>JAWLRI010000115.1:6936422-7037760 GCA_034781795.1 Crypturellus tataupa
GCCTTCTCTTCTCCAGGCTGAACAGGCCCAGCTCCCTCAGCCTCTCCTCATAGGGCAGATGTTCCAGGCCCCTGATCGTCCTTGAAATGAATATCACAGGCCCCTATTTGCTATTCCTGGAAAATGTTTTGCCTTTAAGATTCAGCACTTGTTCATGAGCTCATAGTGAGGGTTCAGAGACCAGCCTATCTCAGAGGAAGTACTGGACAGCTGACCTTAACCATGGTGTCTGCTAAAACCCTGGTACCGCGGTACCCTGGTTAAGTGTGTGTGTGTGTGTGTGTGTGTGTGCCTGCAAGGCTCCAAATCATGCTCCAAAGAGCTCCAAAGAGCCATTTTCTTTATACTTCCTTACTTATACCAGTTGAAAATACACTAAAAAGCACTTGACTTGCACTGCAGTGAGAAGAAAAAGTCATCAAGTTTTGCACATGCAGCCACAGTCCTGAGAACACCAGCATACCATATAAATGCCTCACTGTAATGTCCTTTCCTTTCTAAATTCAGATTAACATCCTCACAGTGAAGTATGAGAGCAAAGTAATTAGTCAGAGCTTGGTGGTTTATTTGCCACAACACATAATCTTCTCAACCCCAGCTGTCCTTCTTTCCCCCCTTATGAAAGCAGAATACTACTGCACGCTCAAGAACGGAAAGGCAGTGAATAACAAGTACAGAATGATTAATACCAAGTGTTTCTGTCAGACTGATATTGGAATAAATGATTAAACCCTTTCATCATCAACTCATATATTCAAGTGAATGCCTTAAAGTGAAAGCTTGTCATTTACAGTAGTATTCCCAATGGGCAGTTATTCTATGTGTTTACTTTAAGAGAACATTTTTGTATTTCTGTAAATCAAGAAATATTGATTTTAAGCAAGTTGTTGATTTTATTGTCAGAGCAAATTTAGCTTTTAGAATTGATTTTATTAACCTACTTCATAAGTTCCTCTAAACATACAATTTGTGAGCAACCCGCATTCTTGTGATGTAAATGATATTTGTGATTTAGCCAAAAACCAATTCAGGTGGAGATGGGCAAAATTCATCTTTCATTTATATTTATGCCACTCTGGAATAAACTCAGCAGACTTGCAAGGACATTGTTTTGGACCACATAAAAATATAATCTTGTTATTTTACTATAATTTCAGATTAATGTGATTGAGTTCAATGGGATATGATTACTCTGTATCTTTGTGGTAATCGGCAACAGCCTTTGAAAGACAACTCTCAACCACATTTGATATAGTTAGCTTTTACAACCTTCATTCTGGGCATTCAGGGTTATTTAGGGTCTGTTTTATTCCATGCTATGTGAAAATATTAAAAATCCTGAATTTTTTGAAAATATCAGTATGACAGTATGCTTAGTCCCCCACTCCATTAAACCTATAAACCTAGAAATGTTTCAAGAAATATTTGATATTGCAGGCTGCGAATAATGTGACTTTACCAATCACTTACAATTATTTAGTATGAATAATTTCACTTTGTGAAATTATTTTTAAAAATAAAATTATTCTGTTTTCACATTTACTAATCCCCTTGCCACAACTTCTACATTAAATAAGTTATTGAGTGCATATTTTCTTTTTTAAAAAAGATTTGGAAAAAAAGCCACAAAATGAGACATCAAATTTCAGATCATTGGTACATTTTGCTTGGAGAAGAATTTTTTTGTTTGTTTTTGCATTTCACACAGAAAGTGAGCACAAAACTGTCCACAGATGCACTCGCACATTATGTGGCCAGTGAAGCAATTACATGCACAGCCCTAGACGCGGATCGCAAGGAGAAGGCAGGCCTGGCACCATTCCCTGCACCTCCGAGATCTCTAATCTGCTTACGGATGCTCCAGGCAGTTGTTCTATGTATCCAAGAAATAAGCACAACGCGCTTCGAGCACCAGTAAATCCCACGAGGCACCCCTGGTGCCAGCTGCTGGGCAGCGGCAGGGATGCGTGAGCGCGTGGAGGAGCACCGGGCAGTTGAGTGGGGCTGTGCTCACCCTCGAGGGACGGGGTATCCCACGAGCAGTGACAAAGCGCAAGCCAAGGTGGCCGGGGGAATATGCTCTTAAAATAATCACTAGGCTAGCTTAACCTTGGGTTTAACTCCAGATAAATCAGTTAATCCTGTTCCATTTTACATGGAATACTGAATTCCTGCTCACACAGAATATTTTTGCATTCACAAGACCTGGCTGTGCAGTGACATATGAAGTGGAAGGAGGACATGAATTTCTATTTTGATTGTAGTGGCAATAAATCCCAAACCCCTCTGGTGACTCTGGCCTCAGATTCCGTTGATTGTCCCTGTTACAAACTAGCCCAAGCGTCAAACCGATATTCTCTGTGTACTTCACTACAGGATCACAGGAAGCTGCAGCTGCTACTAATCAAATTCTACATAGCAGCTTTTAATTATATAATTAATATTATATAATTAATAATTCAATATTTTTAAATTGTGCTCCTCCAGTGATGAAGAGACCAGGAAGGTGGGGAAGCAAAAAACCAAAACATGAAATCAACTACATTCTTAAAAATTTCATAATATACCTTCTCGATGATACCTGAATGTTTGTGTGGTTTTTTTTTTTTTAATTTTAATACAGTTTGTCTCCCACCTTTAAGCTGATTAATTCAAGTATTTATCAGCAAACTGTAATCCCTTCCTTGTGGTATTTAAGTGTTACTGAGTAGTCAGGAGTAGCATTTATATTTCTTCGTGTTTATCTGTTTATCTTTCTTATTACAAACTAGACAGGCAAAGAGATGTTTTTAGTCCCATTTCTTTTACACTGACTGTGAAATAAGAACTGAAAAGTACTTTGAGAAATGCATTGACATGCAGCAGCTTCTGTACAGCATCACTGTTTTGTTGGCATTTACAGGATTTAGAGTCAAGCAATCACATCACTTCTTATTTAATTGAAATTAATTAAAACTTACTAAATAATCCTCCAGGATTTAGATCAGAAGCTTAGACATCAACAGAATATACATCTTTTCCATTTAGTGGTTCAAGCATATCACTCTGAATGCTGGACCAAAGAAAAGGACTCTAAACTTCTGATGGCTTAAAAGATACATTTCAAAGCATCAAGTAACTTTCTAAGCAGTTGAGACAAATTTTGTATTCATTATATAAGCTCCTTTAAATATTCACATGCAAGCATGCTTCTGCATTGATACGCTATGCCTTACTAGAACTATTTGAATGGAAGATCTATGTGTTAGCAACAAATCACTGCTGCTCTTGAAAACATGTCTTAAAAATGTGCAGGACAGAATTACCTGATTCATCCAGCATATCCTGATACCTAATTTTTGTAGGGGAGACTAAGCTATTTGTCTCCATAATGTGTGAAACACTGACAAGGCATGAAAACCAGGTGTCTACCTGAGTGATGTCCATTCCAGAGTCACAGCTCAATGGCTGGGTTGATGTGAGGCCATTCGAACCTATTATTGTTGTGATCACACCATTCTCATCAATTTTCCGAATCATGGTACCATCAACGAAGTAAATAAATCCGTGCTTATCTACAGTGATACCTGGATGAAAGGAAAGGTTAAAAAAGAGTTAGTAGTGGCATTATCCAGATTGGAAAGTATGACTTTAAAATGTTTACTCTCCTCCTAGATTCTGAAAACCTGATGATTAAGAAAGGTATGAGTCATTTTCTTTATTACTTTTTTGACATTTATACAAATTGTATATGGAAAGATATCCAGGTATCAGAGTCTCTCAGACTTCCAGAGACACAGAGAAGAAATGGAACAAAGCAGCAGGTGCGCTTATAACGTATATTCACAGAATTGTGCTCTTCAATAACTTTGCATCATGTCCTTCATCACAGGCAGTGGGGAAGACTGGCTTTACTATAAACTTACCTTACAGCTGATTTTTCTTCATTCTGACTTTCTTAATTCTCACGCAGAGGCAGAGCTGCTGTATGGTATTATTAGAGCCCTGTGGCAAGTAGGCAGCACTCATGGAAAGCCAGAGATCCCTGTTGGGGAGGGGGTTATCGATCCAAGTGGTCCAGTCTCAAGGAACGGCAGACTACTGAATGCCCTGCAGCATTCCCCAAAATGCTCATGTCATGTACTGGAAACCGGCTA
Organism: Crypturellus tataupa; assembly: GCA_034781795.1. Taxonomy (NCBI): domain Eukaryota; kingdom Metazoa; phylum Chordata; class Aves; order Tinamiformes; family Tinamidae; genus Crypturellus; species Crypturellus tataupa. The sequence continues at coordinate 6,940,559 of JAWLRI010000115.1, forward strand.
GTGCCCTGGCAATACAGGGCCTGAGGATACTGCAGCATGAGCTAACAGGGCTGTGCTCTTTCTGCTACCCCAAGAGCTCCCACCCCACTGCACTGCTCTGCAAAGTAGGGACAGACCCTAAAACAGAGGGGAAGCAGGACGAAGGTCACCATCTTCTCCCATTCAGTAGGGGAACCGCGGCAGGGGCGGGAGGAGCCGCACCACGACACGTGCCAGCACCGCTCGTCCCGGCCTCACACTTCTGCCTCAGCTCTTCCTGTGCTCCTGTTTCATCAGACTTCTCCATATTGCATGAAATGTAAATACAGTCTTTTCTCCTTGAAAAATTGAAAGCAGCCAGAAGAGCACTTCTACTTAAGTTGGGTTTGTAAAATCCTTTCCATCCAAACCACTCAATTTCTTGCTTTAAAAGCTACTTCATAATTTCCCATTTAAAGTTGCATAACTTTGCAATTACGGCATCTGCTGTGCACAGCCAAGCTCTTTTAATAATGAATTTACGTTCTGCTACCTAGAAATGAAAGGCAGAGGACTTGAACAGATGGTTTGGACGGTGGCTTATATGGCTTTTGATTTTTGTCCCCTGTAATTAGCACAACTGAAGGCTGCGTGTGCTCTGAGTTTACAAAACGCTTGTGTGCCTGCCAGCTTGGAATACCACACGGCACCTCCAGAAGCCGATAAAAACAAAGACAAAATCCAATCCCCTGCCACCAACCCATCACACATCTTTAATCTTTCTTTATGTATATAGGGGCAGGTGGAACTGGGAGCCAGGGCCCAAGGACATTCTTGCACTGGGAGCTGGATACACTGGCAGATAGAGGTGGACTTCCACTAACAGCCAGTGGAAGAGCTGGATACAGCTGCAAAGGATGCAGGACTGCAGATATGCCCTCTCGTAACATCCTCGTTGCTCCGGCTCCCGTTGGGAGGCACCTTTTCTCTGTATGTGACATTTAGGCAGCTCTCCAAGGTCCAAGTGCATCATCATAAAAACAAGAAAGAAAAAATCCAAAGGCCACAGCAGTTAACTTTTTAGTATCTAGCTCTCCTACTAAGCTTAGTCTTCAGGCTATTGGTGCAGTGCTGGTAGTTGGAATCAGTACTTGGAAATTAGCAATTCGGTGTCCTCACCTGGTTGAAAACTGCACTCAGAGGAGCAGTATTCCCTGTCCTGTCGCATTCTCCATTTTGGACAACGTGCCCAAGGGCTGCTCGAATGCCTTGGGCTACAGGGCCGGGCACACAGATTTGACCTTGGAGCAGGGCCGCGCTGACTGCAGCATCCCGACTCGGACACAGGCGGGAGCAGGGAGCCCCGGGGCGGCACAGTGAGGGAGTCTGTGCAGGGGAAGCACCTACAGCGGTGAAATAACACAGGACTGTGGCCTTGGTGCTGCTACCGAAGGTAATTGAATTCCCAGCACTCCTAAGAAGCCAAGTTTCAAGCATCACTTTATACGTGTGCAACAGGGAACCAGTACATCCAATACTTACTCCTGTGGTGCTACTGCACTTAGAAATGCCCCCCTCCCACCTTTTATTAGTTTTCAACTTTACACAAGATAACACCAGTTTACCTGTCGGGAAACAAAACCACTCACACTTTTAAATCTCATTGACAAATGCCCTATAGAGAACACATCATCCAAAAGCAAAATCCAGATTCTGGCTAAACACTCCCCATTTATTCATCATTAGATGCTGGACTCATTAATGCTCCTGTCACAACTTGTATGATGCTCCACATAATCTGTACTCCAAGAGCTTATTTTTAATCCTTTTGTGACGTACAGGGTAATGCCATGGTGAAGCACACGCAGCACTTCAGCTGCTGTCTAATCACTTAGAAAGTCAGGGCGGAACCACGCACTTCCCGAGCCTCAGTGCAGGCATAACTTGCGCTCAGTGCAAGTATGAATAGTGCGCACTTATGACTGAGTAAAAAAGCTCATTTTTAAGTATCTTTTTTTTCCCTTTGTGCATAGTAGTTCACTGTAGTGTCTCATCTTGGTTCTGGTTCCCTATGGGGTGCCTCAACAACACAGTCTCCAAGCACAAACATGGTTTAGTGCCCGTGTGCCAGACCGAGGCTGCTCGCGTATCTGAGAGTCCTGCTTACACACGGGTCTAAGTTCTCCTGTGTGAGGATCTGGTTGTGTCCTTTCCCTTAAAGGTTGAGCACAATCTGTTTTTCTGAGTAACCTCCTTGTCCCAAAGGACTGCTTTAGTCGTGTTTGGTCACCAGAATGGTCTTACATGCGACCAGATCTTGCACCTGCATATATAAAACAGGAGAATCTCCAGTGGTTTTATGCTTGGACATCTTAGACTATTTATAACACTGTTATTGATCTGTTAAATAGTTCTGTTTTAAATTCTGTTAAGCAGCATCAGAAACGGGCTGCTGCTCATGCACTCATACATTAGTTATTCCTTATCATCATCCCTATGATTTACACAAAAAGTTTTGCTCTTTCCAACTTTTCTGCACAAAATAGTACTTAGTAGACAGGCTGGATATAGTTGCAGTAAGTGCAGACGGAGTAACCTCGCCTGCAATACAAGCAAGTCTGGGAAAGGGGTTAACTGTTTTGATAGATCTCCCTTGGTGCACATACATCCACAATGACAAATGCAAGTAACGCTTTGAAAGCAAACTGCTAATTTCTGTGCGCAGCTACCTTAGGTGCAATTCCAAAACAGATGTGAGTATTATGCATCTGACCTTTAGCTGCAAGCTAGAAATCTTGGCCTGGCAATGTTAATGGGGGTAAGCTTATGGTGGATTTGTAATTAAATTAAAAAGTAGGGATTAAAATTAATAGAGCTGGTTTTCTATTTTTTTTCCCCTCACTTTTTTTTTTTTTATATCATAGCCCACACTTGTCACTCTAAGATTCCTTTTTTTTGTGTGTGTGTGTGCGAAGAAAAACAACACATCAATGAATAACAGCAAAAGCTACATAATGGCTGCTTCTGGAAATTCTACTTGACACTTTTTGCCCCTTTAAAAACTTTGCAAATGAGCATTTCACATTGAAAACTTCTAATTAAACTTCTGAAGAATTTATATATCAACATCTAAAACTACTGGTGAAGACTGATAAAAGAGAATGTGCTACCTTCTGCTGAAGAAAAACTGTATTTAGAAGGAACTTGCTATTCTCATAAAACTTTTAATAGGAAGAAGTGAATCAAATTGGTTAATTACCATTTTATGGTTGGTAAAAGGGCAAATTACATGCCATCCATTTCTAAACTTCTAAATGTCTCTGGTGCTTTTAATTAAAGCTGCCATCTAGAAACTACTAAAGCAATTTTATGCAATTAGTTATTTATAGGTTACCATAATACACCACTCCAAATATGATTCAAATGATTTGCATTCTGTTGCTTTGTGATCTTTGTCATCTTTACTTCATTACTTCCTCAGTACAGGCAGCAAAATGTTCAACTAGTCTCTGTTAGCTGAAACACGGGATCAGTTTCGCACTGGAGTGTTGTTTGCCTTGGAAATGCGTAACGGCAGCACTGGCGAGAACAGCATTATTTAGCAGTATTATTTTAAGGACTGACTAAACGAACATGTCCGTCCTGCTTCCAGTTCAAGACACAATGACGGGAGGCAGGGCCACACATTGCTCACACCAGTTAGCAGAAAAGTAACTGTCTTATGCATTCAGATGAAGTTTGGATGAAATACAGCAAAATTTGCTTTGCAAAAAGTTTTAATTAAAAAAGACATCTACTAGATTTCCAGATGCCTAAAATCGTAAGTAACCATGCAAAACCATGGAAGGAAAAATTAAGGAAGGCACCTCGGTGAATCAAAAATGGAAAGATATGATTTTTTAAATTTTTATTTTATGCTTCTCACATCATAAAAACAACAGGAATGATGAGAGTTTGAAAAATTAGCTTGCTTTATGTCAGCTAATTACTTTACAGGTTGCTATTGAGCATGCCACCTCCTCCTGCCTTTCTTTTTGAATAGTATAGAAGTCTTCAAAAGCTTTCATGGATTTGTAAAATGGCAGAGACTGCTGAATAAATATTAATGACTCACCACCCGGTAAAAGAGGGGTCTCTTCCTCACAGAAGGCTATATTAAGAATTGGGTCTGAATACAACTGAAGCCAATAGGAATCTTTTAGCTGAGCAAGAGCAGACCTTAAATAGGTTGCAGTCATATGACAAATTTAAAGGTTTAATCTGAGCAGTTGTTCCTACAGCTTTATTTACTTTAGAAAGTAGCGCTGCAGATGGTGAGCAACAAGACTGATTATTTCAGGATGTAGGCGATTGGTGGGGGATAACACCATTTTTTTTTTTCTTGCACTGCCTTAGTAAAATAATTTCAAGCAAAATGAATAAAAGTGCACTGCAGAATTGATTTTTAATTTAAGCTTTCATTTCTGCTGCTAGGTCTTGGCTATGGATCAGAGTGAAAAAAGGTACTTTGCCACGGCTGCGAATGAGGCATCTTTATGCAAGGGATTTAGAGCCCATTCCGACCTTCTGCATTTCCCTGGTACTTACCCTGAGGTCACTGCATCTGTAGTGAGGTCACTGCACTGCACTTAAGTAGTCTGTACTCACTGTGCAGTTTTTAATGTCTTTTGAGGCAGTTACTCTCCATACAGCTTGCACAGACTGTCTGAACATCCCTCTCCCAGTTCAAGAGTCTGGTCTGGACCCAGGAGTCACAAAGCAGACACTGCAGTACCTGGGACGCACAGATCTTTGGATCTGGTGCTCAAGTTTCTAAATGCTGCAGGTCACCTTTGAAAACTATCATTCAAACATAGGAGGGACTTAGTCTGCTGGTCCGCAAAAGCTGTCCTGAGTGGATACGCTTAGGCAGTGGCAAATACAAGGTAATTCCAATCAGATGTTAATCTAAGTCACTTCGCTCGGCCTACTTGCCGGGAGAGACTGCAGCTCAGCAAAATGTGCTAACTTGATTGTCTCCACCAACAGCGCCTCTGTCAATTAAGTTTGGAAAGTCAAAGGCATTTACATGTCTAAAGCCCACTGATTTCAGAAGGGCAGGGTCAGTGCACAGTACGCTTGATCCACGCTCTGGTTTTGCGGTGCTAAGAGGAACAACTCCCAGGTATTCCTGCTCTTCTGACTCCTGCAGTATCCAGTGATAGTAAAAATCAAGGTGCTGTCCCTCAGTGCCTTGATGTAAGTATTAATCCAGATTATTCAAATGATAGGGGTGGTGACTAGATCTGCCAAAATAGTTTTACCAAAGATTTCCCAAACTCACCAAACAGAACCCTCTACCCACAAATTAAAATCTGTTACTTGGTAAAGTTCAAAGATTAGAATTCAGTCAGTGATTAATATCTTGTGTAGTTACTTCTTCATTTTCAATATCTTCTTGTGTAATAAATGTGTTCAACTTGTCACAGATCTTATTTTATGTCCCCACCTTGTATCATTTCACATTCTGCTTAAGCGCTTGGTCATCTATTACATGACTCATTAGTCTGAGTTCTCTACAGAATTAAAGAAAGTTGCAGTAAAAATAATATATTGAAGTTCAAGTTTCAACTACATCACCCATGCATGTTTAAGAGCATCTTTCAAAGTCAGCTCAAACACATATACAATTGTGCAAGATTAATGTCCACTAAGCCCCTTCTTTCATCTTTAGTCCTTCACGGAGAAGGGGAACAGGCTGAACAAAGCTACCCAGCTTGTGAATTACCAGCAAAATAAAAGTTGGGAGAAGTAGATCAAATAGTAATTGACTGGTGTAGCTTTACTATGCCGGGCACTCAGCTCCTGGTGACCAGGTAGAGTCGTGCCAAATAAAAATACTGAAAAATAAGAGGTTGTGAAAGCCTAACAGATTAAATAACATTCTAGAACTGTGCCAAGAGTACTTGCATGCCTACTCAAGTAGAATAATCAGTGCAAGTTCCAAAAGGTCAAGAAAGTATCTGAAACAGCTTTCATTCACAGAAGTGAAAAGAATATGTGAATTTCCACTTATTGCCATACATCTGAGCAAGTTACCAAGCCGTATTAAGTTTCCAATCACCATTACAGAGTAGGTATTTCTTATCAGTTTTACAAATGGATAAATGAGTCATACAGATAAGCCTATATTCAAAGCCACAAGCAGCCAAAAGTGAAAATGTGACTAAAGCTGTAACTAAGCAAGGTCAAACAGCGGATAAGCTGATATTTTTTTCCAGATACTATCTTTCTCCCAAGTAAAATAGGTAAATCTGTTATCTTTGTCATTTACTGCAAAAGAATGAATATTCAGGATTAAAAACAACAGCAGCAACAACAACAAAACACATTTTCTCTGCATCAGATAAAAAAAAAAACACTAAAATCTTTTCTGGTCATTGAGCCATTCTATCATCAGGAACATGTTTTTGTGTTGCAAATAATCTAAAGGAGAGAAATTAGGAATGATTCATTTGTTTATATAGTCAGATGCTACATAAGGTTTTGTTGCTTTGTGCTCAAGTATGTTTAAGCCTGGACAAGATACTGGTAAGACTGTGCACGCACCAAAAAATTCATCTGCATTTCCTCTCTTCCAGGAAAAACTTTTGCATGTACTGTTTGAATGCAATTTCAACAGAAATATGTCCTGGTATCTTGTGACTTAATAATGATTCTCAAAACAAGCAAAATAAGCGATCAAAATAATGGTCAAACTGCATGGAAGTACCCAAAACTTTTAGGCTTTTTTTTATAAATAATAAATTTACAGGTATTAGGCAGGCACTTCATGCTGCTTTCAGGTTATTCAACTTCTTACAGTTAGGAGGAAGATAATGTAGCACAGTTACAAGAGCATTAAGATAACACCCAGCAATCTGTTGTGTGATGGTGAGTACATGTTGACACTGCACCACACTAAAATCTAAAACCCAAAGCATAACAAACATAACATAATTTCAAGGTAATCTGTTATAATTTAGAGCAGGTGCTTATTTGAAAACAGCTGGGAGCCATTATCTGCCTAGATATGAGCCACTGCCCACTTGCAGAGAATTTTAGCAACTTTTGCTGGCTGCTCCAGAGCTGGTGATTTTATTCTTTATTGCTGTTAATCTCTATGACTACAACTTTCTATTGAGGAAGCCAGCTATGCATGGGTATTTTTAATGTAGATGGCGTATTAAAGATATGTGCCATACTTCCCCAATAAGAAAATAAAATGGAACAAATAATTGTAGTGTAATTAGATATAATCAATTAGCAATAATACATTGTTTTTTTTTTCTGCTAAAAGATCTAAAAGCCCTTATTTTCCACTATTTTTAGAATTGATTCATTACATTAATTAGCTGGCTGGAGATTAACATTTATTTGTACTTACCTTGCACTTACCTTCCATCATTAAAGACATGTTAAAGTCACTGTATCTACAATTACAACGTGTCTCTTGCTAAGCCTTAAAACAGGACTATTTGCTTGTCTTTGAAACATTTCTGTCTGGATATACATTCTAATTTCCTACCGATATACAGCCTTCCTTTATTAGCTAATGAAAAATAATCCAAACGCTGCCTCAGAGTTAGTCATTAGGAGGAAGCAGCGTGGTACAGGGCGAGCGTGCTGAAAGGCCCCTTAGAGCCATCAGGGTTGCTGAGTGCCTTTTGGTCCCAGTGATTTCAGTGGGAGCTGAGGGCAAACAGCTTCATTAGAGGACCAAGTGCAGAGATTTTCTCATAGTTCAAAGCACACTGCAAGTGGATTAACTGCAGCGCACTTGAGGATTCAAGACTTCACGTGCATTTTAGCTGGTTGCATCAGAACAGTCATTTCACTTGGACTGCATGAGATGCTGGCACCTTGCAAATGTATATAATGAGGAGGGACATACTATAGATTTTCAAATAAACTCAGGTTTGCTGGAGCTCTTATTTAAGAACACTGACTTAGTATGGAAGCGTGCATTTCATTAACGTACAGGAGTCACGTCAATGCATTAAGTTTCAAAATGGACTTCACACCCACATTATTTGCTTCAAAGTTAAATATAATTAAAAACTTCCATCCTGCAACAGAAAAGTAATTAAAGAGGAGTGTTGCCGCACAGGGAGGATGCTGGCTGTAGTGTGCTGCTCACTCTACTCCCTCATAAGGGATTGGCTCTATCAAATACATGGGAGAGTTTTGTGATCTATTTTGCTTATAGATTCAATCACATGCTGCCTCACACCCCTTTTAGTACACCCTGTTGTACCTGGATTTCTAAGCAGGCTAAGGACAAGACAGAGGACTACCCCCGTGTCCTGTGGGCACGTTCTTCTCCTACCTCTAGGGCTGTTGAGCGAGGCCTCGGCTGCCTTTCCGCCGTCGCCGCAGTGACTCTGGTCAAATGGCAGGCACTGATCCCCCGTGCCGGCCACCACGTCCACGTTCTTGGCCAGGTCCTTCGTTTCAATGAGAGATTTTGCTTTGTAGACTTTTCTGGTGTTTGTATCCGACAAGTAAAGAGATTCTGACACTGGGTCAATAGCCAAGTAATATTTATGTGCAGGACTTGTACTAAAACAGAAGAAAAAAGCATCAAAGTTAAATAGTTTCTTTTTTTCCCTTTCAATCTTCATTCATGATAGTACAATGGTTGCATTCCTATGGATCTGAAAGACACGTCTGTTCAGTTATTTGGAGAGACAGTGGCATAAGTGAGACTGGCTTTAAATTAGCTCATTCAAGCACCATGGGCAAGAAGGAAGGAATGAGGACTAGCTATAAAGCCTGGCCGGATTGCCAGCTACACAGTAGGAAGCTATCTTGGGCAAAGAGTGCCACTGCCAGAGCTACCTGCTGTCCGTACTAAGCCAACGAGTATAAAGCTAACTGCACTGATTTCACCATAGTTATAACTCCTATTTTCCAAAGCAAGGTCATTTTTCTATATCTGCTAAGTCCTAGTCCTCTCAGCACCAAGAAACAAATCTATGACTTACAGCAGGGTGAATCACAGGCTCTTCTGCAAGGGCACCAATACCTACTCCCGGTTATTTTTATCTGTTTTTAAAGCTTAGGAAATATGAAGGTGTGAAACATAGTGCCTTAATTCAAACCTACTATGTTGTCAGGAGCAAGGCAGAAGGCCAAGTACTGTCAGTGCAACTAGGCATGAATTAATGCATCATAATTCATACACTGAAGTGCCTTATTGAGGTTATAAAATGTTATTTAAAAATATTTACATATGTTAATTAAATGGTGAGAATCATAAATTCTAATCAGGGAACGGGTCTGCATCTTATTAACCAGAAAGAGTATTCTCCAGGGTTTCTTTTTGGGTGCAAAGGTAATTTTGGTTCAGGAAATAGTCTCACCACACAACTGTCCTGAGCCTTGTGAGACTGCTGTGCTTCCAGTTATAAAATAAGATGAAACTGTAGACAGGCGTAGATCCTTTAGCATACACAGACTTTTACTGACATGGTAGGAGCTGAGCACAAGCTGAGCACCACGCTGGCTGCTGCCACTGCACAGCTGCCGCTCCCCGGCAGAGAGCTGTATTAGACAGTGACCTTCCCATGTTTCTTATAACTTTATACAGAATTTCCTCACACAAATGTGCTCTGAAGTATTATGTTAAGCAGATTAGAAAGGCTGTGAAAATTACACTTTGCTAAGAAGAAATTTCATGACATTTTTATAACTAATTAACATGCAAGTGTTAAAACAAAGTTGGGAAAAGAGATGTATTTCTCTCTACTTTGTCAATGTTGTTTAGATGGTGGCTTTGACAATATTCTGAGTACAGCTCTTCCTGAGTGCCCAGGATTTTGTGCCACAACAAATTAGGAAACAAGGCATCCATGTAATGTCTGAAATGACAAAGACTTTTTTTTTTTTTAATTTTATTGCCCAGAGTTGAGGTTAACTGAGACTCCTTAAGTCTGAAGCTTGTGCTTGGATGGGGGAGATACTAAGCTTCATTAATCATCTATCAGACTGTTCTACCTTACTGCAATATCACATAGCAATTAGAAATACTTATTAGTATCTCTTTTAGTTTAGCAGTCAACTCAGTGCTCTACATATTGCTAAGAAACCTCTAACTGATGATCAGTCGAAACCTCACATTTTTATTGGTGAGAGACGATGTCAAAACTGTGCCATGAGAAATGTAACAGAGCTTGGGCTGGTTTCTCCCAGTTCTCATTCCTCATCCAAAAAGTCACAGAAACTTCTCCCCATCTGTGTGGACTGGGCCACAAGCTGAACTAGCTTAATGACCTCCATCACAAGCTTTTATAAAGGACAGAAGTAAAGGAATGAGATATTCTCACAGTGAAGAAACAGATGTGAAACCCAAGGAAATATGGAGCATGAAAGAGGAAAATGAATAAGAGGATGAGCTAAAGGCAATTAGACCTGAATTACACATAACCATTATAAATTTAGTTTGTTAAAAACTTTATGAATCATTGTGCTCTCTGCAGCAAGCTCAGAAGAGACTGGGTAACCAAAAGAAGATTTTTCAGTAAAAATATTTTTTGGGGGGAAAAGTTGCAAGGACAATTCCAGATGTTAAATAAATGCACACTCCATCAAAACTGAACTGTAGGGGACCAGGGGTCTTGATAAACCCTCCTCAGAGGCACGTCTTCTGTCATCCTTGTCATGATGTCTATTAGAGCACTCCTGATGTTATCTTTGCTTAAAGCCTTGGATATTAAGAGGCTTAAATTTAAAAAGTACTAGTAAAAATGGAACAAAATCAAATACTCCTAATCTTTGGAAAAGTTTGCAATCCAATCTAAATCAGGGACTATTTGAATTAGCCCGTTAAAAACTGTGTCAAGTAGACTAGTACTTGCAATGATTCCTTCCAGAACAAGTTATTACTTTCCCTTAGTTCATTTTTTACTCTAGCTTCAAAGTCTGGTTTCCATTTGATCAGCTATCAAACTGCTCTGTTTTTTTCTTATTAAAATAGCAATGATAGGGAAGCTTAGAAAATTAAACTGGATGAGTTGGTTTAAAAAAAAAACAAAATCAGCATCCTTCTTGTTTTTCCTGGTTTTCAAATGCTATTCTTTACTATACAGCATTTCCTTTTTGTCTGAAGAAAGGACACTTTCCCCTCATCACTATTCTTTGGGGACTAAACACTGCATCAAGGGTTTCAATTTGGAAGCCTGTTCCTGCTGCCAGGAGCCTGACTCCCCTTGCCCAACAACATTCTCCCGTTGCTTCTACGTGCTTCCTAGAACTTCCTGGACATCTCTAGGACAAACATAAAGCAGGATTTGTCCACATGGCCTTCAACAGCTTAACAGAACATGTAGTGTACTGTGGTAGCAATGACTACTTTAAAACCTCAGTGTCAACCACCAACTTCAAGTAACATGTTCGCGTATCACTTCATTCCACTCGAACAGACTACAAATAGTTGGAGATAGAGCTAATTATTATTCTAATTAAAAGGTCTGTGGCACTTGAATGCAAAAAAAGAATCTCACAGTGTGATTTAATTAAGGTTCAAATGTAAAGAGACTAGAAATTTGTTTTAGTGAACAGAATTTTTATAGTATTTTTACAAAATAAAAATTTATTACAAAAAACCCTTTAAATTAGAAGCCCAATTAACATTCTGAATGCATTACAGAGTAAAAACATTCATTTTGTGTCTTTTCATCAATTTACAAAAACACTGACCAGTTTAACACACAGGAAGATGGAAATGATCCTTCACTGAAAATATGAAACTTACCAACCGGGATTTTTTTTTAAACCAAGTTTTCATTGTAAAATATATGAAATGTGACATCTTTTATCAATGAGCTGGCAAGTGACCTAAGGTATTCCATAGCTTCATTGTGACTAAACCACATCATCCTGACCAGTGCTCTCAGGCCTCAAAATGTGCATTCAGTCCACACGCTGCTTCCTGCCATGCCAGGCAGTCATCAACTTAGGTTGAACTTGTTGGAAACTTCTTGCCGGCCCAAGGAATCGAGGATCGCAGTAACGACACAGACTCAATGTTCCGTAGGTCCAAGAGAGAGTTTAATCTCGTAACACCCGCATATTTATACCTAAGACCCTTCGGGTCTAACGTGGTGTCCTAACATTGGTTGCCAGACATGTATGGCACCTTGCAATTGGCTGTTGGCCACATGGCACCTTACAGTTGGCCGCTGGGTATGCTACTAGATCCGACCCACTCTATCTGTAAACTCTCATGGGACTAACCCCAGGCTCTCGCGAGGCTGTTCACAGGAACTGCTTCCTCCCTAGGGGAGGAAGAGAGCCAGATCACCCACATGAACTGGTGCTGCTTTATTGATCTACTTCTATATTGAAATGCTAAGAAGATTGTCTCAGCGATGCCTGGTGCCCTGGTGCCTTGCTGTCTCCTCGCAGCCTGCGATGCCATTTCCACAGACTGATTGCTATAGACCCCTCTCCATCCAGGGCAGGCTAACACCCAATATTCATTGTTTTAAAGAAAGCCTAGTACTGTAATATCACAACATCAAATGAAAAGGGGAGAAGAAACTTGCTTTTGCTATTTTTTTAAACTTAGTTGTTTCCCAGTTGTTAAAACTACAGTTTCCTTGGAAAGCTATACTTGTGATGATACTAGCATCACGTAAAGCGAATATAACAGTCTTCAGGTTTAAACCTCTGGAGCTCTGTTTGGTGATGAGCAACCTGATTTTAAGAGAAAGACTTCCTCCCTTTAGAGGGAACACATCAAGCCTTGTTTACAATAAATAAAGGTGAATTATTAATGTTTACTAATTTCACAGTTTTCTCTACATCCAGACTTCTAAATCAGCTTTTGTAACACTTTTTCCTTAAAGCCATTTGGTTCATGTTCTAATGTGTTTTACTTACCTGTGTCTTGTGTCTCTGTTCCTAATAAGCCAGATCAGTTCAGGGTTAAAAAAAGAAGAAAAAAAAGGTTAACACAGCTGTACTCTTTGCAAACCGCTTACAAACTATAAAAATTCACTGTATCCTTTTCAGTCTGAGCCATGATTACAGTGGACTCTGGAATACCTGGGCTGCTCCATGTTACACATGGGGTTGCTCCATGTTACACGTTACACAGGGGGAACAATTTAATTTTATTAAGTTTAAATATGTAGGTCCACCTTCAGCCAAAATATCATAATCTGACATGATTTGTACATATTCCCTCTTGAGTTACACTTTTCTTCTTAAAAAAAAAAATAAAGTACTTCAATGAAGATTTTTAACTCATTTCTGATAAAAAATAATATATTAAAAGAGTCACAGGAAAATCAGATCTATTCATTTGTAGAAATTGATTATGCAAAACCTGTTCTAAAGGCTGCTTAAGGTGGGTGGTAAAGCCCTTTTTAACTAGTGACTTCAAAGAAAGTCTAACTTTCCAGATGAGCTTGTTTGACAGTCAGTGAGACACATCCCCGCGGGGCAACTAAATGTGACTACTTCTCTTAAGTCACATTAAAAAAGAAGGGCTCACTGCTTCTAGGCTGTGATAGACTCCCAGGTCAATCACAGTCTGGATAATGACCACCAGATAGGGAAAGATTTTCTTTTTCTTTTTCTTTTTTTTAATTTTATTTACCTTAGTTCTAATATGCTGATGGAATTCCCCGAGGGGAAGACTCGTCTGACAAAATTGAAGTCTCCGATGTACACGGAGCCGTCAGGACCCGAAGCCAGAGCGACGGGGGCAAAGAGTTTGCTGTTGAGCGCGAGCCCGTTGCAGGTGGAGCAGGAGACGCTTCGCTGGTGCCCGTTACCCATCACGGTGGAGATGACCGGCGGCTGCTGGGAGATGAACATGTTCTCCCCGTTGCCTTTGTGCAGAATCCCTACGAGAGAGCAAGCAGAAATTACACAGGAGGCAGTAAAAGTGTGTACCGAGCAGCTAAACTACTCCACAGTTTTTCTTTGGATTTTGTGTTCCTGCAGGAAAGCGGGTTAACCAGAACAGCAAGGAACCATCAGATCTTTTAAGGGCTGAGCCACAGACTTCCCCAAATCTCTTCCAATTTCATGCAGTCCCAGGCTTCATCATTACCATTTTGTCGATTAGTGGTTAGTGGCTATTTTAAAAGCCAACATCATGAAGAGAACTCATGGTTGGTTAATGCTCTAACAAATTGACTGTTAATTGCAGTGCTATCTGATTTCTTGGGGATTACTACTTTAATATTCATTTTATTCATAAATTTTTATTAGGTAGCAGAGGAATTTCTTAGGCAGTTTGAATATTTAATTAAAGGAGATTAATAGCAGGACTACTATGCATTTTTCAGGAAAGAGCACTGAGTGGCAGTACAAAATCAATATTCAGATTTAAATGCAAGTCCTTCATGGTATATAAAAAGGGTGCTGACCGCAGCACAGCCAAGTTAAAAGTGGAGGAGTAATTCTGAGGCACAAGTGGATTTCTTACCAATAAGAATACATTTGGTTCTACCATAAAGGGTAAAACAACTTGGCGAGGTTGAATATTTCAGGCTTGTCCTGTCCTGCAGGATACCTTATTGAAACTCTTTCCCATTACCTGGCCAGTAATACCAGAGTAAATGTTTCTTTTTTTAAAAAAACTGATGAGGCGATAGAGATAGCAATTATGATCAAAATGACATGTTAGTACAAAACTTTAGCTTTTTTCTGTATGGAAGATAGGTATTCTTTCAGACCACACTTCCAAAATTTCTTTATTTCCATTATAGAGCCCAGCACTTTATATAAAAAAATGGCATGATTAAAGGCATAGGGCAAGGGAATGACTTTCTGATTGCAGTGGCCCAGTAGTTGGCTTGTCTGTACATGACACACAGTACCTTCCACGCACTGAAATGAGCCTGCCTAGCTAGAGCGCGAACAATAAAAATGGGAGAAGAAAACCCCTTTGTATCACACAATACTCAGAGTTTGGAAGAAATGATCCTGCTGACAGCTGCTTTTGTCACCGTTGCTGGAGCACATTTCACCTCCCACCTGAGAAATGGTATTTCGGGAAAAAAAAAGGCGCCTTCAGTAAGCGGTTTCTGCGGAGCTCGGGGGCCAGCGAGCTGCCCGCCCGCTCTGAAGCGCGAGGGCCGGGGGATCCTGCCCGGCAGCTCCATCCTGCAGCAAGGCACGTGAGGGGGTCCTCGAAGTACAACAAATGCCCTTATCTACTCTCTCTACCAACTGTTGCTTTGCAGCTTTAGGTAAGTCTGAAACAAGCAGTGACCTTGGAAGTCGGGGGGAGTTGCCATTGATATTTCGAAGAGAAATCCATTATTTCCAATTTATTCCTGAACAGTGAAGGACAGAACACATGCATTTCTTTGGAGCTGAACGCTGGCACAGAAAAGCATCTTGGAAATAGGCCAGCTGAATTAACAGCCACTTCCTCCCTTACCTACCAGATAAAAATACTAGGAAGGGAAGATGCTGCCTGTTGGCTGAAGCAGGCACTGCGCAGGTAATCTTTCTGCTGCCTCCTAGAAAGGTCGGTAAATAATTAGGGCTCTGGAGAATACGTTTTGCTCTCCATAAAGATAAGCATGTGCGCGACTCCAGGCTCACGAGCTGCTGCTTTAATTTTAGTCAGTGCTGTGTTGGATTGGGGCTAGAATTACCATAAAGACCCTTTAAAATTACTCCTCCTTCCCCAAATAAAAATGAAATCAATGCATTTGGCAATCAAACAGGAATCTAATTCAAAGAATACTCTGAAAATAATTAACAGCACATTTGTTCATATTTAAAAGCTATCTGGGTCTATCCTAAAGGATTTCTATACAGCAGCAAGCACTTAGGGTTTGTCTTCTACTATTCAACCAAAACCTTTGTGCTGGAAAACATTAAACTAGAATCTTTTTTTCTTTCTCCCCCACATCCTACTGGAATCTGAGAGGCTTTTGTTTGTTTGTCTTGTTTTGGATGCTTAACCCAGCAACAGAACATGTTTTTTGCTTTGTGCAGTTCTACATATCAATACATGCACCTCGAGAGCCTAGACTGTGCTATGAAATACAACTCTGTGTAACTGCATCTATTTATTTTCTTAACTCTGCTACTGGGTGATTAAATTCTCTTTCTAACATCTCTAAAATGAAAAGCCTTTATGGGGAGGGAAGGAAGCAAACACCTTGTCTGAGAGCAGGCGAGCACACACACACTGCTCGAGTGGGGAAGCTCTTCAGCAACGCTGAACTCACCATACAAAATGGTTTAAGTTTTAGTTTGAAAAGAACATTATAATTTGCAGTAGAAAATTTTTAGGAATATATTTGTATTACATTGCAATGCTATTTCTGTAGTTAATCCAGTGACAGTATTTCAAAATGAATGTAAATTTCATGCTTCTAAAATATACAGCTCTTCATATGGACAGAGGGAATGCTTTAATTAAAAATGAAAATTTCAATATATTCACACTTGAGAAGGCTACTCGTGCTTTTTATTCCACTTGCGGTGGCGTGGAGATAACTCTGTGATGAACAATTCTAAGCTGGAACCGCAATTTTGTCCTTATTTAAAAGTACATTTTTGCATAACTGAAATTGAAGAGCGGTTTCTTGATGACAGCAGAAATGTGCTAGTTATTTTTATCCTTTCGACTAACACAGCTGATTATTTATTTGGGTTGTTACTGCGAGACTCCAGGCTGCTGGGTTAGGTGCCCATTGACGTGGTCACGGTGCCTTGGTCCCTACACAAGGGCTGCAGAGTCAAAGCCTGCAGTGACTGGAGGAGCATCCACGACCAGGGCTGGGCACAGATGGAGACAGATGAAGACGGATGGAGACGTGTCCCGTTCCTTTCAGCCCTCGCTGACATCTCCCACAAGTCGGGGCCACCCGGCTGAGCGTGGCCAGGAAGGAGCTTGTCCCCACACAGCACTGATTTAGCTCTGCTCAGATTATTATTGTGTATTTCATAAAATCTCCAAACACATCAGCGCCTATGGGGTGAATTATGCTAGTAACCACTGTAGCTAGTGGATAGTCATATAAATTGGAGTCCCTGCCAGCCATTTAGTCTGGAAATTAAACTATGCAAGTGGCAAATTGGCACTAAGAAGGAGACTATGGGGCTCACAGTTGGGGGCTGAGCTGGCTGAGGTCAGATTTCTCTTTGTGTTAAATGTCAATAGCTGGCATTTAAAAGAGACAATCTATACAAACCAGTAAGACAGGGTATGAAAGAACGGTTGTTTAAAATGTCAAACTATTTTAAATCAAAACAGAAATCCAGATAATTTACAAACTAAATCTGACCTTTTGTATTTGGAATATTTATACTGTAGTTGTGCATTCAACAACAGAACTTGCAAAGACCTGACAGTTATACATCTGTGCACGGATCCCCATTACAGAAGCTCGCAGATGGAAATAGATTTAAGTGGACAAACTCTCAGCTGGAGCAAATTGAGAGAACTTTACTGAATCCAATACTATCCTGATGTATATGTGCCTGAGTATAAGAGCCTAAGTTTCTCTTCCCCAGGGAAGTGAGACAGCTGTTTATCTGCAAAATTATTTTTCTAATTACCATAACTTATATTCAAGTATTGTTTGAATAATTTAATCCCATTGAGAGTAACTCCTGATTTTAGGTGGTAAGGGATGAAAAAAGCAAAAATAAAATAAAAGCAATGAGAACGCTAACTAAAGTCTCCAAGTCTGAAGCATCTGTATGCAGGGTTAATGTTAGTACATCACGAGGATTTACAGATATTTTTAATGCTTTGGTCCGCTGCCTGGGCCCCTGCCAGGCTGCCCGTGGGGATGGCCGGGCAGCCTCACACTTCGCTCTCCTGCTTTCGGGCATGTTTGGTGTCTTACCATGACTTTCTGTGGGTGCTGACAACACCACGAATGGATAGTAGTTGTATTAGGGATGTAGATCCTTTACTGAGAATAAGACACACTGTAAACTGGCTTCAAATTTAGTTCTCTGATACCAAATGTGCAGGGCTGAAAGCTTCTCAGGCCAAATTAGCGTGCCCTTTGCCCACCAAAATGACCAAAATGTGTTAGTGGTCACAAGCGCCAATGAAACAAGTGTTTACCATCTGGGAGCCACAACGTTAGGAATACCCCTTTGAAGACATTTACTGTCCAGTTCTCAATAAATAAGGGTGCATATTTGAACAAAAAGGATTAAACATTCTGAAGTGTAAAACTGAAAATCTGAACAATTAATTCCTCTAAAAACTGTATTCCTCTTCCACACGGCCAGCCAGCGAAGGAAGGACTTACCGCTTTGGGGATTCAGCACATGGTGCTTGTTTATAGACCAGCCTCCCAGGTTCGCAGCATCCATCTCAAAGCCTTGAAGGATTACGGTTCTCTTCTCCCACAAAATAAAATCGGGACACGTTTCATATTCATATCCCACAGACACTGCAAACAAATAATTAAAGATATATCAGACTAGCTTTCCTCTGTGAACTACAGGGTAATTTTTCATTCCAGGTTTCCATATTCACCTGTCAGGTAATGATGCCACTAATTATCTTCTGCCTGATTGCTATTGGGGAAGGGTATTATAAAGAGTTTAAGAGATTAGTATCTTGTGAAAGCTATGGGTACTACAGCTTCAAAGCAGAGTATCAATTATGGATTGTCTTATGAATATAAATCTCCCCCAATGACTTCTGACTTAATTGTTTATTGCATTTCTACTAACTACCAGAATAAGAGCTTAAACAGAAAAATTCTGTGTTGAACCTGAAACTGTTTTTGTTTGCCTGGTAAGCCAGAGAATATTGCTTCTAAATTCGCACAGTTTTGAAACTTAGTGATCTTTATCCTAAGGGTCTTGTTGTAATTGTAAGAACAGCAGTTGGAAAGAAATGGATTGCCAACTGAAACTTTCTAGAATTAAATAAAAAGTCTGTCAACAAGCTTGCGTGGCCACATGCCTTCCCCTTACAGTTGGCCAATTCCTTTGCTGTAAATCCCAAGTCCCCTACCAATAGAAACCTTTGGGGAAAGGCTGACTCAAGCTGACAGAAAAACATAAAAAATCCTTCAGAATTTATTTTTTTGATAACTGCAAAATCGCTCTCTCCAATCAGTATATATATTTTTAACATTTACTTTTCTCCTCTAGTTTACTTTATCAATGGAATTCATTCCTAACTAAAAAATGTTATTTTGAAACCAAGCCCCAAAAGTCTGATCTAGGAAATACTGAAATATTTCAGCTTTTAAAAATAAAAGTCTTAAAAAATATAACAAGATTAAATACAAAATTATTTTAAGAAATGTAGTCTTCTGACATTTGCAGTATTTTCCTCTCACTTTATCCTTCTAGCAATTTTATTTCCCTTTTTACCTAAACCATGAATAGTTTTAATTCCATCAAAATTCCATTACTGGATGCAATCAAAATATTTTGGCCAGCTACAGCAGGGAGCATTTGTGTTTGTAAGATAAATATTTTATGGCAAACTGAAAGTTGTTCCCTACAGCAACTTCACTTAGCAGAGCCGCTTCATCATTTTTGCGGAGAAAACCTAGGTTTGCAGCTCAACTCCGACTCCTAAAAAACCACATCTCCTTAGGTGCTCTGCATACGGCGTGATAAAACTTTGTACGTTCTGGGTGTTATTCTGAGTGCCCATAACTCTGCTTTTGGAAACTAATAAGCAGCAAGTAGGGGTTCAGTCTCAAAATGGATTTCAAAAGGTGATTTATTGTGTACCAAAACCCTACTCTTTTATACAATTATTTAGAAGAATTAGGATTAAGTTGTTTATAGAGCTAGCATGTCATAAATCACAGGCTGCTGCTGTTTCTCCTGATACCGCTGCAGAAAAACAGGTAAGAAATCAAAGACATCATTAACAGGACAGTGATCTCTATATCGCTTTCTCCTGAAGTGTTTCTACTTAGCAGCATCTTTTTTCAGCAATAAGCTATATACTAATAACCTGTGAAGCCCCAAGAGTATCAAGGGTGAGGGTGGGTTCATCCCCATGCAGAGCGACGAGGGAGGCTTGCGGAAATAACCCCGGAGCTTCCCGGGGCAGACACTGAGATTTCCACGGAAACCTTCCCTCAAGCTATGCCAACTCCCGGGAGAACGTAAGCGACACTGCAAAGGTTCATGCGGCAACATCTTCATGATGGTTTTATTCCAAAAAAAAAGAAGCTACTTTATCCTCTCGGCTGTTACTTTGAGAAGAGAAAATGGCCTCTCTGCTAGAGACTCGCAGAGTGAGCACACACCAGCAAACACTTCCCAGCAAATTGCAACAGCCCCTCTTCTGTGTGCAAGCATGCTCACAAAGTCGTCTTTTCTGTAACTGGGTATGTGATCATTGCTGTCAATAATTCTGAAGAAAAATAAAGATGCTTATAGAATTTCTAAATCCAGATGGTTATACTCCCGAGTTGCTGGGACCTCAACCTGCTGCACTTTAATATAATTAAAATGAAATCTGAACAGAATGCAATATTACATATTGGTAATATGTAGGCAGAGGAAACAATTTTGACAAAATTTATATAATGGATGCAGCAAAAGGTCTCGGAATTTTACACTGTCAAGTTAAATACATCTCTATTGGAGTGCAACAAACCAAGCTAACAATGCACTGAAATATAAGGATTTTTGCTTCTATATTGCAAGAAGCCCAATTAAGCTAAATTTTAAGTAAAATAAAAAAGCAAAAATTAAATAATTAAAAAATGTTATCTAGCACTATTGTGTAGGTTTTATTCATGTTTAAACACATGAATCTCATCTACTTTTAATTTGGGATTTTGTAACAGACATACCATTTTATAAGCCATGTATTCAATCTAATTTGTTTATAAAGTGCAGACATGTACTGGATTTCCTGGTCATCAGAACGCTCTTAAATGATCCAGAAGGAACAGATTCCCAGTTCTACCTCACATACGTGTGTACTAACACACAAGGAATGAACCCATACACATG
The DNA here is from genome assembly GCA_034781795.1 of Crypturellus tataupa. Taxonomy (NCBI): domain Eukaryota; kingdom Metazoa; phylum Chordata; class Aves; order Tinamiformes; family Tinamidae; genus Crypturellus; species Crypturellus tataupa. The sequence continues at coordinate 6,961,478 of JAWLRI010000115.1, forward strand.
GCATGCATAGATGCACCAAAGGGCACATACAAATGTGTTTCCATTTCTGCGCTTGCACAAATACATGTAAGTAGGACCAATAACCCATTTACAACCTACATCCACTGCAGAAAATCTGCAGGAATTGGTACCTGCAATTGGTTAGGGCTGGATTTGACATCCTCACAACGAGGTTTTGTGAGATGGAGGAGCCATAAAGGGCTGGTGTGATAAATCAGGTGCAATAGCCCAGCTCAGAGAAGCCTGCGCTGAGGCTGGAGCTCTGATTGCTGCGGGCCAATGTAAAGTGCGAGATGCAGTTGAAACGGGTAGACTTGCACTTCTGCACTAGCATTCATAGCAGATCAGGAAACTAATGAAACTGAAAATTTATCACTTATTTTCTGGTTGTTTCAGTTTTCAGCTGAATTTGTTCCTGATCTGGCTCATTTCATGATCAAATGAATGTGAGTGGCGGCTCAGGGGAGAAGGAGGGAACGTGGGAACATCCCTTCTGGTAGCAGCCTGCAGTTGTATCTGCTTAAATTGATGGTGGAACCACAACCTTTAAGTAAGCTCCTTATTTTTTTGATATATTCCTTTGTGCATTGCATGATGTAAATCATACTCCACATTTTTGACTACAACATTATCCTTTGCTGACACCAGTGACTGCATCTGCAGCACTCCCCAGGCAGCAGTGACTGTGGAAGCGACGGATTCCTTCCCGCTTTTGCCCATCTCCTCTCCCCAGAGCTGCCTCACAAACTACCTGTCTGGGGCCCACAATAACTCAGTGAAGTCCTCGGTGCTGCCGGGGGCCTCGTGGCTGCTGCAAAGTCAGGACAACCCCATTGCGCTACAGACGAGTTTGCAGACATGGGGTCTGGATGCCCAAGGCAACAGAGCTGAGCAGAGCTTCTAGCTGCCCCTCAGAATTACATTCCCCTGACTGAAAAAGCAAGACAAACCCTTTAAAAATCAAATGATTAAGCTCCTGAACAAAACAGCCTGGCCAAATAAAATGTATTTTCACAAACAGCATTTCATTAGCAATTCTGATCATCTGCTTTCATCACTTGGTAAAGAAAGTCTAAGTACCATAATGATTTTCATATAAACACCTTTAAACAAACAAACAAACAAAAAGTTTTAACTGATGGGATCATAAAACGTCATAAGAAAGGATGCCCAAAATGCAGTATTTTGCAAACCTTAAATGGAAATGACATTTTAAATGTCACAGCTAAAAAATGACAGAGACAATGACACACAAAAGGTCATATTCAAAGTACCATTCAAAAATGGAGAGTTGAACATAATGTCATTAATCTGTAACTATTCTCAGAGGGAAAAAGGGATTTTCAAATTGATTAAGTTAGAATGAAGATGTTGAAGGAACACGAAAACAAATGTTTCTAGAAAATCATACAAGTCACTTCAATTAGTTAAAGAAGCACTTCACTGAAATCCGTGCAAGGGTAGGAACAAAATTTTAAGTGCATTTTCCTGGCTTGACACGGGCTAGTGTTTCTGCTTCTATCAAGGTGATTCTACCTACCCATTGCCTCTGCCAGGCCAGAAACCTTCTGTCCATAAATATCTGTCTTATTCCAGGCAAATGTGTAGACCAAATTGGCTGCAGCTGGAAACCATTTCTGGAGCAGACGTCCTTCAACAGCAACTATCAGATGCACTTTGGTCATTCCAGGAGGGATTGTTGTGTGTGTCAGAATAATGCGCAGCAAAGTTTTATACCCTGGCGTTCGACTGCTGAGATAACTAAGTTTCACAAAGCTGGAAGGTATTGGAATTTCCTCCTGGACCACCTTGGATAAAAACAATCATATGATTATATCTACAGACAAGAAAAGTGCAAAATTACGATTATTTCTAGTAATGGCAGGTGCAAATACGATATTTGTGATCATATTCATATGTACAAGCATTAGTAGACGTACCTTGGTCTTATTACTTGGTTTACTTAATGAACATATTAACTAGAATATAATTATACAAATACATATTTTTAAGTCTGTATACATATTATATATTATACCGTGATTTGAAGACATTGTCCTGTTTGGAAGGTAAAGTGGTCCTGCTATGAGAGAGCTAAGAAAGAAAACAATCTTGATAAACCAAGTGCAGTGCAGAAGGGCTTGCAGGGAGGCTACTGCAGCACGAAGGGACATGGCATAAGAAGGCAGCGCGTAAGGGGACACGGTGTAATGAGCTTGCTGGGGACACGCAGTGCTGGGCAGGAAACTGCCGGGCGTCAGACTCATCTAGCTAACAGGTAGGGTCCTCGGGGCGCGCTGCAGAGTTCAAATCCCATTGCATGGCTGTCACTGCTGCTGTCGGAGCCGGTCGCATTCAAGCTGGCTTGGATATGCCCACGCCAGCGCAGCGTCAGCTCCTGGCCGCAGCGAGGAGATGCCCTCAGCAACAAGAGGGGCTGCAGAGGCTGCGAGCTCGCGTGGGAGGGAGAGGAAACCTGGCCCTGACCTTTTGAATGACGGGGGCCTCGGAGCTACGAGAGGGATGCGGCTCTCGCATCGCCCGAGAGCAAGCGCTCGTCTGCAGCGGCCTCTCGCACGGCTCCGTCATGAGCCTCTGCTCACCTCCACGAAGGTCAAGGATTCTAGTGCACTGCAATAATAACAAGCCAATCTGTCACAATATTAAACTAGTGCAATTTGGAAAAATACATATTGTGTTTTCCTTACATTCCCATTTTTTCCCTTTTCTTGTTTTTGTTTTTGTTTCTTTAACAAGAAGCTGCTTCACTTTCAACCCCTTTCTATTTACATATTGCTCCAGCATTCCTGCCACAGGATTGCTGCAGTGCTGCTGGAGGCCTGCCAGCACTTGTCGCTTCGACATATGAAATGCAGCGTTGCCAGGGAATTCCTGCTCCCTTTACTGCTCCTGACTTGCAGTAGGCCCCTCTTTCCTGCTGACATCCCAGCTGCCCCTCTGTCATACATCTGACATCTCCTCTTATTTTTTAATAGAAAAAAACAGGAAGAAATACATATGTACTAATATATTCTGATATATCTCTTTTTCTTGCTTTTCTGGGTTACTTTTTATTCATCTCCCAGTCCTGTACAATAAAAATCAACACTCTAAGGACCCTTTGCTGCCAGCAAAGAGACTGGGAGCAGTTTCTCTTATGAGTGGACTGCATCTTTAGGTACCTTACTGCTTAAAAAAGACCTAGGAACACTTCATGTGGAATAATGTGACCCAGTTTTTCCTTACCAATGTGCATCAGTTATTCTTAACCTGTGTTCATTAGATTCACCTGTACTATTCTATGAAACAGTACTGTGGCCATCAGCAAGCTGCTTACTGTTATGCAGATAAAAAAATAATAATATTTATTTAAGGGTGGAATTATTCATATTTACAGGTAGCTGCCAAGTATCTTCCATGCTTCTTCAGTGAAATTAAAAGACAACCCAAAAGAGATCTTACTATATGGCTTTAGTTTAACACTATTTGCTCAAATAACATACAAAACATTATGGGCGTTAGCACAATTCAAAATTGTTTTTTGCTGGCTGTTCAACTCACACCATCTCTTTTGAGCACTGAAGAACATAATAATAGTTAAGTACAAATTTAATTAGAAAGCAATTCTAAACAGATATTGAAGGGAGTCTCCAGAAAAAAACACAATTAAAGGCAACCAATTGGAAATAGCATGTTAATATTGTTGTACTCTGGAAAGAAGGTAAAAACACAACCAACAAACCAACCAAAAAAAAAAACCCTCAAGCATTAGCATGTAGCAGGAGAAGCCATCATAAAGAACTAGAAGATATGGAGGGATGAAAAATCCCTGGAAATCTTCATGGCCTGCTGGGTAATGTCTCACATTGATGTATGGGGAAGCAGTACTGTTTGTCTGTAACCTAGGAGTGGTTTTGTGCATCATTATAAATAAATCAGGATTTCAATAATAAATCATAGTAGCACTCCCCACCCTCTCCTCCTACTTGGTGGGAAGAAATAAGCATCTTTAAAAAGAAAAAAGAAAAAAAAAGAGAAGAAAAAGAAAAAAAAAAAAGGAAAAAGAAAAGGAGGAAAGCGCTTTGCTAGCAGTACTACAGCAGCCTGCACTGATGGCGTTCAGAGGAACGTATAACATCACCGTGGTTAAAAGTCATTATTTGGCACCTCACAGCAGCACTTTCAGAACTTTCTAGGACCAAGAAAAGACATTAAGACAGTGTCAAATATCCAGTGAATGAATACTCACCATGACATTGCTCCAAATTAGTCTGAAAGCCTGAAATTGTAACTTTTAAACAGAAAGTTCTACTACTGATTTCAGTGAAATCCACATTTTTTCAAGCCCGTGTCAGTTTTAGATCTGTGTGCTTTAATATTTATGCATGTACCTCAGGAATATATATGACTTAGGCAGAAGAGTTTGATAAAACTTTTATGATAATACACTGATAGGAGCAATTGTGCATGCAAATTTAATGATAAAGGCTGGATCTGCTTGACATTTAGTGTCAAATTCTCAATATCACCAAATAATTATGTTAGGTCCATTAATACAGGTCAAGAATGGTAACTTTTAGAATTGTGCAGATTTTTTTCTGGAATGGAACATTCTATTAATTTGGAAGTATTTATATTACCTGCAGCTCTGGGATAACGGTTCCTCTTTCTGGACAGGACCCTCCAAATGCTGTCAAAGGTGAAGGGAGTACGATGGGATTTGGGCTAATGAAACTACTGATGTCACAAGATGGTACTTCTGACTCTGTTCTTTGCATTACAACTTTGTCCACAATGATAAATCTATTCCAAGGCAACCAAAGCGTCCTTTTTTCAGATATGAATGGAGATCTGTCAAAAACTAGAGTGACAGAGATGCCTCCAACAGCCACAAGGTCAAAACTGAAAAAGACAAAATAAAATGCTATGTTTCATTTTCTTTTCATCATCATACTGCCACAACTTTCAATGCATTACAAAACACCTCTTTGTATTGTTTGTTACAATTTTTAACTTGCTATGTGAAATCATTCCAGTGGATTTCTCCAAAGCCACTTGGGCATTCGCGTGGAAGCTCGATGTCTCTCTGCTTTCTCCCTACATAACACTAGCCCGGGTCTGGTATTCCACTGTTACCGGGCCCCTCTCCACTGCTTATCTTGTAGAATCACTGCAAACAAGTAGTTTGTATCCACACAAAATACTGTAACAAGGGTGGTGATCCAGTTACTTTGGTCCATATGAAAGGAAATTCCTATCCCACAAAAGGACCACTGCTCAGAATCTATGCACGTTGCGTGCACAGTAAAAAACTCTTAACCCTGGCAGGTCTTTCCATTATTAGCATCCATTTCCCCCTTTCTGAAAGCAGCAGGAGAAGAGTTGAGTATGTTGAGCAGGAGACCACTGAGTGCAGGATACAGAGATTTTGGAAAAGCAGCTGATTAACTGCACTGAGAACTGCGGCGGCTCCTGCACGTAGGGCTCCTCCGGGAGCCGCTGCGAGGAGCCCTTGGCAGATGTGGCGGCAAAGCAGGCGGCCGCAGAGGCGGCTGTACCCGGTCTCACGTCTCTGAGTTTCTGACATCTATAGTCAGGTACCATAAGGTAATATGTAAATTGACACTTCACCCTCTGTATTATTGAATGCATCTATTATGGAGGCTTTTGATGGTAACAAACTGTGATAAGAAGTCAGACTTAATTATGCATCTCTCATCACATTTCCCAAATGACACCAATTACATTCACAGCAAAATACAGGTAGCATATCTTTATGCAACAACTTTATCCAAGCCAGTGTAAATAGGAAATGATAAATAATAACTTTCAGTAGTGTGATTTGAAAGTCAAGAAAATAAGAGAAAATAGATATGCATGCTCTTTTATCAACTGATAGTGCCCCAAAAGATTGTGGAAACAGCAACCAATTATTTTCCCCTGTTAGAAGATTCCATTTAAGCTCTTGTCTAGGAAGATGAAGTCTTTAAGAGCCCTTATCAGCTGATAATGACTGAAGTTCTGGGGCAAATCATGACGGTACTGCAAACGGATGGCCAGCCTTGGAGTACAATGGGGAACACATGGGAAATCCTCTTTTCAGGAACCAAAATCAGCCCAAAATCAGAAAGAAGAAGCCAGGATTGCTTTGGCTTGGCTGCAGAAGAGCAGTTTAAGCATTTTGCTTCTGATGAGAATCTGTCTTTATTTTTATGTGTATGGATCAGGTAATCAGCTCTTTATTGAATTTCAATAAATTACCTGAAGATTCATACTTAAGGACAGGAAGAAAAAAAGATGGAAGACAGCGAATTGTCTGGAAAATTTGACTGAAGAAAATATTCAAATGTCAAAGAGGTTAGTAATATGTCAAAAAGTATGTGATTGACACCATCTCAGAATAGAGACTCACTGGAGGTGCTGTGACAGCAGTACAGTCACACGTGGACTCCAGGTGTTTGAATGTCACTGTAATTTTCTTGTTGCTATTGTGTTTTCATTCTTCCTTTTCTTCTTTGTTCTCTTTACCACAGAGAGCTCTAATGAGATGTGGTCCCAGAACAGCGCACCAGATGCCATTCTCAGTCCACATTAAGAACAGTCATGTATGTCTAGGAGAATTTTGCACATGAACAGAGGTGGTAGATGGCCCTAGCTGTAAAAAATCTAACTCAATGAGAGGTTGTTTGTAAAAGTCTCACCTTCCATCTTGTCGACTGATGGTGTATCCGTACTCATTGTGATGCAGAAAACTGACATTCACTCCAACCAAAGGTGTCCCATCTACTGCTACCACCTGGCCTCGAATGACACAGGCACGTCTGTAATGAAACAAGCAAAAGTAACAGAGTTAGACACACATGGAGGGCAAGAGCAATACTACTTCAGAAACTCTGCTATACTTCTGTCCCAAACAAAGGTAGAACTACAGTGAAATCACAGTGACTGTTGATTTTGAATGAAAATTCAAAGAAGCCTGAAAGATTGATTTGAAAAAGCATTACCTTAGGATGACAACATACACACTGTGCTATAAATTCTTGGTGTACCACGAATGTATGAATACACTTCCATTTCCAGCTACATTTCAGTATATTTCTATTGCTCTGCCCTTTAATAGTGTTGCAAAGGTTTCATAATAGCATGAGTTAGCTTGCTGCAGCTCTAGCAGTGACAATTTGTGAAAGAGGAGACCAAACCCAATTCTCTGGTGCTAAGAACGGGAGCATCACTGTCTGTTAGAGAAAAGCTGAACTAATATGATAAGGCAGCAGTGAGATACATGGTCTTCACTGAACTTCAGAAAGTTATATAGGTAAATCCGGAGAGAGCCTAACCAGGTGTAACACATGTTATGCCTTTTAAAATTCCCTCTAGGATGTGTTAGACTTGCACCCACTTACCAGCATTAAAAAAAGAGAAAAATCGGTCCTTTCCAGTAAATGTAAAGAGGCTGGGATATGGCAGATCAGGAGAACACATCAAACTCACTGGACAGGAAAGTGAACTCATAACTAAGTGGGTCTAATCGGAGGCTAACAGAATCACGAATCATAGAAAATGCGAGCTGAAAGGAAATACAAGACTTTATCATGTCCATTTCTTTGCCTCAGGTAAGATCAACTATACCTACATTATTCCAGACAGATGCTTGTCTAACTCTATAACCTCACCACACAACCTACTGCAACGCTTCTGTGCGAGTGCTTCTCCCATGGCAAGTCTTGTCTCCTGTGTAATTTGAAGCTCCAGTGCTGCCCTTTAAGACCAGCACTTTCACCCTAGCCACGGACATGGTGAACAAAATACTCCTTTTCTTAGCTTTAGCCTTTTATGGTTTTGAAGATTCATAACCTAAGAATCATAAAGGAAACAAGTCACATCAAAGATGAGGAGTAAGATGAGAAATACTCTCATAGTGCAGATTAAGACCTTGTGAGATTTTCTAAGAGCTTACACAGCTAATTCCACTGAAACAGCTTTCACATTTTGCCCCAAGCCCTCAGGTCTACATCGGAATACCTGCACTGTCTCAAAGGATCCAGGTCTTGGGTACCTAATGATACAATTGCACATATTTCCTGGAAATATAGTTTCAAATAGCGGAGTGAACAGTGTATTCAGAAGTCTTTTTATAACAATTTACATGTAGACTAAAACATGTAGAGTCAGAATACCTAGAAATGTTTCTGGTATTAATTACTCAACATAAAAAATAAATATAAATTTAGGAACTGTTGCATTTCTCTCTCAAGTTATCAGTTCCTACTTGTGTCAACAGACCTATCCCACCTTTACAGGATGAGTAGGTATTCTAAAGAAAAAACTCAGTATCTCTTTAAATAAAGCTACGTGAGAGTCTATATGTGATTTTAAAGAAGCTGCCTTAGGAGATTAATTGATTTTGATGCAATTAAATCACATGCGAAAGCTGGATTATAAATTTCTCAAAATTCTGACTAGTTTCATAACATCCCATTCTCCAAAGCCACTCAACTGGACGTTAATTTATAGCTATGATATCATCAAACTCAGCTGGTTATGCCCTGAGAAAATGCAACTGGTAAAAATTAACCTCTTTGGGAGCATGCCGTTCACCACGGCAGCTAATCCGAATTCCATCCTGTCAGCAGGTAGGCTGATAGCAAAGCTGCCGAAAAACCCAGCTGAATACGAAAAGCAAGCTGCATTACTTTCAGTATGCAGAACAGAGTTCTAATTTACCACCTTTTAGTTTTCTGCATTAACTAAGTTGGGAAAAACTGATTCCCCACTGGAAGGCAATCAAATTCTCATATGTCTCAACAGACTATGCCAGGTTCAATTACTTTTTGATTTGTTAGAATAGAAACTACAAGTTTCTATCGTTTTCTCATATTTTCTGACATCTACAGACCTGTCCTTCCTTTTCTAATCCTTTTATTTTGCATTCCATATATTTACCAAGTACATTGGTTTGAGGAAGAGTCCTCTAAGATACATCATTATTCTGTATATTATTCTGGTATAAACTCCTGTTTGCTCATTCCCCATTTCTCATTCTGCAAAGACCTGTCTTCTGACTCTACTCCTTCCTCCTATTTTATCAAGCACACAGATTTGTGCGATAGTAACTCATCAGTCTTCATTATTTCATGTATTGTCTTTCCTCTACTCAACTTTGTTTCTCATTATTAATAAATAATATTCAGAGACTTATCTTTCAACTTCCTTACTCTTTTTTTATTCTTCGTATTTTAGGAGCCAGATACATTTACGATATGTGATAAAGACTCACAAACCTCATTATTCTACATTTATCTGTATTGAACTGTCTTTTAGATTTTAAAAGTTCTAACCTGCCTGTGTGTTGCCTTCATTATTTTTTGTCTTGTTACTACCCTACCCTAAGCTGAAGCGTTTTTTCCTCTTTGGCCTCTTCTTGCATTACCAACACCTACTAAATCTTTGATAGTATTCAGTCCAAACTGGCTTTAATTTTTGCATTTAGCAAGGCTCTGCAGCAGGTTCCATCTCTTGCCTAACTCCTGCCATCTCCCAAAGGGGATGGATGCTCTGGAGGGTGCCCAGCTTCCTTGCAGCCTCCTGACGCCTTTGCTCCTTGCAGGAGACCCCACTTTGTTCCACCTTTTAGAGGACCTTCCAGCTCACGTCTCCTGCAGCAGTGTCATTCTTGACACAACCGCCATTTCATGCTTTTGTGGCTTCAGCATCCCCTCTCTTCCCAGCAGGGTTGGCCTTGGAGCTTGCTACTGCTCCTTGCTTTCTTAATTCTAATCTCTAAAGCCCATTAGGCCTCCACAATGTGCTGCATTTCCCTCTTCCATTCCCAGCCTCTGGAGCTCATTCCACACATTTGTGACTGGCCTGCCTTTATTTCTCATGTGGATAGTAACTCATACAACCTCTCTAACAGTCACTTTATTTGCAAAGATTGCAAAATCTTGGACTAAGGCTTTCAAATTATGATGTCCAAGTTGTGTAAGTGCAAAATGTCTTTTCTAATTTGGAGGAGCTGGAAAGCCTGGCATCTATTTTCTGTCCTGTATCAGGGGAGGAATGTGTCCCTGATAAGCTCCCTCCGTCTTTTCAAACGCATTAGAAATCTCTCTGGTCCCCTGGCAGGCTGTACTAAAGCTGCAACAGCTCCAGAGGGAGCAGTTGCTTTTTGAGAAAAGCAGAGATTCCCTGGGGCTGCAAGGGCAGCACAGAGGCTGGATTTCTTGGTAAGAGCCGCAGGGGCTGTTCCACATGGAGCAGAGAATCTCCACTTTGAGGACCTCACATCTCTGCTAGCAGACAGTTTGTCCGACACCTCTAATTTAAAATATAAATGGGACTTCAAAATTCTAGGTGCATTATTTTGTTACCTCTGAGGCGTTTTATTAATCCACCACCGTTGTGCCTTGCTCTACTACTACTCATTTGTTATTCTTTCACTTCTGTTTTTTTGTGTTAAGCATCCAAGGTTCTTAGAGCACCTCAGGCTGAGACATTAGGTTCAGACATGTCACTACGTCAAGGAAACTCATGAATTCGCAAGTGTCACATTATCAGAAGATGTCATTTACTGTATTACATTTCTGATTAAAATCTTCAATCGGAGAAATTAAGCTGAAGGCTGGCAACGTACATTCATTTCTTCCTGCTGACAGTGTTGCTGTAAGCAGCCTTTGAAGGGTAATTAATTCAGTACCATGCACTGGTCCCTTATTCGTAGGCAATTTGCAGCGAGTCAAATAGCTTGCCAGCAGCACACATTAAAAATACTCAGTAAAGAAACAAGCTAAAAACCTTCCTGAGAACAGAAGATGCCAAACATTGTAATCCGCTACACTCCACTACATGCAATGGGTCAAAATAATTCTTGATGTAAGCAAGCAAACTTCCATTTATCCACAGTTTGTCTAATCTGCCCTTAAGCATAACGTAGTTAAAGTTTGGATTTTGTAGAAAGCTTGTACAAATGACATATCAGAAAGACAACCACACTTCTAAAACAGCAGAATTAACCTTAGCGTTAATTTTGGTCTAGCATTTGGCCAAGGTTCACTCACTGGACTTGACTGTGCTGGGGAGACCAAATATTTGAAAACTTTAAATAACTGCAAAATCTAAGGTAAAGTCAAGATTCAAATACAAAAGGAGAGATATTCTAGCAGTTGTTAGAACAAATAATTTTGGTATTTCAGAGGATGCTGAGAATGCCAGGATTGGCAGGGACCAAACAGTTTAAGAATCTGAAATACAGAGATAATCTTTGCCTTCTTTCAATAGCATTCCCAGGTTTACCCAACATCACTTTGCCTTTATCTAGAAGGAGATTCTTCATGTAAGCAACATCCACCATGGAGTTCCACTGATCACACGTCACAGTAAAACACTGCACAAATGCCATTTGGATCAGAAGAAAGATTTTTGACAATTTCTGGTGTTTTCTTCATTAGCCCTACAAATGGTCTCAGAGACTTACTGCAAAGCTAGAAAATGTCAGATAGGATTTACAAAATTTTACATTTGAGAACAAATGGGAAGAGATACCAATGCTCCAGAATAAATGAGTGGAGCAATTTCATTCCATCTTTCCCGCATTTCCACAGCTGAACCACCTATGCAATAAAACAAGCTGCATTGTAGGCAACCAAAATAGCTGACATCATGTGCATGGACATGAAGTCTTCCCTACCAGCCCTAAGGAAATAAAAACCCAAACATGCTTTGGTCAGCATGAAGCAGGAAGGTTCACAGAAGTCTGAGGTATTTACAGTACTAACATTTGTCTCACTACCTTCTTCTCAGTAATCTTAATTCCCAGGAGCAAAACAGGCACTGGGTGACAGCCTGACTGACAGTGTCAGGGGAAGATTTCTGAACAGAGACACCCAGCTAAGTCATTGCTTCCTTCTGAGACTCTGCTTATCTATGATCCTTAAGGAAAATTTTGACAGTTTTTAATAATACTTGACTTATGGACGAACAATTTTTCAACAGCCTGGAAGACTTGAAGATCAAGCAAAGTGTGGAAGTCCTCAGGGTACCCCAGACACTGCAGATTACTGCTGACAAAGCCCCGGAGACGAGACACAGCGTTAGTCTCTCAAGGCATCGCGCTGATTCTACACAAGCAGACAGCATCATCCGAATCCCTATGATCCTCTCAGCAAACTAACCAGCAGTTTCTTTATAGTGAGAAGGAAATGATATCTGGGGTGTGAACAATGCAGGAAGCCAACTACAAGTCACATTCATTAGTATTATAAAGTCTGAAGTACTATGATTATTATAAAGCCTGAGGCCTACCCACGGCTAGTGGGCTGCTGGCCTCGCACTGCTGTTTACCGGAGCCCTCCCCATCCCTAAAGCTACACCAGTTTCTAAGGATAAATCATCAATAGACCTTCATTATCCTTCCTTTTCAAAGACATGCCAGATATCAGAGCAAAGAAATGAAATACTCAGAAAAGTCTTTCAAACCCAAGTTAAACCCTATCAATGATAGCTTTAAAAGATCCGTTCCTTGTATCTATAAAAGCACGTTGATGGGATTATGTGCAATCTGGCTGCTATCAACGGCCATGCCACCAAGTACTGTACAGGCGACCTGAGTGCTCACCTTCCCTGTGAAAACACCTTCCTGCGAGGCACTGTGATGGGGAACATCTTTGGCTGGTGACTGCTGTTCTGAACTGCAGCTCGCCCTGCTACGTGCCCAGGTAGCCCAGGATGCTGGCCCAGACGCAGCGCGGCTCTTCCATTAGCGACAGCCCTGGCATGGTCAGGTGGAGGCTTTTCATGTAGCTTGTTTCTGTGTACTACTGTTCTACATATTTATAACATCCTGCTACATTATTAATATGATTAAATGTTTAGGTATTTTAGATCGATAAAAACTCAGTTTACATATTTATTTTATTAAAAATTAATAAGTTACAATGAAAGAGTGCACTGAATTTGTGGGCAGCTACAGAATGAAGACAAGGTGCTGTGAAAATAAAAAATTCTTATGCCCTCATTATGGGTACATGGTTTATCTAAAGCACAGGTCTAGCTGACAGGGCAATGGTTAGATGATGTGGATGATTTGTGAATCTCTCTGTCAACCTGTAAGTTATAGTTTCCCATGCGAGTTACAGCATTAAAACTTATGTGCCTCTATTTCAAATGCTCAAGAAAGTCCGTGTTACCAGGTTTTCTGAGAAAACGTGCGTCCCTTCCTACTGCATAGTCTTTCCTGTTCAAGGACGTGCCAATCTCACAGACACTCTATGATCACACCACACTGTTTGCATGACAGCTTAAGAGTAACCTGCAGCACAAAACAGTAAACTCCACACTTTTGGGCAGAAAGGTGACTGAATCCAGCTCACCGAATCCAACCCCTCCTGCCTCCTCCTGCCATCGGATGCGTCTACAGCATAAAGAGCTGAACTTCCCCCCACTTATTTTTGAAGTACAAGGTCGTTTACCTTCCACAGTCGTCAGTTAATAAAAGTAGTACAGTTTGTTATAGTGACACTTTTATGAACTACCAGAGTAATAAAGAGAATTGGCCAAAGAAAAGAAAAAAAGAAAAAGAGGATTTGGACTTGTTCTGACCTGGAAGTTTGTTAGCCTGGTATTTTTTGATAAACAGTGAAGAATTCTCAACTGCCGATGTGTCAGTGCTTTTCCCCAGATAAGTGATTTTATGGCTGTTCTCAATATTCAGAAGCCTTTAATGTAAAAGAAAAGTTACCTGCTCTCAAAGGAGACATCTCCCGGGATGACGTGAGTGCTTTCCTTCCCAATGAGGAATCTGATTCGATCATAGAAGAGCCGCGGCGGGTGCTGCGAGAAGGGCGGCTGGCTGTGCTGGATGAGGTCAAGGGGGTCCGGCGAGCCCTGGCACAGGGGGCTGGCGTAACAATTGCTCTGCTGACAGCAGTCAGGGTCCACACAGTCTGTCAAGCCATCTGAAAATGGAGAAAAAAATCAGGAAACGAGTGTTTATGAGAATAAAGTGCTTACTATTGAAAAGCACAGGAGAAGAGGGATTTCATTGATTGGAAGGCACGACACACAGGATGACACACAAATTCAAATTTCATAGAGCATGTACATAGATGCTTAATTCACGGTGGGTATTTCTCTCTAGTCATCCACACTGTATTGCCTCAGAAAGTTCCCATTGTAACAATGAGAAAACAGATCCTACAAAGTGAAAAAGGAAGAGAGCCACTGTCTTCATTGTAGAACTTACAGTAAAAGAATCCATCACACGGTCATTGTTAGCGTGCAGCTGATTTCTCTAAAGCTCCTTTATTGTCACTACTATCTGCTCACAAGTGTGAAGGATATACATTTGCTCCTGAGCATGCAATAATCTGATGTCTAGAATGCGATCTAACTTTCATAAGCATCTTCACTGTAGTAGTAAACAAAGTGTTTTGTTAAGATCCATTTTAAACTCTATAGTACTTTTATTAAACTCTATAGTACTTTTATTACTGCTTTAGGATGTTTATATCTCATTTGTTTGTTGCTATACATATGTTGCAGTTGTTGGTGTGATACAAACACACAACATGGTGCAGGTGCTGACCCAGTAACCTGAAAGTGGATGCTTTCCCCCAAGCAAGCACATATAGAAAGCTGAGATAAAACTATTCCTCTTTTCCCTATTTTCAAGCAGGAAAAAAAGAGAATATATGTATTTGTAAAAAAGCTGTAATTTCTGGAAAAAAGCAGTGCAACTATATTTGTGGGTGAAATAAAATTACTTAAAATATCCAAAGTTTGTGACTAAAAGTGTAGCAGTGAAATTAGTCTAAATTAAGCACCTAATCATAATTTAAAATCGGGCCATCAGCATTTAACTGCTTCTACCTATCAGCACAGTAGACATCTAAATTGTCTAAATTATATACTCAACCAGACAGACAGAACTAATACAGTATGGTAAAAATGTTCAATCGTCTTACAGGCAACATGCATTTTATGACTCACCAATTGCTAGCTTGCTTGGACTGACCAGAGCACTAATGCATATATACAGAGATTATGTATCATATCCTTCAAGAAATGACATCTTTTCTTTTGGTATTTTTAACAAGGCCAAGCTGCATAAATGCTAAGTCATCATTTCACTGGGCGGATTTCCCTCGTGTTAAACCTGGAATGCTATAGTACCAACATACTGTCAGGCATTTTCACTTCACACTTGGATTTTTTATGCTCTGTTCCTACCAACACTTCGGTTCCTATAAAATTGTATGTCCTCAGGGCAAACTCCATCATCAGGGAGGCTACTGAAGTTTTCCCACTGAATTTAACAGCTGCAAGACCAACTACCAGAGCAGAAAAACCTTTCTGCTCCTCTCATAGGGCACCCTGTGCTCTGCAAATATGCACTAGATAACAGCATAAAATATTTGCTTGGAGAGGAAAGCAAAAGCCCTTCTGCAGAACAAACAAGCAGCCCAAAATGGACTTTCCCAGAATCGAAAATCCTTGCCCGACCTTGAGCGAGATGGTTGTTTGCCTAAGCAAAAAATATTAACAACTCTCTCCTCCCGCAGCCAGGAAATCAAACAGAGCAGCCTTGTTTTTGTGACAATGAACCAAGGGCGACTGTAAACAGCAGCGACAACAGCGCGAAGCCTCAGACTCAGCCACGCTGGGCCAGCTACAGGTCAGTGCTTGGCAGTTTCACTGCCCTTCTACCTTCTTTCTGCATTCACCCAAGCCTGGAAGCAACAGGCATTTTCCAGCAGTGGGAGAAGAGCTTCATGACTCTGAGCTTACTGGCTTTGAGCGGGGCCGTCATTTCTTTTCCAGGAAAGACAAAAAGCTACTGACATTCTCTAGAAAATCAGTAGGCTGAAAGACTAAGGGGCCTCAGTCTAAACAAGGCCATGTGGGAGGCAGATGGAGGAGTTAACTACACAAACCAAAGGGGTTTTCATTGTGCGCTGAAGAAGAAAAAATGGAAGAAAAAAAGCTTTTAGGGTTGAAACCTGAACAGCAGGTTTGGAACTGCAAGCAAAGAACATACCTTATTATTGTTTCCTTCTTTGTGGCCAAGGAACAAAACTCCCTATATTCCTAATAAGGGAGCTGAAAAGCATCAATTTACTACTAAATTCTCCAAAATTGCAAATATTAAAGAACTCTACTAGACTAAAAAGGCAATTTGCTAGTGCAGGTGCCTACATGGGGGTCCGTGCACAGCGGGGAGCAGCTGCTCTGGGCAGGTTTTGGCTAGTGACACAGCTGTGGCAGTGACCTGTCTTGCTCAAAAAGTCATGGGACTTTCTGGAAGATACTATTTTCTTCAAGCTGATTGCTACATACCTGGGAAATTTGAAAAATGCTGCTCTGGTGGAATAAGTATTAATCAGCAAAAGGCATACCAAATCCGGAATAACAGCACCCAGGGGGAACCTAGTTTTTCCACAGTAGCTTTTCTGATTAATTTTTCTTTGTCAACAAGCTACTAGATGTGGTAACTGAGCTGACCTGATTCTCTTATTTATGTAAAAATAAAAGTGAAAATTCATAGAAATAGTTGAGTCTGATAATATATTTAGAAAAGAAAGAGCCATAAAAATGACGATTAAATATTTCACAGGTCCCTCATGCTTTTGGGCACAGGGTAAGAGCTCATGTGCGTGGCAGCCAGCACAATGCACTCACGCTGCCCGCACAGAAACCAAGCCACGGGAAACAGCCTTCCGTTTTCCAGTCAGACTCAATTTTAATCTTTTTTTGTGGCAATTTATCTGTCAGCAAGGTGAGTAACTGATAAACTCTTACCAGTTCTGCTAATGAAGTTATTGCTGTTGGAGTGCTCTGCACCTGGTTTCCCTCCCAGCAAGGAAAGGGTGGCTTTCCCATCCATACAGCTTTTTGGAAAGGGTGGCTTTCCCACCTGTATGAAATTCCAGAAGTTGGGCTGGATAAACTGTGGTAAGGTAGGTGTTCTCCCTCCCAAGAGGACCCAAACCAGAAAGGAAACATTTTGTTTTGAACCATCAACATGAAGTGCTCTGTGATTTCCAAACAGAGCAACTTCATTAACGGATATTGAAAGCAATTTGTTCTAGTCACCTCATATACATAACTCATTATTTGCACCCTGTGACAGAGAGCAATGAAGACAAAGTCTTTCGTCACTTCAGCCTCTGTTAGCAGAGCACTACAGAAGTCTGATATTTTTGCTTCCTATAAATATTTTCCTCAGCTATCAAAGTAACTGCTGTAATTCAACATTACACTCATTAAAGGAAGCTGGGAAAACACTCTGGCGCAGACGCTCGAGTCGCACACGGAGGCAGTGTGCGGTACTGCAGTGTGTATTAGTGAGTGCGTGTGAGGATAACATTTTCAACAAACCAGTCCTATTAGAAAGGAGGTTTTCAGTCTAGGAGAAGAGTAACTCAGAAAAGGCAAATCTTATGAACTATAGCTTCAAACTCAGTCACTGGAAAATGCTGCAGATACATTTAATCTTCAAGCAATGGTTGTGTTTTTTGGTTAAATTTTCATTTCAGTTTTCAGGAGCCAACCATTAAAAACTCACAGTATTGAGAAAACAGCAAGGTTTCTGTTATATCTCAGGAGACAAGCATCAGGAGCAGGAATTAACTACTCAAACAGCAAACCCCATATTTCATACAGCAGGGGGGCCTGAACACTTTACTTTTTACCTTCTATTACCACACAGTGCATCACAACAGAGATGAAGACTAAAATGCGTTACAGAGGTGTAAATGACTTGGTTTTAACATTGGCATGTCTTTTTTTTTTTTTTCCCCAACATAAAAGACAGTCAGGCACCGCTGCAAATGCAGTGCATATTATATAATAGTGATTCAGATTTTGATGAGTCAAATTCTAAATTAATGGGACACTAACAGGATCACATCTTCCAGATACCTTGTTTTGTGTGTGCGATATAATGCTGGACTAGATTTTTCTTTTTAATAAATTAGACAATGAAAATATTTCTAACATTACTGCTAAACCAGAACTCACAAAGACCGACTTGAGGATAAAGGAGCACTTCATAGCACGCTTAAATAATTTACACAAGCTCAAAGACACGCCAGAGCATGCTGAAGCAAGCGGCTCTGCTCCCAGTCACACTGCTCTTCTCTGCACTGCTGTAGCTCACACAGGACAAGATCTCCCCATTTCCTTGCTGGGGAAAGGATCCTTCCAGGAAATTTTCTATAAGGAATGGTATTAATGTTTGCTGTATCAGGAGTCTGCATCAATGGAATCATAAAGTGTTATCATTGGACAAAGTACATTTTCTCACTTTTATAGACATATATGTGCATATGCACTATATATTTCTTTTTTAATATGATGGAAAGAAAATCACAAAAGTGAGGAAATTAAATCCTGCCCACCTCTGTTTCTATGGCAATCACCAAAGAGGCCATTTGGGCTTGGTACATATCTGAAATGCGTAGATGATGCATCACACTCTTACACGTGGATGGCACTGCTGTCAGCAAGACTTTCAGGCTTTATAGTCATCAAGTCAAGTGCTTAATACTATTGTTCCTTGTGGAAGAATATCCACAGGAGTCTTCACCTGTGTTTACTTACTTTCTTTTAGAGATTTCACACAATCATTAACCCATACGTGTGCCTACTTGCGTCACCACAGGTTCAGTTAAGTCCAATTAGAGTTGCCAGGAATCTGAGCAAACCGAATTGAAGAGTAACTTCAGCAGAGCAGCAGTAACATTAACAAGACTGTAAGCCTTATTTGTATGCATTAATCCAACCTGCTTCTCAAATTCTAGCTGTAATACTCCACAGCAGCCTGGGCACACTGGGGTTTGCATCAGGACATCTGAAACAGCCGGTGTGCGTATGTGGCAGGGCGGCCCCGTGTTTTATTCAATGAATGCCAGTGGTGTTTGGCCTTCTGCACACAATAGGATGCAAATAAATCAGGGTATGATTTTCAGAAACAGTAAGCATCCCTGGGGAGCCCTCGCTGCTCAGCAGCAGTGAAAACCATTCCCATCAGTATTATATGTATTGTGTAATAATAGCATATTACTTATATATGGACTCAATATCTCTGTGATGGATAGGCTATTAAAATGCCAATGCATAGGTCAGAAATACATCAATATTTTAGCTGCACTGGCTATCAACCAAAAGCTATGCTGAGTCATCTGTTTTCTCATGCTTGGAAAAGCTTGGAGAATGCTACAATAAGTGAAAAGTGACTGAAGGGACTTTTGGAAGCAAATTCAAAGCTTGTAGTACACAGTACTTTCCTTTAAAGCAAACAGTTGAGATTGATTCATGAAAGAAAGCAAATGATGAAAAGAGATCCTGGCAAACTTAAAACAGAGATTAGTATCAAAGAAATAAAGATGAATGATGGGCTGCATCTTTAGCTTGTATGTTCAGCATCAATGTAAATTTATATAACAATATCATGTAGATTGTGGCTTGGCAGGGCAGAGCAGTGACCTGCACGCTGGTGCCCAGCTCTCTGTACATGTCTTTGCTGCCTGCCAGCAGCGTGCTCTGCCTCCTCCAGCCTTGGGCACCAAGAGCCGGATTAACAGCACTCAGCAGAGCGTTGCAAGCAATCTCCTGGAGCTACTGAAGCTTCCAAAAGAAGTCAAAAATAATGGTAGGACAAGAGAAAATGACCTGCTCAAATGAGCTGAATGGTCATCTTATAAACTGAAAATGAAATCATGGCTGTCAAGACAATGCAAGAAAGAATACAAAATAAGAGCAGGAAATAATGTAATACTGAGGAAAGCTATAGCTGGGCAGAGCCATATCCCACTGCAAAGGATCTTGGCATTATCTCTTGGACACTACACTGCTAACAGACTGCAGATGCACTCTGCAAGAGCAAGGGCAGGCCATGCCGTCATGCATCTGCTATAATGCTAAGACCTTTTGAATGATATTTGTAGTGATATTTGAACAGGTAAACATGCCCTTAAGTCTACAAGCAGGAAAAGCTAACAGGGAGTTATGAAATGGAAAGGCAAAGATGGTCACGGTACAGCCAAGCTCTCAGTACTGTGGATGCTAACAGGATCTAAAAGAAAAAGTAGTCTCCTTTCTTGGAAAGAAGCATTTTTGCATGTGTTTAACCTTATCACCATGAAAAACTGCACTGATGTGGAACGGGGGCTTCCATGTCTGTGGGACCAGGACTCAAGGGAGCATGTTTACGGCTTACCTTGCATACTAATATACCATGCCCTAAAAAAAGAACTGAGAACTCCCTCTCTCCTAAAGCTTTTGTGCTGTTACTATAGACCAAACAGTAAAACTAACACTCCCTTATTCCAAGAAAGTGACATTATTTTATGCCTTGGAACTAATAAAAGTATTTTATTTCATACACTAAAGTTATACATTTTTTCTACCATGTATTTTTAAACAGTAAAAATGTCAGGTTTTCAGCATCTAAAAGTATTGTATAATCAATCAGCCAGAAACTGCACAAGATTATCCTGGAGACTAACCCCTGAAATCAGAGCTTGCTTGGAATAATAATTGTACAGCATTATTAGAACTTAATTCTCTCTCCTAATGAACTCAAAGCACAAAACACCTCCCGATGCTTGATTTAAACACAATTTGGATAAATAAGACCTTTCCCAGGTCTGGAATATACAGCTGCACTAAACCAGGTACTCGGGAGCGATCTCTTGAGGCCGCGTGTCACTGGCTGAGGGTGATCACATCGTAACTTCAGAAGTTACTACCTGCCAGCAGGTACCTCACCGACGTGCACGCTGCTAGCTCCCCACTACTGCAGGCAAAAACATATTAGCTTCCCTCTTTATGAACCGGATCCAGTTATGTAGCTTGAGAGAGGATAATTTGTTATCCTGCCACAACACACTCATGGGCTACACAACCATCTCGCGGCCGGCAGGACTTCACAGACAACGTCACGTCGCTCTCCTGTGTCCTGTTTGGATCCTTTTCTCACAAATGCAAGGACCCAGCCTCTGCTTCCACATTAACTTAACAGTGCGGTATCACCAGTGACCGTGGGGAATTTTTTTTTCTAATTTATGCTTATGCCAAATCAGGCCGTTGAATTTCATATATAATGAGAGGTGGTTTCAATATGTAGATATAATTTTCTTTTTTTAATATAAAATTGATTGTGAAGGAAACTTAATTACATTTAGCCCATCTGTAGTAGTCAGATTAATTAAATATTTCTCTCAACACTTATCTCTAATTGTAATGTCAACAGAGCTGTCCTAGTACACGCTATGCTACCATTAAAAAAGAAAAAGAAAATTACTTTTAAAACCTGCAGTGAAATGATGTTAAGTGTCTGCCTTAAATTGACAAATTCAAGGAGATTTAGAGTTAAGACTGCCAACTCTTTCAATAGCTCACCGCTACTGCAGAATATAAAGCACACAAAACCACAATGCAGGGCAATTTATAGAGAGCCCGTTCTCAGAGTGTATCAGAAAATGTTTTACATACATTAGAGGCTAAGCAGGGCTTTTGTGGGCAGATTTAAGAGCGCGAGTGACCGGCTGGGCCGGCGGGGGAGAGCAGCGGACAGATGGGAACGCGCGGGGAGGCGCGAGCGCAGTGCGGGCACCCGAGTGACGGCTCCGGCCCCGGCCCCCGAGCCGAGAGCAGCCGGCTGAGTGGGCAGAGCTGCAAATAAGGTGGGAAAGGAAGAAGGATGAGGGACGGATAAGGCAATTTTGAATGGGATTCAGAAATGGGGAGGGCTTTGCCAAAGGACAGCATGGCCACAGAGCCCACAGGATACAAAATCAGAAAGTCTCAAAATATATCTGTAATGAGCAACCATGATCGAGTCAGAGTGTTTCTATCGAGGTCCTGCAGTGACCTCAGCTCTTGGCCCTAAACCAAGCTTATTTTATCAATGACCTAGAAAAAAAACCCACACAATCTTTATACTAAAGCTTAACACAATGTCGGGGTGCGAGATCTCACCCAAGATACTGAGACGATCCGTTGTGTGATAGAGCTGAATGGTATTTATCTCAATACATCCCAAAGCTAAATTTAAGGATGAAGAAAATACATGTGCTTGGGGCAGATACATTCACAGTCTGAAGGAGAGACCTGCCCAGTCCTAAGCATGGCAGCAAGCAGACTGTAAGGGATGGTAATAATTAAAAAAGAGAAAAACAATAGTCCTTTCTGACTGCCAGGTAAAGAAATATTCCTCATTAAAAGAAAAGAAGAAGAGGAAGACAGCTCCTTGAACAACCAGTCAGGGTTGCTGTTGCTTTTCTGCCCCTACAAGCTTTGCAGGGGCAGAAAGACACAAGACAAGATATCTACACAAAGATATTTTTCCTGAAAGGAGTAGACTAGGTCCTGTGTTTGAGTGGGCTGCTAGAAATGAGGCTGCTTAATTAGTACAAGAACTAGGTTTTCCCCAGTAGTCCTAAAACATTTGAAGTCCTGAAATCAAGGCTACCAAGGGCTAAGGTAGGGAGCACCTAACTGCAAATGCCTTGGTCCAGTTGATGGGAAAGAGTAAATGAGCATTTTTGCAGAGGACTCTCCTTATGATATTTTCTGAAACCACTTCTGCACGCTTTCGACACTGACTCAAGTCCAGATAATTCCAAGTACTGTGCTGTATCCCAAAGGTAACCCTAAGAAACAGGAACATCTCTAAATGTACACTTTATGTTTGTAAATGGATATGTCTGATATTAATGAAAGACTAAACTATGGAGGCATTTTGTCAGGCATGGAGTATTAGGAGAGAGGGTTTCTTATTTGGGTTGCAATTGGCTGTTTTTTTAAAAAAAATATTGGAGTAATTGTAAGTGTGAGGGAGAATGGAAAGAAGATAAAATAACATTTAATAGTGATTATTAAAACATGGTCTTCTTGGAAAAGACTCAGGTAGCAGTACAAGGGGGATGGCATAAGCCTATACGCAGATACTGCCCTCAGGAAAGGCTAACACAAGGGTCTGATCCTGCAACTGCTCACTCACTGCCTGGTTCAGCTCCAGTCACTGGTATAACTGCCTCGAGTGAACAGGCATTCTGTGATAAAACAGGAAAAACACCCCAAAACTGCATATACAAAAGAAACTCAAGGATGCAAAGATTAAACAGAGATGTGAATTATGTATCGTACCTCCGTCATTGTCCAGGTTATCTCCACACACCATTTCCATGACAACGTTGCAGCCTGCGCCACTCCAGCCCACTTGACAAACACAGTGCCAGCCATTCTGATCAAGAGTGCATCTCCCATTTCCATAGCAGAGCCCTGGGCAGCCATCTATAACAGAAAATGTACAAAAGAAGCCCTCATGAAGGAGTTTTACTCTCTTCTATTAAGGTTATAATTATCCTATAGTATCCTTTAAAATAGTATCATAAACTGGCCTTCAAATTATCACAGTAAAGTACTTTGTACTCCATTTATATTCTTGGCTAATTATGAGGAAATCCTCATTCTGGTCCTTCCCTTGGCTTGCTTAGGAAATCATGTCTCAGTGACAAATTAAAATATTTTATCATAAGAGATCTGTGGCAGAGGAAAAACTCATCAGAGAGTAAATGAACAATAAGATATTTAACAGCCTGCTGTGTCCATCTCTCTCCTCTGAGGGAAAAGTATGTTGTATAACACAAGGAAAAGCACAAATATATGCAAGGCTTATATCAAAGGTATACCTTGAAAATATCGTTTAATTACAACTGGCTTTTGTGGGCATACTCCTCCTATAGGCCATAGGGAAGTTGATTTTTTTATTCTGTCCATAAAGACTCAGCTGAATAAGAGAAAGCTGATTTGATTCATTCCACAATGAATTTTTCATTCCACAATGAATTTTTCCACAGGAAGCAAATGATTATTTCCTTCCAACACCCATTTGCGGCTTCCTCACAATGTTGTATCCATTCAAACAGGATAACATTTGGCCTTTGGTGACTGCGATTCTAGATCAAAACTGGAGCAACAATCGCACCGTCCATGGATTACCTGCCTGCAAACCCTGACTCACTAGTTATTTGGGCAGTCTCAGTGTGACACACCGCGCTGCGCCTGCAGGAGTGATAGAGACCGGCTCTTGGACGTACGTGCTCATGTCCTTCTGCTCGCACACTTTGGTGCCAGAGCTCAGACGTTTGCCACGTCCTCACCATATCACACAAGGAGCCAAAGGACTGGGGACAAAGCTGAACAACAAGCTTAACACTGCAAGAGGCATCTCTTCTAAGAGGGCTCTTTGCCAACATAGACTGCTCTCCTGCACTTCCCAGTGATCATCAACACTTCTATATTATTCTGTATAATACAGATAGTGGGATTTTTATTTTCATTTTTGATGAAGAAAGAAAAGGACTCAGTCTGCATGTGTCTGCAAGTATCAAGGGATAGATGCTCCAGCAGGACCTTGGAAGAGCTGCCTACGTAATCAGAGAGCAGGTACAACTGGTCTACCAGCTTGTGACCCAAAGCCCAGAATGCGGCACATTTCCTGGCAACTTTGCACTTCATCTGCCTCCTCCTCACCCTCTGGGCAGTTCATCCACTGCAATGGATATAGGGAGAGAGGTTGGTTAGGTCCTTACCTTATGAAGAGCTCTGGAGCACAGAGAACAGGAGTTCTGGAATTTGCTGCTCAGAAATGGCAGGGGTCGGCAGCAATGCAGTGCCAGTTAGTTGCCAATTAGTTTCCAGGGGGAAAGGGCAAGATTTGAGAGAGGTTCTGGGAAAAGGGAAGTTTTTCCACTTCAATTCACAATGAGTTACTTCATTATCTGAATCTGATTATTTTGCTGCTCTGTATGCTTATTGTTCCAATCTTTCCAGATTATAAATCTAATCAAATGAGTGTCTAACCTTTTTATTATTATCTAATCCTTAAAATAAAAAATACAAATAAATGTTCAAGTCTTCGGGGAATTTGGTTAATTTGATATTTCTGCTGGGAGCACTTCTGAAAGGGGCACGTGCATCATTGCCCACACAGCACAGCTAGGATGGAGAAGGAAGGCTGCCAAGCACAGGGAAGGCTGCTGCTCGTGCTCATACCCATGTAATCGAGTGGGACCTCAGGCAACCCACAGAAACGTGAGGAGCAGCACTGGGCACAGAACAACAAGAAAATTTTATTCTTGGTATCAAACAGTTTGAGGAGAACTGCATCACACTAAGGCTATGCAGTTCTAAAAACCAAGAACTTCTCCATCAAGAGAAGTTTGTTGTAATTGCAAATAACAAAAATATGAAAATTTTTCTTCTCATGAAAGACAAGATCACTAATTTTTCAAGTATGTTCTCAGCTCTGTCATTATTTTAGAATGGTAACCAAAACCAAAAATCGCATTTGCCTCACTTAATACATTAGATATCCACATGAAGAATGCTTGCTCTTCTGGCAACTCAAGGTTGCATACGCTCAGGCACAACAGGTAACACAGAACACACCGCTCCCAGTACTTTTGTATCTTTCCATTACTCTTTGCAATGCTGATATGAAAAAAAGCTTACCTCGAACAGCATCTAAGTAGTGAGCTTAAAAAAGAAAAGAACAAAACTGAGATGGATTGAATTTCTGTACCAAAATAAAAATACAGAAACCATTTGCTTATGGTTTGCCACCTGTTGGCTAAACTGTCTCCCTCTTATTGCAATTAGGGCGATTGCTACTACTATGATCAAAAGGCATCTTATGTGTTTAATTTTCATTCGATCAAAAGGATGTGGACGACGGCATGGGCCATGCCTGGTAGCGCCTACAACGTGAACAACAACTCAGGAAACAAGTTCTATTTTCACCTTATTGTTCAAGCTCTATTTTCATCTTATTATTTTGGTCCTTTCTAGATTCATAATACAGAGTCTTTTGAGAATTAGGCTCTTCTACCTCAACAAATCTAATTCTAGAAGTAGCAAATACAATTCAACAAATTCTAGGGCCAGCGAATGAAATACTTTAAAATGACCAAGATAAAACATGCTACACTTTCTCCATAAGTAAGTAGGAAAGCTTATGCTGCTTACCTGACTGAAAATTAGATACTGGACTTTTTAATGCAATTAAAATATTTATGAATAATACTGCTCTGTGAAATCATTAATGATATTTTAGAGAGAACCACTATAAGACTTCATAAAAAAGTGTCACATTCCATTAAAAATATAACAATTACATTTGTACAGTAGAATAATGACTTTGGAAAAGAAAGGCTGAAAGCTTTAACTTATTAGGAATCTTGTTAGAAGCTAGCTACAAAAAACACCTCTAGCAATAAGTAAAATATGCAAATCCTCAGACACAAAGGCAAAAGAATTGATGTGAGAATTACTTAAGCTGAGTAATAGCTTCATCCTCTTGCAACTTCTATTACTTAAATATGAGCATTACTTTTTCTTTTTTGTCCATGACTAAGTTCATCTACGAGCATAACCCAGGCATTTGTTAGCACCAAGGTATCTTTGAGTGCTTTTTTCCTTTAATTAATGTATCAGTGCTGTTTCTTTTAAACAAAAAGCTGCATCGAGTTGCCATTCTGCAGGACAGACAGGATGCATCCTCATGGCAGAGACACCTTTTCACACCTGGCCTGATTCTGTACCTCTGTTTTTTTCAAAGTGACCTGAATTTGACTAATGGCTGTAGCAGAGGTTTGTATAGCTGGTTCAGTTCTTAGTTATTTTACTGCTATGGTACAAAAGCCCTACCGATGGTGCAGTGGTCTCCTTCCCAGCCAGGGCTGCACTCGCACTTGCCGTCTTTGCACTGGCCGTGCTCCGCGCAGTGCGAGTGGCAGGTTCGTTCCTCGCAGCTTGGTCCTACCCAGCCTTCTTCACACTGGCATATCCCTCGGGAACAGACACCATGGCTACCGCAGTCCAGGGTACAGAGCTCTGCACAGGAGGGAAAAATGGATAAAGTGAAACGGCAATTTCATACAGGATATAGGCTGTGCGCTGATAACAAACATAGCTACTTCCAGACTGACGCCACTCATGCACTGGATCAAATACTGGGTTATATTTCCCACTTCAGACCTCACCCAATCCGACTGCTTCCTTCTTTAGCAGTTATTTCCAAGGATAAACTCTTTTTTCTCCTCTCCTGGCCCAACCACTAGATGCTCCCGAACACCCTCGGGAAGGGGGAGCACTCCCACCTTCCACTCGGGACAAACCCTGCAGCTGGGCGCAGCGCAATGGGACTCCTGCCTGTTCAATACATCACAGCATCCCAATCGCAGCGCTGCTTCCACTTAGCCTGGCACTGCCCACTGAAAAGAATGTCTTCATTATAAAGGGTTCTATAGTTTACATTTATTTAAAATAATTAGTGTCAGGAGACAGAATTTCCTTGTTATTCTGCAATTAACCTGTCCTAGAAACGTTTCCTCCTCTTCCTCTCAGAAAGCAGATGATAGTATTATGAGCGTAAGCCAAATAACCATGTCTGTTCCGATTTAAAATACCAGTGATACGTATTTAGTGGTGGAAAGATTTTCCTCTTGACAGACTTTAAACAAAGATTATTTGTATCTTGGACACAAGTACTCCTGAAAGCACCCACACCAGCAAGCACTGTCACTGTACTACCGAGCAAAATTTATAAAGTTCATGTTAAAATCTCATTGATCCCAACCATTATAACGTGAAGAAAAAGCAGCCCAGAGATAGAACTATTCAGTGGGATTTTGCATCATTTTCCTGCTTCGTTACTTGTATTTCCTGGGAGATGCATAAGAAGGTTCAGAGAGCAGGGGAGGACTCGCTCGGTCGCTGCACTGGTATCCGACCCCCTCATGTATCCCTTCTCCTCAGATGGGGAGGTAACTCAGCCCAGACCTGGGACCTCACAGGCTTCCTCTGCCCACCCCAGGCACCAGCACAGGGTCACTGGAATTATTTTTGCTTACCTTTATGGCATGGGGCATGGGCTAACTCCCCAGAATTAAACTGAACAAATTACCTGCTACTTCAAGGATTTAGGCTGCTCGAGAGATGCCTTTGATCTCTCCTGATCCCCCTTCAGTTCATTATATTATATTACAGCTTTTGGTATTTCGCTGTAAGTGGAAAAGTATGTTGAGAGGATTTTAAGAAATGCTCTGTCACCTAAGCTACGAGAGGCTATGCTGAGCAGATGGTTTTGGACCATGCTGGATTAAGAGTCCTCTACATACTGCAGTTGTGGGACTGGCTCAGCTGAAGTAATGCCAGAACTTCAGGGAATAGTCAAGATATTAGTATACAAAACTTAACTTCAAGCCTGAAAGTCTGAAATGGGGAAAAAAAGAGTGATACATAGGGCTTTCCTATCTTTTTAGAAGCTCTAGAAGCTTCCTCCAGCTCTTCTAATTGCAAATAAATCTCAGAGAACCAGCTGTGGAAAACCTTAAACACATTCTCATACAGCACACCTCCAACCACCTTCCTAGCAGAGTTTAATCTTGACACTTTTTCTTACAAACAGAAACAAAATAAATATGGATTATGGATGAGAAGTTACTGTGGACATACCTCTGCTTGGGGGGAAGAGCTGACTGTGCAGACCCAGTACATACTATTTTATAACCCAGGGAATGAAATGCTCCATTTACACTAGTGATAACCTGGCCCATCTTTTTGTCACCAGACACAGGGGTATAATTAGCTACACTGGACGAATTTAACAAAATGAGAGAATTTAACATCTCCCTGACATTACAGGATGGTTTCTCAAGAATCTTTTCTAGTTAACCAAAGGGGAATTACTTAACTTTACCTGTACTTTGCATATATAACGAAATATATTGGGATGTGCATGCAGAATTTTGGAACAATAGAATATTTCAGTGAAGCTTCTCAGTCACCTATATTTTACTTCAAGAGAGAAGGCACCACAGCACTACATTCACCCAGAAGGTTATTATTTTTATTAATGTAACTCTTCAGAAAGGGTTACTCAATCAATTATTACTGGACATAGCTATGGCATTGGCACATTTCAGTGAATTCAGACAATTCAAATTAAGGAAGGAGCAAATTGTAAGAAGGCACCTAACCCAGCCCTGGAAGACACCAAAGTGAATTTGAACGCATTATTTGTGCATATTCTTGAGAAGAAGACAAATACGTTGATCATTCCTGAGCTAATCTAAAAAGCATTAAAAATTCACTCTGTACTCTCCATTTTAATTACCTAAGTCAACACTGAATCCCTTTAAATGTGTTTTATAATAAGTTTCTACTTATGTAATACGAAAAGGAAAATTAAAGCTAAATATTTTATAATTTGTAATGATAAAGGAAGATTTTAATGTTAATTCAACGTGTTTCAGGAGTAACTCTTAGAAAATCAAGTCAAAAATACAAAAATATATGTAAACAAAGGTGGTCAAGTAATCGTAATAAGAAACACTTTCATTTAACTTTTCACGCTCAAATGGTGAGTTGTGCAATAGAGTCTAAACCCTTAAGCACCATATTCATAACTTGGCTATCCATTTTTTAATAAGTGGATTTCCATAAAGATTAGAAATTAATCTAACCTGACTTTCACCCAATATGTTTAACTGCTGGAGGCAGCAAAGTATCACCTATCTAGGCCTAATAAAGAAAGTTTTTTCAATTTAAATATACATTGCATTTAATAATCTTGCATGATAATTTCAACAATGTTCCTGAGCTTTTTAAAATTACCTTCCTGCTGTGTCCTGGAGACAACTCTGTTCTAGCTTTCATTTTCAGCAACTGACTTTATTAATACAATTTTTAACATCATAAAAAAGTTAAAAACTTTAAAGTTTAAAATTTATCATCCAAAAGCATCTGAGCTTTTTTTTTTTTCCAGTAAATCAGTAAAACCTAATGGAAAACTGTCCCCACCGAGGACGTAAACTGACAGAACCACAGTACAGAGGCTTAAAACCAAACTTTGCGAGTCTGTAATAGAAAAGATTTTATATATAATTCTCCTGATTCCAACAAACT
The DNA here is from genome assembly GCA_034781795.1 of Crypturellus tataupa. Lineage (NCBI taxonomy): Eukaryota > Metazoa > Chordata > Aves > Tinamiformes > Tinamidae > Crypturellus > Crypturellus tataupa. The sequence goes on from JAWLRI010000115.1 coordinate 6,991,451, forward strand.
CTTCTGGCAATCTGGCTGTTCCAGCAGCATGCCAGTTAGATGCAGATCTCTGTGCTTTCTTAGCCAGATGCACTTACACTAACAAACTTTTAGCTTAGGCTCTCAAGGCTACAGGTGGTGTAAAGGGTGTTTGTTCTGCTCATTCTTTCCCATTTCCATGGGCAGATCAGCTTTCCTTATTTCAAAAAAACTACAAGAGGAAGAGCTGGTTAAAGAAAAGAAAAAGCACAGCAATGGTCGTCATCAGTCTGTTTCAGTCATTGGTATTTCATATTTTGTTGAAGAAGCGAGGTTAGTTTATCTAATTCAGAACTTTGGTAGCAACAGATAATTGGAGCTCACACATAACAATTAGTTTGTCATTCTCACTAAAATCAAATATCCTAGGCTACACTCAGCTGAAACACGAGAAGGCTATTATTGTCTAGGAATGTCTAGGACATTTTTAATGCGAGTATTACTCGTGATTTTTTGATAACAGAGCTGTATAATTCTAATCCCACTAAATATTTACTTTCTCCTGTTGGTAAGTATGTTTGTAGTTACATGATGAATTAGTGTAAAACCAAGGAACTGAAGGTCTTTCTATAGAGGCAAGGCAGAGGAATTACAAGGCAGGATGGGGGCATCCAGGAGCCCCTGCTCTTCAAGTCAGAGCTGGAAATGGCAGGGACTCGGAAGCGCCTGCACAACACGACTTTACTTTGGTCATCAGTGGCCGGTGCCTGCGAACCTGCTTCCTCCGGCCAACCAACATGAGCCTCCTGCAGGCAGTGTGCAGTAAAGTGGACAGACTCCAAACAATTCCAGCTATGCATTCCATCTTTCCATCATGCAACACTCAATGGAAGAGAGTCTTAAAACTTCACACAAAATTCAGTACAATCAAAATTAAATGGACATGATAGATCATCACCAACTAACTGTTTGCAGTTAGCATACCAGAACAAAAAACTGTGACTAGAGCATTCTCAGTCTAAGCTTCTCTTGCTACAGTATATTGTGTCTTGTTTTCCATGCATCCCATCCTTAGAAACTTCACAAGGAAATATATAGGTCATTGCATGATACTACAAAAATCTGTAGACTTGACTAGTTTGTTCTATCCGTGCGAGTAAGCTGAAAACAGCATTTTACTGTTATTTAAATGAACATCTTGAGACTACTGCACTGAATTCATCCCTACAGATATGTCCAAAATCATTTTCAAAAGATTCTGTTTCTTGAACAAAGTGGGACATGATGGCCAACCTCAATACAAAACAGATTCTGCTCCAGATCAACTTTGCCCTTATTTCTGATCCCGAGTGATGCTAGAGAGGATCACAACATATTACAACTACTTGTGGGTTTCTGTGGATTACAGAAATATAAGGACTACAGAAATATAAGGATACTCCTTAAATTTAAAAGGGAAAGAAAATCTAAACTTCACATAGCCCAAATTCCAGTCATTAAATATTTCCACCAACATAGTAAAGCCAAGAATTCTCCAAATATTGTTTCATTTTAAACCTTTTCATCACACGCTTTCTGCAGGAAACCTTTTTGATATGCTGCTTCACAGATTTCTAACTACATTTCTTATCTTCTCCCCGCAGCCCACAACACCCAGAACCAAACCACTGGAACTAAAATGCCATAGCCTCGCTATTTGTTATTCATACTGTTTCCCCATCAATCTAGTAACTGTTTTAATTGCTTTCTGGAAATAATCGTACCCTCATCTCACTGAGCTTATTCCTGATGCAGTAAGTACTCTAAAAATAGCTCTCCTGACTTCCAGGAGGAACGATGCCATTAACAGTCTTGTGCACCTTAGAAGATATGAATGTGATTGCTGTAATGTAACCTCTCATAATACTACACCTACTGGGAAAATATATTTTCCAACCTTAGAAGCCCCGATTTGCTTGAAAATGCAGTTCTGTGAGAAAGTAACCACTGGGCAGATAGAAATGTCTGAGGGGTTGATACAGCAAGCAGAGGGAAATGATGGAGAAACACCACTCGGTGAACTTTTCCCCCTTTTTGGATCTCTTATTGCACTATTTTTTCCGCTTTATTTTTCATCTGATGAAGAATATTTTCTTCCTGATCCAAATCCAATTTGTATATATAAAAAACCTCACCCTTTATTGATTGTGCTATGCTTCAGAATGGTATTTTTACAGTGCAAAAATTTAATCAATACAATCTTATGAGTCTGGACTGGTAATGGTAAACATACTAACAGATATTTCATTTCAAGGAGCCTAAGCTCTGAAAATTGATATCACTGAAAAGGATTACTCATTTGCCATTGGGTATATCTGTGTTTACCCAGGCATAGTGTTGGTGTAAAGCAGAATACAATTATGCTGTGCTTGACACACAGGGGATTGCAGCTGCAGAACCCGTCTCTTTCTTGGACATGATACAGGTTGGCAGGTCAGACAAGGCCTTTGTGGGAAATGTTTAAAATAAATGAGCAGAAATATAACCTAATAGCAAGGAAGATTAGACTGACACAAGGGTGAAGAGAACCACACACAACTCTGACCAGGATAACCTTTCCTTTAATACTGTGTTTCCCAAGGAAACGCCAAGTTTCTTGTTCAAATTCTGTCCTGTTTTATAATTTGTCTCCACTATTTGATTTCAGTCGTACATATTGTAAAGCACTGAAATTACAGCGGTCACTTGAGACTCACACTCTGACTAACAGCCTTCATAAAATCCCGCACAATATACAGCGAGCCACAGAAGGAAATGTCTTACAATGTCTGTCTTGTGCAGCAAGAAAGTGCTCCAGAACCTCCTGTCTTGAGCCCGTAATGAATCAGATGAAAGCCAGGAAAGCTGCAGCTTTGTGCTCACTCACAGAGGGAAAATGGAAACCACAGGTCCTCGGGCTGAAAAGCCAGCGTATAGGGAAATGGAAAAAGGCAACCCGTTGGGTAAGCGACAAACAGTGAGAATGAGGGAAAGGCATGAGGCAGTGTATGATAATGATGAGAAACATGGGGAGCAATCGAAGTGTTCTGCAGGATGAAAGGGAACGGGCAAAGCAGTAGGTACATTTAATAAAGCTGTCTCGCAGGTACAGCCTGAACTAACACCGTATCAAAAGAAAATAAAGGAAGGGCTATTTTCAGCTCAGGTCTGCAAGCCCAGTTGGATCAGGATGCATCTTTTATATTAGCACTAAATCTTTCATGATAGACCAAGAAGCATCATTATTAAAACTGAATAGGGCTCTACTCTGAGCATTAAGTTTTCATAATTGATTAGTAAATTTGTTTAGTCCCATTTAGTAAAGAAGTAATGGTTTATTTAAACACTGCTTGCAAAGAGGAGGCACCCATATCATCGGCTTAAGGTTTATCTTTTAGTATGGACCTGATCCCCCAAATGACTCTGTTAAATCCTCAGCTCACCCAGATCAAATGCTCTGTATGTTAGACACAACTGCTGTACACAGTAATCAAGATATATTTCAGTTAGCCCTTTTGAAGGGCTAAAAAAATGCTGAGGAAGTGGGCAGGGGTCCTACTTCTTATACGTTATCCTGGATATTTTTTCAGATTCACTTGTGCAAAAGGAAGGAATTGCAGCCCAAAACCACAGAGGAGCCACTGCCAACTGACTGACCAGGAGCACTCCCTGCACCACAGCCACGACCCACCGAGATGCGTGTCCGTCTCCAGGCTGCTCTGGTGCCTTTGACCGCCCCGGGTGAAGCAGCAGCTCCCAGTCAGCAAACCGCAACTTCCTCTGGGCCAGCAGCAGGGCAGCAGCAGCGCGCCCGGCGGCCGCAGCCCTCCGCGTCGCACAGCCCCGGCTGCGAGCCAGCACCTCATCCTGCTGCTACCTGCACCCTCTTCTCTGGTTCGTCCTCCCCTTGCTAACTCCTTGCTGACTTTGGTCCTGCATCACCTGGACGTGCTGCCTGGTCAACAGGCTGCTCAAAAATGTGTCTCTGCTGGAACTTCCCACTCAGCACAGCTGCAGAGGCGTGCGGTGGCCGTCGCCCTCCAGCCGTGCTTGTAAGGAGCTGCACGGGTGACATGGAGGAGTGGGAAATGCAGCAGACAATCAGCTTTCTGCAGCCTGTCCAAAAATAATTGTGGATCAGAGGGTGACAGACACTGTTTTAATACGCTGCTTATAAAATAGCCAAGGCTTCCTAAAGAGCAACGTGCCTGAATGCACACTGCAGTTACAAAGCGTGTTGTTTTGCTCTATCACTACTGAAATGATTTTGCATAATTACAATAATTCTGCTTAAAAAGTGTCATCTGAACTTAAACACTTAAGCAAAATCCTTGCTTAAGGAGAGCAAAACCCAGTAATTCTTTAGATGTCTACATCTATTACTCCTGCAATTATCTACACAGCCAAAAAGCTCAACAAAGCAATTTAGAGGAGAAATGAAAGTTTCCAAGAAGGAGAAGGCTTCCATGATTTAAACTTTTACTGATAGCAATTTCCTATTTTCAGAAATAAGTTAAATTTAACAGAAAGACTCTGCTGCACATTGAAATGATAGCTATTTTGGTAAAATTCTTACCACAGCAATAAAAAGCACGTGAAGTATCTGCTTTGGGGGGGACTCAAGCAGCACATTTCACAGCTGGGTGTTCTGAAATTAATTAAAGAATAAAACCTGGAGCTGTTTTGTTTTCCCGGGCTCTTGCTCTAGCATCGTGCTTTTCCAGCTGTGACAATGGGAAGCTTCCTCCCGACAGCAGCACCCCCTTAAAGGCTGCTGGCCCGGCTGCCTCTGCACCGGCCAGGACCTTGCTGCAGTTTTGTCACTGGAACTGACCTGGCACACTAAGAGGTGAAGACTCTGCATCTCCGGTCTGCCAAGGTTCTGGATTTCCACTCCTTTATGGAACCTACAACACTGGAGAAGCTTGTCCCAACTTGCTGGCTTTAGAAGTTAGACTGAGCTATGGATGAGTATGGGCTTTTCCTATCCAGAACTTCTTTCCTGGTACTTTTTTGGATAGAATATTTATAAAAGTCCTTCCCATTTTTACTATCATACTTAAGGATTTTTAGTAGTTGTATTACCACATAGATAACACCACTCAAAGGGATGTAGTTGCCCAGTTATAACTTTAATTGTCAAAACACAAGATTTATATCCTTAAGTCTTTGCTTAGCTTGCCTATTTCTTAAAATTACTTAGGCACCTGAATTGCTACCAAAGCCAAACGTACCTGCCAAGCTTTGCTACAGCCCAGCTCTCTTGCCATACAGCCTGGTGGCGAGTCCTGTGGATTCACGCCTGGCGTGTTCCTTACGTGGATCCTGCCTACCAGGCGTAATCAGCACCACCCTCAAACCAGAGCTACTGGATGAGGTCTGGGAACACGGGACTCCCTGCAGGGATGCGATGCTGTGCACGCACAGAGGGAAGGCTCTGTCAGCACCCAGGAGGAAGGAGAGCCAGGACTCCTGTATCTTGCCCTCCTGGGAGAGGAACATCCTAATGAGGCCCTGGGCTTCCACTCCATGGACTAAGCAACACTTGGATGTGGATAAGACCAGGATCTACACATACTGACTTAAGTACCTTATATTTATATTTGAATGAGGGATATTTCCAATAACTGCTGAATGAGGGAGCAGACAGCAACAGATTAAGAATCTTAATTTTCAGGTTGAAAAAGGCAAAGGAATAACCATTATTTTTGGCAGATCTGCAAAATAAGCAGCAATCTATTGAAAAACATCTCAAGTTTCCTTATTGTATCTCTCATACCCTTGACTTATCCTGTTTCTTAAATCAATACATGACTACATCAGGTCTTTCTTGTTCCCCCTGGACTGATTTCAACATGGAGGAGAATTAATTTTCATTGGAATGCTTTTTCACTGCCTTAAATTTCTCATATTTTAAATTCTCCAGCAACACGTATTCAGTATTCCAATCTAACTACTGGGTTTTTAATAGAAATCTTGCTCACCAGATATCTTTTTGCAAACTCTTGCAACTCTACAGGAGATACAAATCAAACTAGTCACATAGTTTTTTCTTTTCAGGAAAATATATGGCAGTAGGAAGAGTCTTTCTACAATGTCAAACAATGTACAGCAGGGGAAACTTCAATCATCCTTTTAATTAGCACAGCAGTAATAGTCAAAGCTCCTCACAAATTAAAGAAGCAGGACAGTTAGACGGAATTAAGTTAAGTCCATCATTTCTGCAGAACAGAACAATGAGGGATGGTTATAGTAGATAAAGTTCTTCTGATTTGTCTAAAATAGGAAGTACAGTAAAAGTGTCAGCATATAAAAGAACAGCCTATAAAAAATACGTGACAGAGCACATCACGTATTGAAGAAATTTCAAGGCTATTTTCACTACTCGAGTTTTCTTGTACTGAATACCCTTGTCCTTGGCAAATCAGAATGACTGACACCCATAATCTGCAATTTCCTAAATCTGAAGAGTTTTCTGATTGCAATGAAATGGCTTTACCTAATTATTTTTTCAAGTTGCAGTTTTTGATGTTTAATTTTGAAATCAATTTGAGATGTCTTGAACTATATTAATACACTGTATTATGCCTTCGTTTCTTTCTGAAGCACTTTAAAAATGCATACTTCTAATGATTTTTAAATTACTCTACTCTGCACATATCAATTTACAACAATTACAACATTTTGCATTTTTCCAAGCACTTCAGTTTAGAGAGGTTTTATGCTCTGCAAAATACTCAGTGAAGAGGCTGCTGATCCATTTTTACCCTTTGTAAAATTACCACCAATCTTGCTAGAGAGAGTTTAACCAAAAATAGATATGCTAAATATATACCATCTACATATAATCATTTTAGGATGAATGTTTTCGTGACGAAGAACTGCCACTATTCTTTTACCAATCGTAATTAGGTTGCCTCAGTGGTATAAATGGATTCGGTGGAATTATGACAAATGTCCTGGAGTAAGGAGGACACAAATTGGCCTACTTTGGCTGAACTCAGTAGAGTCTAGAGAAATGAATACAGGACAGGATGTCAGAGGTATCAGCGCTGTCACAGATTTCATTACTTTTCAGTCTATAATATTTTGGGCACAGTGCATGCAGCAATTAATTAATGACTCAGGGCTGGATTCTCAGCTGAAATTGCTCTGGTGGAATCACTTCATGCTAATTTATGCTAGCTGAACTCAAGTTCTGAGGGAGCTTTCTGTGCTTCAGTGTGTGCCCACTGCCTCTTGTCCTGTTTTGTTTTAGTCTTTCTGATGTTTTATTCAAAGGGCTTGGCTTTTTAATGCCCAGAGTAAGCCAAATCATGTGGTCCTGGTTTTATCTGTGGAGATGGCATGATCTTGCAAAGTTCACTCCCGCTACTTGGAGTTTATAAAAGCACAAAGTTGTCTTTTTTAAAGGTGAACTGCTGGCTTTTGTCTTGTTGACTGATGGTTGTTAGTGTGAGACTAGCATGTAGATTAATGCAATTAGCCAGGGCTCTCTTCTGTCTGAGGAGTAGTCAGTACTCACAAGTTTGAGTTTGTCTTTGTGCAAAGTACTGCCTATAGACCTCAAAGGGAAATGACTCATTAACTTCAAGGGATTTTGGATGACAGTCTATAAATAAAGCAACAAAGTTGCAGAGACAATAAGCAGAATGTTGACTGTATTGATGTCCTAGTGACATTAAAATACTCTACTATCAGTCTTCCCTTCTGCTACTTTATTTTGCCATTTATGCTGTAAGCCATCCCCAGGCTGCACAGGTCAATGGACCCATATGCTAGAGGTCTGAATAATAATGGATTTTCACCTACAATCATAACTGGATTCAGCATGGTGTAAAGCTGCTGAGACTCTGAAATAGGCAAGGATGACCTTTTCCAGTACAAGCATTTGTCACAAAAAAAAATATTTTATAATCAGTCTCACTTGGAACAGAATATGACATTTCTATTCTCTATACAGCTTTTAGAGGAGAGGGAAGACTAAATGAGAAATGGAACCCAATCTCTTGTGCATCTCTCTTAGGCATATCCACAGTCAGATGACTAAATCAATAATGGCCATAAAAGAGGCAAGATCCACATCCCTAATATTTTTGGACATTTTTGTGCAAGTTGCCAAAGGATGAACAAAATAGGAAAAAAACAAAAACCAAAACAAAATGGACAATGTGATACATAAGACAGCAAGGAATGAATTGAAACACAAAATACTCACCTTTATATGCTGAATAGCATCAGGGGTTTTTAGTGTTTTACATCAGGAAATAAATGATTATGATTTTCCACAAATAAAGGATTAGAAAGTCATATGATTCTTATAAACATCAATCAAAACCATGCTGATGAACTCAAAAGAACTATTTGGTTTACGTTATATGGCTGTTGTGGTCGATGTCATGAACAGTGTGGAACTGTAATAGGGTTGTTGCTCTGTTTCTTTTGGTCTTAGAAGGGCTTTAGAAATCGAAAGGGTGGAAAGATAGTGAGACACTGTAGAACGATCCTGGTCTGAGACCTGTGATGGTAACAACAAGATCTCAAGGCACCTCAGAATCATCACCCCTTGGCTGGAAGCTGCCAGTGCTGCTCATCAGGAGAGGAGGGCAGTGGTGATGGTAACAGACACCTGCTCTCCCCAGCTCCAAGCTGCTAACGGGAGGATGCTGCTCCCTTGCAAAACGAGGACTGACGACTCCTAAGTGAAAGCTACTTACGCTGATCAATGCCACGAAGAACAGTTTAACCACAGCAGCAGGTCAGTTGGATTCTGGCCTGGTTACAGGTGCTTGGTCCAGTGCCACTGCTCTTTTCTCCACAGCTGCAGCACAAGGCATATCTCTAGCATCAGTCAGGAGCTATTTTTGGACACTCTATTCACTAATTCAGAGCTCTAATCTAAACTAGGGAGCTGCCCTAGTTACACTGGCCTTTGTAGTAGAGATGTTATCTATTGACTTATTCTACTCTACTGAATAAATTAATTCTTTAAGAATATGTACACTGGGCCTAAAGAAAAAGGAAGAGCTCCACAGAAAAAGGGTCATACAAATTCAATGGACATTCTGAAGCACTTAGCGGCTGACCCAAGAAAAGATATAATGGCAGATTCATATCCCTATAAGGAGACCTCTACATGGGACTGTGGAATATTTAGCTGGAGCAGAGCTGCAGCCTCTTCATTCTCACAACCCTTTGGAAACTCATATGCCTCATATGAGGGACAAACAGAAAAATCCCACCCACTCCATTACTCTCTACTTTTGTGCATTTGCTCGTTGTACTGTCTACACATTTATCCTTTTGCAAACTAACCACTTCTTACTACCCAATTAATTCAATCATGTCAGAGCTCAGAATTTGTTATATCCAAACATTCTCAATAAGCAACTTCATGTAATATCTGATCTGATATAGTCCTATAGATGTCTGCTGTGCAGAACCGCAAATATACAAGAGCAAGTAACTGCCTGAATGATCAGGCCATACATCTTCAGCAAAATGGCATTTCTCTAAGTGAGAAAAATGCAAACGGTCTCCTAAGAAGCACGAGAAAGATGAGTCAGTTAAGGCATGAGTATCTTCTTTTGTCTTTCCTTGACCTTTGAATCTTTAAGCTTAGAATTTTAGTGTTTGCTTGATATCATTTTACAAAAGCAACAGAAAACCTTATATAGTCATACTCCCCAAAGGACCACCTGAAAATATGAAATACATAAAGTGTTCTGCCTTTCTTGGCATTATATTTCTTATATGGAGAGAAGAAGGAGGAATTAAAAGACATACACATACATATATGTATATATTTATATGGAAAGTCATGCAAATTCTGGTAATTATCCTGAAAATGGGAGAGGCTTTTTAAGTGCCACCAGTATAGCTACAGTATAGAAAGAAAGCAGGCAAGCCAAGAGAGGCTCATCTGTAGACAGACTTAAAGGGAAAAAAAAAAGTTTTCAAAATGTGATTTTTTTGTCCTTAATGATGACAGAACTCAATATAAAAGGAGTCAATACTTTACATGAGTATGTTTCTTGTAATGATACACATTTCTTGTAAATTAACACACACACACGCACAGAAAGCTTATGTACTTGACAACTATACAGAAAGGCAAATTCTCCCAGCATGGAGTAAGTACTTCCCAGCCCCTATAATGATTCTTCCACTTCCCTGGCTTGAGGCACTGAGATGCTGGGAAAGTACAAGGGTTTGAGGCAGGCTAGCAACCTGTATATCAGTTGCAAAGTCTTCCTTTCTTTCTGATTCCAGATGACTGGTCTGTGCTTTACACCGTTTCAACCTATTCATTGTAGAGAACTCCATGATTTTTTTCTATTTGCATATGAAAGCCTTTCCCCTGGCCCTGTTGACTTTGCCTTCTGATGTTTCCCGTCCTCACTAAGATCAAGCCTGCACAGTAATCACTGAGCCTAACAAGCCAGTCTTTAGCAGCAAATGAACATCTGTACTTCTGTCGAATTCTCACTGTATTGTCACAACAATCCCACGTCATGTTTAATAGCTAAGAAGGAAGAGAATTTTCAAGGAGAAACCTGAAGTATCTAGCTATGTTGGTGGTCATAAAAGCATCCTATAACTCTGAAGACAGTAGGGACAAAAAGAGACTTCTTCTCTAGTGGTTCATGGAAGTAAGGAAAAAAATGCCTTTTTTCTAAGAATCCATCAAAGTAACTCTGAAATTGAGACAAACAGAAAGGAAGATCCTTGCAGAAAAGACAGCAGCCTCTTTGTTGCAGTCATTATTAACTCCATGTTCTTTTACTGAATACCCAACTGTCCCATGCAACTGACAACAGACCCATTAGAGATTAACAACTCATTCTGAGCTACAGTAACTCCCTATCAGAAAAGAATTATCTTTTATATTTTGTGGGAAACTATTTTAGAATAAAACTAGCAACTTAGCTAATTATTCGCTTCATTAATGAAACTACTACTGTATTACTATCCTTCAGGAAATATTTCCAACACATAATGAAACACATAATAAAAATGCAGCAACTGAGGTTTTGCTGAAAGTGAGCAGAAAGACATTTCTTGTCAGATATCACCTTCAACAGTGTCAGACACAAGTCACACATATTAATTTCTGAGTGGGGAAATCAGGGTCTTTGTAACAAACACCCTAAATTATTACCAAATCAGCAGCAAAAAGCTGTCGTGGATGAGGACTGGACCATTGATTGCATTCAGCAAGTCTTGAATCTGTTCTGTACTGGGATATGTTACTCATCAAATTAGATTCTGTAAGCTTAGATTAAAAAAAAAAATACTAGTACATTTTTTTGGTAATGACATGCTCCATTCCACGATGAACATCCATTTCAATATGCTCGCTTGCATATCCCATAAGAAAACTTCAATGCTACAGCTCCTCAGGTTCACGTCATCCTGTGTTTTAAACTAATACTTGTACTTTCTAATGTGAATCCAACAGAAAAAAAGAGGTTTCAACAGCTTTAAAAGAAAGTAAAATCTTGCCATACCTGTTGAGCAGTCGGAACCCGTCCACTGTGGCTCGCAGCTGCAGAGCCCCGTTTCCAGGAGGAAGGTGCCGTGGCCCGAGCACTGCTCCTGGCACACGGGCAGCGACGTCTCGCAGTTGACGCCGCCCCAGCCCGCCGAGCAGTGACATTCGCCCTGGACGCACACGCCGTGGCCGGAGCACATTGGATCCAGGCAGTCCTCTGGAAAGCAAGGAATACACAGTTAGGGCTTAAACTTACACCTTTCTTGCAAGGTTTTCCAGTGAAATACAACATCGGGTATTAAAGGTAATCAGGTAAAAAAGTGATTGCTGTGCAAATACTCAAACTGAAACCATGTTAACAAATACATTGGGAAAAAAACTGTCTCACAGCTGTGTAAAGGTAAACTAAAAACAGGAAAACAAGCATGTACATTGTTAGAAATCTCACAATTTCTTTATTTTTAAAATGCAAATTCCTTGAATAAATTCAGTGGTCCAAATTAGCCAAGTGTGATTCAGCAGCAGGAGCTGGAAAGGAACTGAAGCACTTTATTTTTTCTATCACTCTGTATTTCCATCTGGGCCTTTGCACTCTATTTTTGTTTACATTTCTGAAAGGAAAAAATTATTCTTTAAAATCCCCCTGGAAAGCCACTTTTATAGCAGAGACTTTGATCCCCCCAAGAACTATCATTCACTAACCCTGAGCAGTGAATCTTTGACAGAACACTAACCACAAAAATCTTATGCAATCATAAAAAGTATGTGCTGGGCAATGCAGATAATGAACATTCATAAAAGACGTAACATACTGATGAACAATTTGCAAACAGACAAAGAGCAAAATTTGTTCTCAATTTGGATTAAACCATTCCTAGCGAAGAACTCAGGAGCTCTGCAGAAGAATTTAAATCAGCTGGTTAGTGCTGTATAATCAGCATATTCTTTTATAAAGACCTGGCATTTCCCTAACAAGACAAATGTGAAGCCGAGCACACAGTCTGCCCTCTTGGGAGGCCCTGGTGGGACTGCTTAGCTAAAGAGGAATTTGTTGGGTGTCTGAGCATGCAAAACAATTAGCCAAAAGCCTTTTCCACATTAGATTGTGCTTCAAGCTAATCTTAAAACGACACCTTGAAAGTTCTTCTATGTGTATTCCAAGTATTAGAATGATCACCTCTTTAATATTTAAACTGTACACTTAGGAACAGTATTCCCTGCTACATAAATGGGGAGACTGCTCTCTGTTTTACTAACAGAGGACTAAGTACTTCAGGCTTACAGATTAATGGTCTCCACTTTATTGAACTTTTTGACCAAAGAATAAGCAGTGACATTTTATCTTTTGAACGTGCTAAACCACCAATGCAGCATCTTATTTTAGGATATTTTTGCACCTTTCCCAGCCTCCCAGGCTTGAACAGTGCAGTGAACTCCTTCAAAAGGGAAAAACGGTGTTTCTGGACAAAGTACATCTTGCTGAGCAATGACAAATGTACTTGGCAACGTTCTCTTATCCTGAAGTACAGTTATTTTGATTTGCTGATCTTCTAAAATTAATTGAATGATTTCACGAACTGTTTAAAAAGTATCACTTAGGGTGGTACTGATAATCTGCCAGGACAAGTTGAAAGGATGTCCAGAGCAATGGATGCATACAGCTATTGGCATTCCCTGGGTATTACATCTGTTACCATGTCTGCGATTAACAATACTGCTATAATACTAAATTCTACAGTTAATGATCCTCAGGTTTACATACAATAAAGTAATTTGAATTATTGACAGAATTACTTCCACAAGCTGTGCAATATAGTAGATAGTTAACAGTCATGTCATGCACTCATTGTCACGATAAAAATTTGCTGTATAAAGTATAGATTGTATAGATCCATTCCATATATCCTATTTCAACACGGTTGCCCTTTTCTCATTTAAGTGTTTTTCTTTCTTTTTTTTTTTAAAAAACCTTTTTCATGATTCTAGTTTCAACGGTTGTCTGACCACATTTATCTCAATTTCTTTTTCAACTGTTTTACAGGACCACGTTATGCCGACAAGCAAAGCAGCTGAATAAAATTTCAGTCAACCTTTTTGTCAGCTCCAGGCTTGTTCAGCATCATGACTTCAGTGTGTGAATGTGTATATTGCTTGCTTTTTTTCATTTAATTTTCTTGATTTTTTGAAAATACCAACAGTTAGGTATACCAGAAGCAATTCCTTTCATCTTCCCTTTAAAAGCCATAACAGATATGTAAAACCCATCCAGTGTACCCCAATCTACATTTTTCTTATTAGAGCATTCAGGCTCTAAGAACTTGCTTTGCGAGTTACTCAAAAGCAGTACCTAAAATCTACACAACAGGAGGCACAAAGTGTGCTGTCACTAGCTTCACGGAAAGGCGACTACAGAAAAAATGATCAGATCAGGGCAGGCATGAAGAACACTTGTTTTTCATGGCTATGCATGGGGGAAATAAGTTGTAGCTGATGAGCTATCAGAAATGCTAACAGGCAAATGACAGCTTCTTCTCGCTATACATAGGGCACAGACATATCGGTACTATAACTAGCTGAAATACAATTACTTGTTCTTGTAATTTCCCACTTTTTATTAGTCAGGTTTTAGGAGATATCATTTTAGTACTCCGAATATAGGCGCACAGTAAAAATGACATACGACAACAGAATTACACAATACACCCTGGTAAACGGGAACTGCCTGCTGCTATCTTGGCTCCATAGAGTCAGTACATTCTTCATGGAAAAATTCTAAGATGAACCGAATGTAGAAAGAGAATAGCTGGTTATGACTTGCTGATTGCTTTGGAAAATGACTACATTATATTTCATTCAAATGATCTTCCAGTTGCCTCCCTTGGACAAAGAAAACCAGGCTCTGGCAGCACATGCTGCTATGCAACTGGGCTAGTGGTTGCAGAGAGGCCTGTGGTGTTAGGCACCCTTCCTGGAAGAAGCATGAGGAATCTTAGAGAAGGAAAGGGGAGACAAACAGGTTGGGGCAATCTCAGAGCTTTCACAAGCGCAGGAATCCTTGGCTTGCAGGGCCATTTTGCTGTGAACTCCCCAGCAGAAGAGGCCACCTGGCACTGAAAGACGAGGACGCCCACAAGACCTGGCTCTTGGCATTCGGCGACAGGAGGTGACAGAAATCACCTGAGAATGACAGTCCCCCCAAAAAGAGGAGCTGAGCCTTTCAGGGGTCTGACCTGCACAGGAGGGATCAGCTATTCTAACCAGATAATGTCTGGTTAGACATTAAATTAAAATATTTTAAATCTTTTAGAATAAAAATGTGGATATTGGACATTATGTGATCATCTCCCACAGCTGTCATTGAGGCCTAGATATCTTATATCAACGTTACTTTCCACGAGACAGTAAACGTGCTTTAGAGAAAAACAGTGGGTTTTTCTCATGGTAGGTTTCTTACATCTGTGTGTGTTTTTAACTACCTTAAAACTTAGAACATGTAGAACAGCTTGGTAGATAAAAGACAAAACCAAAAATGCCAATTAAAAAGAGAAAAACTTCACAAACCTTCCTCACAAATCTCTCCTTTGTACCCAGGGACGCAGATGCAGACTCCCATGATACAAGTGCCGTGGCCAAAGCAGGTTGGATCAATGCACTGCTCTTCTGGGACGTCACATTCGGGCCCCTTCCACCCGTTTCGACAAACGCAGTGACCTTTCTCGTACTCTCCGTTTCCACTGCACAGCACTGGGCATGAATCTGAAGAAAGCAAATGGACCTCTGCAATGTCTCTAAACACTTACATATTTTAACACATCCTACATTTATTAGTCTGTAATTTTTCTTTTTTTTTTTTCCATTCCAGTCTCCTCTGCTTTGACTCTAGGCTGTGACAGACTGAAATGTTTGAAATAGGAAGTGCAACAGGAAGATAAGGCTCCTCATCCTGCCTCACTAGTACATCTGACCTGAACTGGGACACGTCCAAGGTAAAAAGGGATCCCTGCTCTTGCCAGTCTCTGTTGAGACTCGCACAGCGATGCCTGCTTGGGATTTTCTGTAATATTAGCATTTGTTCCAGTGGACTGGAGCAAGATATCCCTTTCTTCTTCCTTCTTCTAAGCAGACTTAACATTATTGAAGTTCGAGCTGTCACTGATCTAACAGTTAACCAGCGATCTGGAAGCTGGACTTTACAACGCAGGACCAATTTCTGTACCAACCAATCTCTTAAAATATAAATTCAATCACAAATTTGAGGAAACAGTAGGAAAAATGCGGGACTCTCCAGACATAATATTCTGAGTATGTCATATAGTACTGCCAGAAATATATGAAACAGAAATAAGCTCACTTGCAGTATTTTTAGTAATTTTTTGCCTAAAGTACTGGAAAATAAGTTTCTAAAAGATTTCTCTTCTAGACTATTCAAGTTACGACCACACAAAAGCATACACGCATCTGGCAGTGTCTTCAAAAGGAAACAGCTGGTTAGTCAATATTAAATACCAGTAAACAGTAAGAGTTAAAAACGTGCTTTTAAGAGTGGGTGCAAGGAGGGCTGGAGAAATCTCAGCTCCGAAAGCCACTGAGGGAGAAGCGGCTGCAGCATCTGAGCAAGAAGAGAGCGTAAAGAGCCCTGCGCTGCCTGCGCTTGTTCTCTATCTGCCATCTGGCTGGAAAAAGGAATTTAATCTCCCTTAATCACTCTGAATCTTTGCAAGCGCAGCAGTCGCACACATTAACTGTGATCCCTGTCACGCGCCACGGATCCGTCCGCATGAGGTTACCTTTTGCGCAATCGGGACCAAGGAAGCCCGGGAAGCAGTGGCAGTGCCCCGAGATACATTCGCCATTCCCATTGCAATTAGTGGAGCAGTCATCCAGGACTTCTATTTATCCGCAGAGTTGGGCACAAAGAAAAACAGAAATTGGTTGACTTTCGAAGTGAATGGCATCTTTGCCACTCTGCAGGACACAGCTTAACATACAAGGAGGTACAGAGACAGTAAAAGACCCATTTCCATTCATAGGGAACATAAAAGAAAATTCCTGTTCAAGCATCTTACAAATATTAGATTTTGCCCTGACAGCTTGGAGATAACAAGTGCATCATTTATATTACACAGGAAAGCTTTTAAAGTAAGTGTTCATGTAAAATTTACCACCATTAAAAGCACTGTAAGAACCAAAGTATTTGCTGAGAAATGTCCACCTTAACACTCTTTTACTGGTGAAGTAATTTGTTTGAAAGCTGCTTATAGAATAGATTGTCTTCTGTGGTGTTCATTTGAACTACGTGAGTAGACTGCCATGGGGAAGGGAAAGATTTCCACTTCTACATAATCAGAAGAAATCAGAAGAAAAAAAAATTACTGTCTTAAATAAAGTGATGAGGCTAAATGCAATAAGAGACCTAGATCTCAGGCAGAAAAAAATCTCACTTCTGCTCCTACATGAGCACATGCTTCATACTTAGCCATCACATCTTGAGACAATGGGGCACAGGATGTCAGGTGGTCACAAAACAGTGGTAAATGAGCAGCCAAAATACTATTTATTGGGTGGGCAACAGCACCAATGGAGCTAGGCAAGTCCCTTTGGCGGCAGGAAAATGGGAACTGGAGTAACATCTGCTGAGGAAACAGAGGAAAGTCCAGATCCTTTTGAAATGTGTCTGTCCAAGGCAGATGTTTTGCAAAAAGTTTTTCCTCAGGGAAACTGCAGCTGCAGCTTCCTCTTGGAGGAGTTGTGAAATGTTGTTTAGAAATGCTGCTTCTGTGTTGGAGCAGAAATAAACAAGGAGGAATGTGTCTGTGTTCTGCTTCAGGTTGGACTTTGGCCAGGTTTCACACTCTTCATAGAGCATCTGGGAAGATGCTTCCTGGACGCCTTGAGTAGGACTTCCTCATACAGGAATGAATAGTGGCACCTCTTCTGCTAGGAAAAGATGCCTTTGCTCTAAGCATTGCAAGTAAGAGCTTTCTCACATAATATCATCATTACAATTCTATCTGCTCTTTTAAAAAATATTTTGTGCGAGCTCTTCATCATGTTGGTATTAGTACAATATTGGCATTTTTTGCAAGGTATTATCATCGAGTAAAAATAGCATCTAATTGTTGTAAAGAGCAGATGGCATGTCCAATACTAGTAAAGACATCTTGCTAAACATATGGTTGAACAGGTTAACTAAAGGGCAAAGTGGTTAAAATCTTACAGCAAACCAACACTGCCATAAATACTGCAACACTTCACCCAACATTGAATTGCAAACAAACCCTGTCTGTGAGCAGAGCTCTCTAACAGCAACTGAAGTTGAAAACTTTTGTCCAACATATTTTTTTCTAAAAGGCAATAGTGATTTAAGAGGGCAATGGGCAGTGTCTCATATATTTGCCTTTTGTGCTGCAGACAAAATAGTGCAAAGAAATAATCATACGAAATAAGAGTAACTCTCCAACAAACAGCAACAGCCATGACCAAGCCCACAAATGCTGCCTTTTAGATTTTCTAAGTGATCAAGATAACGAAAATAAGAGCCTGAAGTCTGGATAATTTTTGTAGGATTTATGATTCCTATATAAACATAGGGGACACATACATATTCCCCTTAACTTTGAACAAGATATCACCAGATATTACTCAGATACTTAAGATAGCATATAATAATCTTAAAACACATGAAAAATTCACAGTTTTTGATAATATCCATCTCTAAAACAGAAACGCTGCTGTTTGTCTAATACTGGCATAAGTACGCAAGCTAGTTTAGTGAGGTCAAATATACTAAACTAAAATAAAGGTTATTTAAGGGAAGTTGGAGTCAAGGACAATGATATCTTTTCAAATACAGTTTCCCAACATAAAAATGGGAGTAAGAATTTTATCGTAATCATTCTTACCAATCGCCGTAGTTAGTACAAATACTTGCTCCACTTTCTTTCCATCGTTGTAAAATGCCATGTGCCAGGCCCCTTGATCCATATATTCAATGAAACCTGTCTCTTGCAGTGAAGTTAAGATCAGGTTCCTGGGAGCTTGCTGAGGCTCCTCCGAGTTTCTCGGTTCTTGTTTAATTAACTGCTTTCCATCCATCAGTTTTACGAAATCAAACTGAAATAATAATGAATAAAAATTAACCAACTGGCAAATTTGTATAGAATCTGCTCTGCACTGTTTCAGTCAAACAGGGCTAAACCACTGAAATCTTCAGGAGAAAGTGCCCAGTTGAAGAAGGATTCACCAATGCGAATGGAAGTTGCATAACCTGGTCCATTTAGCTCCAGTTCTTCATTACATATAAAAAATATCTATAGCAGGTCAGAAATCTGGCATCAAAATTTGCTCTCTACTACAGCTGGGTAAGTTCAGACCTGCTCCATTAAATCCAGCAGACTTACTTCAAAAACTACATCTCTTCCATGGGAACAATTCCAAGATTCCCAAGCTGTAGTGCCTAGGTTAGGCTGTGATTAATCTCTAACACCAAATACAGATTGAATAGGCTATTGTTCTACACCAGATTTGTAAATGTTTATCACTTAAATATCACATATCAACATCTGCATATACTTTTTTTTTTTTTACTTTATTAATGAAAATAAGCATTAATGCAAATATTTTGTGTCACTGAAAAAGAAATACTTAATGGTAGGTATGGTATGAATGGTAATTTGTTAAAAGTAAGAAATTCTTACTTAATTAAGAAATATTTTAAACTACTGAGAGATTTAAGACCAATTAACCACAAAATACCTGAGAAGATGTAAATATTTCTATGAATTCCTGTTCAAGAATGGCTATATTTCTCTCTCTTTTTCTAGGCATTCTCCAGTCTGATTTTCAGAAGAGTTCAACTTCAGTACAACTGAAGACAGAGCTTCAGCTAGAGCCAACAACAGCCAGGGGCATTTAGCATTTCTGAGATGGAAGTTTCAGTGAGTACTAAAAAGCCTAAAGAAAGCATTTTCGAGTGATGTGGCACATCAGCCCGCAGTTCCCACAGGGGTGCAGGTGCCACACGTTACGTAGCTGCACCCATCCAACCTCCCACAGTTTACCCCTATGGGGTAGCCAGAATTGCCAGCATTTCTGGCACCATTCAGTGCCTCCATCTGAAAGCACAATTTGAGGGTACAGCTAAACCTCAGGGAAAGGGATGAACACTCTGCTCTTTGTGGTTACATCCAATTCCTTCCTTCCACCCTCTGTGCTTTGAAAGTGCATTGTGAACATTAGCATCCACTTTGCTGTTTGAAAACGTAATGCATGATTGAATTGCTTTATTGCTAATTACCTGAGTATGAGTAGGTGGAATGTTTCTTCTGCCATAAATTCCCAGCAGAGAATCTTTCGCCAGCGAAATGTTAAATTTCAGGTACACGGGGTGGTGTATTGTAATCTGAAAGCGCCAGAACAAACCGGGTGGGATGGTCTGCATGACTTGTGCTCCAATCTCAACTTCTCCCGTGTCTATGGCTCGGCCCTTCTGAAACACTAATTTCCCAAAACAAAGAAAACAATCAACTGTCATATTCATAGCAGGTAAAAATAACGTTGAGTCCTTAGATAGTCCTTCATATACTGGAGCATATTGAAACCAACCCTTAAAATGAGGACACTTCACTGAATCCATTGCATTCTTTAAAATCAATTAATTGAAAAATAAACTTGCCTGTAATATTTACAGAAATCCACACTGCAGAGCATTTTTGCCCTGGAAACCTTGGAACAAGTTGCTGATTACTGCAAGGTCCCAGTGCCACTGAGGTAACCATGGTCTTTTTAACTGACTGTCAGGCTGTGAAACACAACCCCCAAGTGTTGGGTTGCGGAGGCAGCTTCCTCGGAGCCATCACCCAGGGCCACAAAAAACGGATGCCGGGGACAGCAAAAAATGCACCAAATTTGGTAGGTCAGAGACCACATCTAAGTCTGGATTTTTATTAACCACTATTCCTAATGATTTGATTATGGCAGTGATATTCCAGTCCTAGAGAATAAAGAACATCTGTTTTTGTTTGGTCTTTCTGCATAAAAGGATATACAAGGGCATAAGGATAGGAACAAGCATTAAATCTATAGCAAAAATTGGCATAACTTCACAATGACTAACAATAAATTTGCCAACATCTACAGTATGTAACTTTACACAAGGGTACGAGAGAGCTGAAATAGAAAGGGAAATAGAACGTGTAAAGAATGTGTTGCCAAACTAAATTGGAGCTGGCTTGCTTTGCTGGCTCGTATCACCATCTTTCTGTATTTTAGTGCCTGCCAGCGATCAGCATCTGACAGGCTGCGAGGCATGGACTCAGTGCTGCTAGCATCCGAGGTAACTCCATCCTCCGTGATTTGCAAAACTCACGTTCTTGAGTGGGAAAAAAGCAAGATAAGTTGCTACACCCAAGAAGTGCCCAAGAACAGAAAACTGCAATCAGCAGCCCTTAGCCATGTGTCCTTTATTTCACTCCAAAACAGAATGAAGGATAAAGAGGAGCAATCAAAAATGACTGGAATCTCAGTTTTTGCAATAATGCATAAAAATGTGTAATACAACATAATCTGCCTGAAATACTGTAGATTTCCCTTGGAAGTGAACACGGCAGTAGCGAAGCTATGGCCAGCTTTTTCCTAAACATATTAATTGCATCAGGATTCTCAGCGGGCTCTTACGTAAAGCTTTAACTAGTGTAGGAGGTACTTAGCATGCTTAATGAATAGAGACTTAATTTAGAGGGCAGGAGCAATTCTCAGGGTATTGGATCTTCCAGCTTTATGGCTGCTTTGTGTCACCAGAAACAAAGCTACAGCAAAAACTGGAAGTGACTTCTAACACACTGCTGCTTAAACCCAGCTATTCTTAAGAACATAGAATTTATTTTCTAGAACTCACACACCTGTTACTTAGTTCACGGGTTAAAATATTTTCAAGCTGCTGCTTTAACAAAGCTTTTTCAATTTTTCATGGACCCCCACCAACTTTAAATATTCAGTTTTGAAAATGCATTTAAGCTTCTAATGCAGTTGGACACAAAAGAGGCATCTCCTCCTGTGGCAGTCCGCACTCTAAGTTCTGCTTGGATTATATAAATTTTAAGAACTCTCCCCCCTTTCCAGTACTCCAGAGATACTAAATTTTAGTGATTATTTGCAAGCAACTACCTTACGTTAAATAAAATACTGAAGATTTTTTCTGTTATATTGACACATAGTAATTAATGAGATTCAACTACAAGATGGCAGTGCACTGTGTAGAAAGTCAGGGATTCGGTATAATTTTTGATGTTAATGGCATTATTGGTCCATGTTCAAGGTCCTTTAAAAATACAGAAACTGCTCTTCAGTTTGTCAAAGTGAAAAGGCCTGGCTCTTTGTTCAAAATAAAAAGCCTTGCATCTTCAGCTAGGGCATAGGCATCTTTTGAGAAAGAGTATTTTGACTAATTGATGCTATTAAATCTTGCTTAATTAATGTGTTTGTTTGGCTAGGCTCAACACATCTCAGTAGTTTTTCCACATTTGTCTGAAAGTGCCTTCGTTCTGGTAATAATTTCATGTACTCTTTAAGAAAAATCAACATGCATTTAGATTTAGCTTTATTTCACTATGTATGAAAGAAATGCATGTTGCTATTGACAACGGTGGCACACGTGAAGAAAGCACACTGCCCACTGAGAATATGTAGTTGCGGCATCCCTTCCTTTCACGTGCTATTTTCTCGGAAACCATTCAGCATGAAATGGCTACTGTAAGAGCCATGTCTGAACTGCATGGCTTTATAGTCACCAAGCCACTGTTTCTTCCTTACAGAAAAATAATTCAGCTCTGTTTCTATGCTGAATTGAGCTATACAGGTAGTTGGCAGTACAAACAAGCCATCTGAAAATGCACTCTTCAGACCATCCTCTCATGCTTTCTTGGTCTTTCTTGGGAGGCACTGAAATAAGTATTTCAAATTACAAGCCCTGCACTTCTCAAACCATCTTTCTCCTAACAACATTATTCCTATGAAAAGGTATGATTTAATTATCTACATGCTGTTCCTGATATAACTCCCCATCTCACCAACTGGTATTACATCTTTCCTATTCTTTCCAAGTACATTTTCTTTGTAAGTCTAAAAGTCTAAGAAGGATTCCTAATCGCAGGTTCCTTTTGGCTTCAAGAAAGTAAAACTCTGAGCAGCATGGTGCCAATTATCTTCACAAGAAAGTACCCATATGCTGATTATTACTGATCCTGAAACAATCAATCTCCTTGTACTCCCCAGGTAAATACCAGCATCAATAGGACGCCTGAGTTTTTAATCACATTGCTACGTATTAAAATGTTAACTCATAGCCACGGGTCAGTGTGTTATAAAATGATTTTTTAAAGAACTCTGACTTGCTGTTTTGTCAACTTGATTTTCATTAAAAGATTAGTTAAAATATACGCTTTCAAAGTTTGGCAAAGCATCCTGCGCAGCTACATAGAGCTGGGAGGTCACAATATCTGGCAGTACTTATTTATTCCTGTGAAATCGCACTAGGGGCTTCAAATTTAGAGGCAAAAATCAATTCTCTCTGTGGTATACTGCTGAAGCGAAAGGAGAAAAGAGCTGCCTGTTTCCCAATCCTCCTTCCCACTGCATCTACATGGAGAAATAAAAACGCTGGTATGTATTAAAAAAGATGGCGCGAAGGGGATTTAAAAAAGAAAAAAAAAGGCAGAAAACAGACAGAGCCCACGTTATCAATGCCTGATCCCAAGCTCACATTCTTTTTTCTTGTGCTTCCCCCAGTGTATGCTCCCAGTTAACATGCCCTGTATGATAAGATAAAGAATAAGGTGGGACAACAGTGTAACTACTTTCAAGACTGGCCTCTGAGCTTGACGAGACCTTGTGCTTCAGTGTTTCTGTGGCTTCATATGAGGTTTGGATGGTCTAAGGATAGGGGAATTGTTTGTCTCTTATTTACCACATTGTTACCACTGATACACATTTTCTCTTCTTCTCCTCCCTGTTTTTGAGCATCTCTAACTTTCAAGATCATGTTCTGACGTTTTTTTTTTCTGTACTTTTACCTTGGAAGCCAAATGCTTTGGAAGAGTTGTTGTTAGATCTGTAATCTATTGACAAAATTATTTAGTGTAGTTGAGAAAAACTATTTGATATATTTCCCACAGCGTACCTGGGCAACAATACCGAAGTATATAAAACATTTAATGTAATTCACCATCAATCCATTCTAAGGGAAGAAATAATGGAAAATAGCAGTATCATTGCTCATTCATCTGACATGATCTCTTAGCAGTTGTGCCACATTGATTTGTTAGACTTCTCTAGTGGGATGTAATCTTCCTTCTGGAGGGTCTGGAACAATAACGCTCCCCCTTGTCTCATCAAGGGCGAGATCTTACCTGGCACACACAAAACCAGACAGCTGCTCTGCTATGGAAGTCGAACACTCCGGAGATCTCATATTGTTGCAGAGCTCTCAGGATAATTTTACCTTCCTGCAAATGACTGGTGTTTGCATTATATTCCCATTCACTTTTCTCCAATCTAATCTGATTTATCCACTCTTCCTTTCTTTTTTTTTTTTTAAGTATTATAAGGAGAAATGGGAGGGCCATCTGCTTCTTATAGTCGTAACGCATCACTGTGGTCAGTTATCACATAGTGCTCAATGGGAAATACATGTCAGGGCTTGTAACTCATACTGGGTAGTTGATCTAGCTGATTAAATGGAAAGATCTGACAGGGAGAACTTGCACGTCTCTCCAGGTCACCCTGCTCCCTGCTCCAGGCTCCTGGTCCCGCAGTCCTTGCCAGCCCTTGTGTGCCCCGTCAGCAGAGCGGGGCCAGCTCACTGCCGAGGCAGACTATCCACCTCCCACCTATATCCCCAGAGGCAGCCTGTGCCTGCACAGCAGACTGAGGTGAGTAACTTGCACCTCACAAGATCCCTGCAGGGCCACGGGAAGCTGTAAAAACCCATTCCAAGAAAATGGGGTGACAGTTCCACCATCCTGGGGCAGCAAAGTGCCTCTGGACTTGTTCAGGCGAAACCTCAGCAGATTCCTACAGACTCATTCCCTACAACTGAGTGAACCAGGATTTGACAGGAATGCTGTATTTTAGCTTAAGCCTTAAAGGATTGGATATCTTTAAAAGCATTAGGATTTCCAACCTGCTGCGTCTCTTGGCCTGTCAGCACAAAGGCTTTCACTTTCCCAGGACTGGCTCTGGTCCATGAAGCGCAGGCGCTGCACGAGTCCCCGCGGAAACAGGAACTGCAGAGAGCGTCTCCCCTCTCCTACCTCAGAAAGGAAACCCTGAACTCTCTAAGCACCCTTCTCTCCCAAAAATACAGCAATTGTTTGGGTGGTGAACAGAGCTTTCCTAAAGACTTGCCTCACTCTGGTAATTTCTGTAGGAGTTCTCCTAAAGGGCACATCATCAAGATAGGGACTTTTAATATCCATTTTAAAATTATACCAGAGAAGATACAACTTCTTCTCAAAATCTGTAGCAACAGAATCAGAGTTGTGGTAACGTTTAAATATTTCTAAATAGTCTCCGTCGCCATTCATTCATACCTTTTTTTTCTGTTTTATCAGATATTTTTCCTCCAATCGGCGAGTAAGTGGTATCCACGGATTCTGTTCCTCTATTTCCATGGCTAACTCCATTTTCATAGAGCTGCCCTTCCACAGGCTGCAGCTGCCAGGTTAAACCGAACAAGTGCACTGCTGCAAAGAAACGAAGGCCAATTAATTGATTTCCAAGCTACAGCACCATCACTCAGACTAAAAAAGATTGTTATGACCCAATTTCTGCCAAGTGAAATATTATTTAGCTCTGTCAGGAATAAATCAGAATTCCATGGATTCTAATGAGCAATTTACTCTTTTACCTTAAAAACTCAATGTTTAATTAGCTTCCACACTTTCTTTTGGAGTTGATCCAGGTCAGGGTGATGAATTTCTACAACAATTAATGGAAATACTTGCAATAATGAGATAACAGTTGCATGACAGAGTGTCTCTGACAGACTCTAATGCTATATCAATGTTGCCCATCAACTTTCAACTGCCAAAGAGCTCAGAGTTTGACTAAAAAACTGCCATGAAGTAAAATTTCTAACCCTTTCCAACTTGCTTCTAAGTAAAATTGTGCCCACTATATTCCCAAATCTTTTCATTTAGATTAGTCTAAACATGAGTAAAACACTGACTTGGATAGATTTATACTAAAATTAAACTGCAGATAGCATCTTAACTCTGCATCTAAAATATATGCAATCGGTATATAATGAACAAGAACAGAAAAAATATTATTATTTGTGCAATGAGAAGGCTCTTAAAATTATTAATCCCTTTATAAAATGTATCTTTATGTAGCTATTCATTCCATTCTGGCTATATAGCCATTTACTTTTATGTTTTCTTTCAGTTGCTTTTCATCTGAAGCTCTGAAGGTTTGCAGGAGAAAGCCAGCAACAGAAGATATAATTTTAAACATAATATGTTTCTACTGCAGTCTTTCTAGCCAATTACCCAGGCCTTACTGAGAAGGACAAATTATTCAAGGAAGAGGTTGCTTCAGTATTGAAGCAACTCAGCAGGGAGGACTGATGACCCACTAAAATATGGATTGAGGATACCCCTCCGCAGAGGGGATGAAAATATCATATAAAGAGCAAAAACTGAGTAACGGTCTCTGTAGCCACATGCAGCAATTTGCAGTGAGTAGGAGCTGCCCATGCAGAAGCTTAAAAATACAGGCAATGTATCTGCTCTTCCTGAAAAGTATAGGAACCTCAAGGACACACAAAAAAAAAAAAAAAAAAGAGGATGATCTAGGATGAGTCTTTTCATTTAAAATTGAGAAGCTTTCCCTTACACTTGCATATCCTTTGGAAAAAAAATAATGATATGAACAGGAAACCAACATGCTGCTGTCTGCATCTGTTTGCTCACGTCTCCCTTGCGCGCTGAATAGTTGAACTGTGAAGCTGAAACCCAGGCTCCCAGGCAG
The DNA here is from genome assembly GCA_034781795.1 of Crypturellus tataupa. Taxonomy (NCBI): domain Eukaryota; kingdom Metazoa; phylum Chordata; class Aves; order Tinamiformes; family Tinamidae; genus Crypturellus; species Crypturellus tataupa. The sequence goes on from JAWLRI010000115.1 coordinate 7,017,948, forward strand.
CGGGTTCCTGCCAGGGACTTGCCAAACCCACCACAGAAGGCAGAGCTGTCACTGCAGCAGCGTTAACTCCAGATCTGCGCCCCTTGGATCAATCAGCAGTAGAGATACAAGGCAAGCCAGGCACAGTAAATGTCAGCATTTCTACTGAACTGGGGAGGCGACACTACATGGACTTTGTACCACATTTGTATTTTCATACTGGCTTTAGGAGTAGAGAGGAAAGTTGACTGAATTCTCAGAGCACGGCTTCAGGATCAGCCCCGGGCTCTGCAGACACCGCTGAAATGCCAGTTCCCCCTCCCCAGAAGGGCTGCTAGAAGACTACCCCAGAATCAGAGGAGAGCTCCCAAGCCAGGGAGGGATTTGCCTCGACTGCTACATATTCCACTGCCAAGGGTCTCTGGGAATGCTTGGAAAAGGGGCTGCAGCCAGCTCACACAGCCCTCCGCTCTGATCCCCAAGCTTACTAATGCAGCACAGATCACCGCGACGTAAAGAAGGTGCAACAGCTCCAGCAGCATCCTGCACATCTCCAGGGCACGCAGCTCGTGCTCCTGGCCTGAGCTTCGGAGCATTACAATTTAACAAGTCAGTAACAACCAAAAGGAACAAAGTGTAATGGGATTGATGACTAATGAATGTATATTTAATTTATACTAATGCAAATAATTATATTAATACATGAAACACTAACAGCTGATGCGAAGCATAATTGCATATACAGAATTGGTTTTAGTGGTCATACAATCAAAGAGCATAACCTTTACTTATGTTATTTTCTTTGTTGTTATTGTACCTGTCTTAAGAGAGTATTTGCATTGGCTACAGAGAGCACATCACAGAAGAAGAACTGAATGTGTAATGCATATTTTTCCTTACTCTATGCTGTTTCCAGATTACATACATTATGCATTTTGTCATCCATTCGCACCGATTCCACTAGTTTGCTTGCTTTGTCTTCCCTTCAGGCTGAGGAAGTGCTGTTGTTTTTACAGCTCATGCCAGAGCTTGGCAAGCTAGCAAAACTGTTTGTATGTATGTTTGACAGTCTGCTTCCTCCCCGAAAAACACCAACTGCCTTGCAGAGATGCTGGGCTCTGCCAGCCTTGGACTCCTGACTCGCAGCCTGTGGGAGACTGTGTGCGATCCTGGCAGACCAGCTTCCTCTTACACAACACACAGACCCGGCGCTTGGAAACACTGTGCTCTGCTACGAGAACACGGTCCGCCTGAATTAAAGTGACTGATTTCTCCCACTGCAGAAACCCAGTCACCTGGCAATGTTAGAATAAACGGGATTTCATTATAATACCTATTAGGATACTACATACCTACCTTTGGGCCCAGATACTACTCCTATAATAACCAGACTACAACCGAAAGTCGTTGACTCTTAGAGATATCTTTTCCAGAAGGTACCTACAGGCAACACTCCTTGTATATTTAGTAGACACAGAGCCTTAGCTTACCTCTTCCCTTTTCTGTGGCACTTTTCTTTTACCTAACGTAGACTGAACTTTGACAAAGTCTTTTTCCTATATTGTACTTGCATCATATCTTAAACATTCAGATACTTCACCAAGCAAGAAGTGAGTAAACAGCTTCTTAACATCAATGGGCTTCACAACTGCAAAATGCCTCCTTGCAGTTAGTTAGTAGTTAGCTCTGCTTGAAGGGCTGCAGTGAGTCACCAGGGGAATCAACCCATATCCCCTCACCTGGGCCTGATCAAATCTCTCCTACAAAAGCCATCAGCAACTGTGCTGTGCTACCTGGCCTTCTAGATTCCTCTGTTTCCTTGATTCTTCCATCCTACTGCAAATCTCATTTGAAAATGTATTCTTTCTTCACTTGCGGGAACCTTCCATATAGTCACCTCTCTACCATTACATTATTTCTCTGTTCTGTGTTACCTATGAGTTAAGATTCTGCTATAAGCAGACTTCTACATTGCTCTAAGGTGATTTGAAGCAGGTAAATATGCTGAAGACCAAATCTGACCCTCTTAACAAAATGTCTGGAGATATTACCTGTACTCATAATGCATTTTTAAGAAAGCACTGATTAATTCAAATAAAGTTTCAGATAAAGCTGTAACAAAAAAATGGATGTACAGTTTTTACAAAATACATAAGGATTTTGGTGCAACTACTGTATTTGGTGGTACTGGAGAGAATGGGGGGTGCTGTGTGACTCTGGAGAAACTGAGCAGCTCCCCTGTGCAGGCTGCAGCACGGAGTTACTCAAGGTGACAGTAGAGCAGTTACCTCGAGTGCAGAAGAACCTGCTTGTGGCTGTGCAGAGCCTCTCTGGGCTAATTTACTACACTTGTAAGGAAAAAATAATTATTAGGTATAAAACAGATCTCTTGCAGAAGATAAATTAAAGGCCTATATCTTCTATCCCACCCATAATTTTATCTCATGGAAAAAAAAAGACATGAAAAGCTAACATGGCTTTATGTTGCCTAAGGGATTTTCTCTATCCAGAGGCAGATTTTTGGTTAATTCACATTACTTTTGTCATCAAAAGCAGCTGGGAGCTGTTCAGAACCAGAGCCTGGGCCTTTACCTGTGAAGTAAATGACCAGGTTGCTCCTTTTGGTCATCATTTAAATAAAATAAACCTACACACTGAGACAAGGTGCAACTTGGCTCTTGCAATTGTGCAGTATACTGTAAAAGTAATATCCACAGACATATAAGTTTTTTTTTTTTTTTCCTCCCCAGAATTGACTTCGCAAACTGGATTAACCCACCATCTGCTATGAAGCCAATGATCTAATTTAATTTATTCTTATCTACCTTCTGTGTAAGCACAGCTTGTCAACTCCTGTGCTGCATGTTTGGCAGTATATGAATAAGAGGCTTGGCGCAAGTACAAAACAGACTCTCAGTAGTGAGGAAATGTCAAAAAAGTCCCGTGCAGTAAGTACTTATCATCCCCAAGATGATCTTCAGAGGACAGAAATCCTAGAAATGCGAATTATCTACAAATTGTTGACCTGCTCTACAGGCTTTTGTTCAGCTTTCTGTGCTGTTTTTAGTTATTTTAGTCTCATTACATGAGACTACATCTCTCCCATGACTACATCCCACATGAAGGGCTGTAGCAGAAAGCAGATCTGCAGCTCACTACTCTTCCTGCTCTGACTGAATGCCAGAAAAGCAGTTATTTGCTCTAACTGCCATCAGGTTCTGTTTGTAAAACTGGATTTGAGTGTGACGTAAAGCCACACTGCACATCACTTTTTCAGTTCTGTATGGCCAGTGTAAAGGTGAATTAATGTGAAAAGAATCTAATACAGCTAGGAGTCAAGAATCAAATTCTGCTGCTGAATCTAAACCTACAGACAAGTGCCTTTCTTTTTAGACTTGTTTTGTAGATAAAATGCTAATATCATTCTACTACAATGAAATTGCAAACTGTTAATACTGGATTTAGCTTGAAGCGACCTATAATTTTTTTTCTTTTTGAATCCGTATTGAAGTGATACATTATTCTGTACCATATAGTTTTTATTACTCACCCTAACTTTCAAGCATTTTCCTCTATCTCAAGCTCTATCCTTTATATATATATATACACACACACACACACTTATACCTGAGAATAAAAATATCTCCCCTTCCCTGCCATCCTCCTATTCAGACATATAATAATTAGCCTGGTTTCACTCTTCATTGCTAAGCCGCCTGTTAACGTTCCGAACAAACACAGGAGCGTCAGACAACAGACAGTGTGGGAAGGCTCGTGACAGCAGCAGAGTCACCAGCGAGTCCCCGACTGGAGCCGGGAAAGGCCGGTGCCCTCTCTCCGTGCCGCGGTCCCGCCGGAGCCGCGCAGCGAGGCCACGACGCTCACCTGCGCCAGCCACTGCCATGGGAGCCTTCTTGGCCGAACTTCTAGTTCTTGAAGGTTTCTATTTTTTTTCCCCACTGCCTTATGTTGAATAAAGCCATAAAATCAATGTTGCAAATCTATGGGCTGAAATACACATGGTCTCAAAACGTGGCCTAGCCTTTCTGCTGCTGAAGCCATCAAGCCAACAGCAGGGAGGTTTTAACTTCCCTGACCTCTTCACGAGTGTAATCCTAGACTCAAGACCCACTCATAAATAGCGGTAACGTCGCCAGCAGCTGGGATAACTTCGCATCCATGCTCGAGAATTCATTTGTATATAAAATAGCCATTTTGTAGTCAGGGCTGGTTAAACCTAAGAACACGGGATCCAATTTTCAGAGGCACCGAACATCTGCATCTCCTCTTGAAATCAATAGGCACTGTAGGAGTTCAGCACCTCTGATCAATAGGACCGGTGATTTGCAAGTCCAAATCAGATACTGATAACAGGGTGAGATATCATGGAAGAAAAATCCTACTGAATAATGGGCTAAAAATAAATAACTGGATGAACAGTCCCATCGTCATACATCCTATTGTATTTAAAGAAAATAGTGTGGTAGGGAAGAATTACAGAAAAAAAACTATTTCTTATTTAAATTCTTCTATTTGCCTTATACACTCTTTTTAAATTCTGTGTTGAATTTCTTTTCTAATTGATAATGAATTCTAAAGTTCTTATTACACTGAGAACAGAAAAGATAGTATTTAGTGATAGCGCTCCACATCAGTAAGCTCTTTCCTAGCGGATAGAGCAGCCCAGAGTGACGGATGAGCACAGAGCCGCAACGATCGACTGCACTGAATCAAACCGATACGGTCGTTTCTTTCATGTGGTAATTAGGAATCCATGTTCTGGCCATTAGACACACCTCACACTGCAGAGAAAAATATGCCCCAGTGCCAAGCCAGGAGTTTATCTGCTTTTCTTTATAATTAAAACCAAAAACTTTGACTGTAACTATTTCTATAATTTTCCCTCAAGGATAGTCAGCTATTTTTTTCCCCAGTTTGAGCATTCATTTGCACATTTGCCTAAACCTTTAAAACATGAAAATATGTTTTACTGGCTAAACTAAATACTGTGACTAAAGCTTTTCAATAAATCAGCTCTTACATAATCATTTACAGTTCCTTATTGTCCATAACATCCAAAGTTATTTCAGCAATGGGGACCAAATAATAAACATGCCGACTTACAGGGCAAAAATGGGAACATATGAGAAAAATATATACTACTACTATTTAAAAAACAAGTAGAAATTCACAAGTTAGAAAATACAGAAGAAATGTGTTCTCAGTTGAAGCTCCAGTATTGAGACTTAGGCTCATTGAGTATTACAATATTGAGATTCTTTGATAATAAGGAAAGACTGAAAAATAAAAGAAGGAAAATTTGATAATTCATCTTCTGAGGAAAAAGGAATCAATGTCAGTTTACACCAATACAGCACTGGTCTTGGTTGGTTCCGTATAAATATTAAAGTCATTTTCAAATTTTTGATCTGGAATAAGCCTTGAATTTCCAAGACTTTTGGCCTGTTTTGATCTGAGACTTGGATCTTGGTTAATATTTAACCTACCAGAAATAGGTAGCATAAATATTAATTTGGAATAAATTAACTAGTATTTGAATGTACATGAAAGCTTTTGCAACTGAAAAAATCCTAGGATAAATGATAAGAAACAAGTGCACATTGGAAATTTTTCTAAATTTGTATTTCTGGTTCAGAGTTTATATTTTGTTGTGGAAAACAAAGCAGAAATATCTACAGAATACAAATAAAGGTATCCTAATTTTACCCAGTACTGCCTAACCAATAAGCTACTTTATATAACTATAAAGCTACTTCATCTATATCTGCCTCTGTCTCTCTCTCTATATATATATATTTTTATAAAACTACTTTTTAACTTAGTAGTTATAAAGAAAACACCTTTGTAGGGACTTCATGCTGGGTTCTTCATTTGCTCAGGTGGCAGCCCTGCACCTCTGCAAAATGATGCATTTTCTCCCCATGGCAGACAGATTTAGGCAGGGATGAAGCAGGCAGTGCCTCACCCAGCTACAACTGAGATAATGTGGGTGGGATATATATGTAACAAACAGATGAGGCTGCAAAAATTATACAGCCAGTCCTAACTGAGGGCATATGCTCACCAGCTGTTATGTAAATCTGCAATTAATGTAGCTTACTAGATCCTCAGGTGTTTTCAGATAATCATATACCAGAAATGGTCAAATCTGCTTTCCCATTTGCATTAGATCAGGGTGCTAGAAAAAAAATCCCTCTTTATGAACATGTCACTGAGAGTAGCTAGACCTTTGTCACTGGGAGACCAAAAATACAGTGGAAAACAGAAATGACTGAATTTTCGGGGGGACTTGGTTTAGAAACCCAAATCCATCATAAAGAGTTCACTCAGGGGACAGAGAAAAGCAAAGGCTTCTCTTCTGGTTGAAGGCAGACCTCGGTGTCCCTGCACAAATTTTACCAAGTGCAAGCTACTCTTTCAGAGAAACCTAGAGACACTCCTGTTCAGCAAGAAGTTGTTGGGGACACTCTGGCTCCTGCTTCTTTGCAGACTGGCAGCCACAGCAACAAAGTTAGAGTCTATGTGAGCAAGTGAATCACATGAGCAACAACCCTTCTGTGCGTTAAGGGAAGTCACAGTCACGATCCAAAATTGATCATAACAAACATCATGCAATACAGACTACAAAAACCAACGTGCAAATTAATGTTCAGCCAAAATGTCATACAGTAAGTCAAAAAGATTTGCTCTCTAGTATATGATTTTAATCACACTGACTCCCAGCGCAATTCAGTATTTATCCTCCAAATAAAAGGAAGGAGTTTATAACTATTTCAATAAACTCTATCAATCTATTGTGATACCAATGACTGTGAAACCAGTTACTTATTAAAAATGAATTTAAGATTAAGTCCGTTTCAAATCTATGTAACTTTTTTTTTTTCCTACAACATAAATTCAGTGCTAGGTATTTTTAAGCCAACTACAAGTCTAACCAATGATGTAAAAACTAAGGGGAAAATGTGAAGGTGTTAAATTTTGATCAAATCAAAGAAATGAAAGAAAAGCAGTAAGGTAAAAATGCAACACAAAATTATCAATATCTCTAAAAAAAATATTTAAGAGTAACAACATTGTAAGTCTTAATACAAAAATCAAACCTTTCCTTTAAGAAAAATATCATGGCAATTAAGATCAGTAGGAGTCCTCTGCTAGTGCAAACATGTCATCTTGAATAATATTTCTTTCTCTATTAGGCAGTACTGAGGTTAACAGAGTAGAAAGTTAATGAGAATTCCCTATCGTAGACACCCCCTGGCCAATCTAGCATTTTGCTTGCCAGAATTTACAGAGCACCCAGTGGCAAATATTATTAGTAGAATATGATATTTATATTAGTGCAAAAGCAAGCAAGACAACAGAACAGAAAAGGTGAAGAACAGTTTCAGTAGAAAAGAAACAGGCTTACCGATAACATAGGCTAGCAACAGCGCCAGCGTAACCGTAATAGCGGTAGCGCTCAAGGCGGTGCACTTCCAGTTGCAACACCTGTAAGGTTTGTTAAAAGTGAAGGCAGGTCTAGAAAAGGTGCTTCTAGGAAGAGGCCTAGGAGGTGGAGAGTAAACAGTATTGGATGTTAAAGGATAGTTCTGACTGGCTGCACTGAAGATAGCTGAAGACCCAGATCCATGTTTAAATAGGAAATGCCTACAAAAAGAAGAGAGAGAACCACATTGTAAACACCAGTTTGTGCTTTAAAACGTGAAAGGAACTACATAAGCATTGTAGCACGGCAAACACTGCATATGTCTACAGAGAACATAAAAGACAGGAGAATGCGTACGTAAACACTCTGCATTGGAAGTGCAGCATTTTAAGCAGGCAACCAGCCTGTCAGTAAGTTTTTGGGAGATGACGCAAGGTCAGCGCGCTCCTCGTGTGCCCAGGCAGCTCGTCATCCAGGCGGTGACACCGTTGGGACCCGCTCCCCTTGGTGATGGGCCTGGTGTGCAGCCACCAGTGCAGCCACCACTCCACTGAGGGCATCCTACCAGCGGCACGGAAAAAAGCGCCAAAGCCCCCACTGCTCCAATACTCGGGTATTTATTTTTTACTACTGATCCTCGACAGAGAAGAGGGAAAAATAAAAACAGGAGAGAAAGAAGGCTGCTTTGTGCAGTACCCACAGGACAACCCACTTGGAAAGTGATAGCTATGGTATAGCAAAGTACACAAGCTGTGCAGCAATCTTAACTGAGCGATACAGAGAGCAGCTTCTCCACAAACGCCTTGTTCTTCCTGTGTGTGGTTCTCAGGCTGACAAACTTACCAGGAGGAGACCTATTTCAGCAGGGCCTTCAACAAAACAAGCACCCGAAGGCAGAGAAAAAAGTCGTGCAGAACGGGCTCTGGTGTATGAACACAGAGCAGTTAGCTATAGAAACGGGAGATTTTCAGGACTGGAGAGTGCTCTCCAGGAGAATTAGGGAAGAGATATTCAACTCCTAAAAAATAAGTCACTGTCCTATGTGCTCACATATTGTGGCAGTAAAGGACACCATCATATCTGAACATACAAAGTGCTCTTCTTTTGCAAACACCCATTTTTGCGACTTTTTTGCTTTGTTTTACATGAGTGATGAGCTAGTGGGGACAAGGAGCTGCCAGTTGTGGGTAAACCACGTGCATGACCCAAATGACACGGAAGAATTTCCAAGCTGGAGCTCCCTAATGAGGGCCAACAACATTTACAACCTTTCAGATGACAAATGCACCTTCATTCCTTCACGAAGGTGCAAGAGAAGCTTGGGATGCATGTACAGATCAATCACCCTGGCAGGACTCCTCTGCTTCACCCACAGCAGGACGCACGCAGAACCAAACGCTCAGGGGAAGCATGAGCGTACTGTGACATTTGATATAAGAATATTGTAAATCCATGCTCATGAAATAGTAATTGCTAAGATGGGGCAATGACTTGGGTATTATCTGTTTCTACTGTAGCATTTTAAAAGAAAGGTTATAGTTCTACAAAAGGCCAGATTAAAGAAAATAAAAAGGTACTACAGAGCAGATTTGCTTGTAAAGGGACTTTTCTCAGGCAGTTACATAAAAAATGAAAGTATTATTTAGTTTGCATTACAGTTTACACTGCCTACCTACAGAGATTCTTTTGATAAACCACTAAGAGCCAAATTTGGTGCTATTTCAGTGTTGAGTAACATACACACACACAGCCTACCTACCTATTACACATGTAAATGGCACTCAGCCCAATACAGACAACCTAATTCAGTTGAGCACAGCATCCTGGGGGTCTGTCAGACAAAGCAATCCCATTTGCCTTCCTATTCATTCATTGGAATTCCATAGTGATAAATATACAGATTATGAATTATAATATTATATATAACAATTATTTAATAAATGGCATTGATCATGTTAACTTTCCCTTTTAACTATTTGGGTTCAAAAAATTTATATTCAAATACAGTAACATAATAAATTCCAATGAAGAAACATAGCTACCAACAAGACTCTCTCTGCCTACTTCTCTCTTATCGGGCCATCAGACTTTGCTTGGTTATTTTGGTTTCTGTATTTCTTCAGACTGCTTCACTGCCACAGATGAAGGCCCTTAATTAAGGTATATGGTAAACTCACTTTTGAATATGGTAGACTCACTTTTTGGTCAGCAGTTAACAAGATACATGGTGACTTAGACTTTTGGTCATGGTCAACTTCAAAGCAAAATTTCTCCTATACACGTAAGGGACCACAAGAAAAATAAGGATATAAAATAAGAAAAGTATTATTATAATACATCTTAACCAGTCAATAGGTCTTTAACTAGTTTACATGTTAAGGACATAATGACAAAAAACTACTTATCTGACACTTTTCCATTTATAAATTTTGGAAATTACTGTAAAATGGCATGATACTGGCAGTATTGATTGCGCTATATGGTGCACTGTTCAAAGATATCAGAGGTAAAGGCAGGAGATGCTGAACGGAGAGGTATTATTAAAGCTCTAATAGCCTAGCAATCAATAGCCAGGAATAATTTCATTCTCTTGCACAAGGATTTATAAATGTGGCTTCAGAGCCTGATGGTAAAATACTAGTGTGCAGAGGGATTTCTTTAATAGCAGAGGAGCATGAGAATGTGAGTACACACAAGATGGATGCAGCTCACACCCTTTCAGATAGATAGAAAACTATAATCACACCCAGGAGAATTTATATAGCTCTAATTTGTTGTTATAAAACTGAGATTATGATGCAAAGCTACACTGCAAGGGAGCTACCAATGAAATACTGTTGAGAAAACATTACGAACTGCAATTGTTTATGCATCCCATTTTGGGGAGCGCATAATGACTACCTCAAGACATTTCTATAGAATTTGAAAAACACTGGTGGCACAAAGACAAATTTCCAAAGCTCGACTGTGACTATGTTCTCATAAACTCAGATGACTACTCATCTGTCTGAGCACACCACTGTTCCCAAAGGACATTAGGACACAGTAAACTGTTGCTATCAATTCTATAATATCAGCCTCTCTCTAAAGAGCAAAATAATAAAAATCGCAGTTCAAGAGTTTATATGTGACTATAGCTTGGTATGTGCCTTAATATTCAACCTAACATAAAAGGCAAAGCTTTTTTTTTCAATTGAGAGAACACGGAAAATCAGAGGATTTATAAGAACGATATAGATAAGACCACTCACATTAAGTAGGAAAGATCCAAATGTTCACAAAAATGTAAAAAAATGCATAAAGATGAAAATACTATTCCCTTAGAAAAAAGAAATAAAAGATACAGGCATCTGTGAAATAAAACTCAGTTAATATAACACTGATAACTGTAAGATATAAAAATATTCAAGGCTTAGTCATAATTTCTCTATACAAAACATGCAGTCGAAAAAAATATCTATTTTAAAGTAATCACCATTTCTGTTTGCCTGTCTGTATATTTGTTCATCTCTACAAATCCAAATCTTTTGAACTTCCAACTCTCACAAGCAATTCCCACCGGGAGAAAAAGATCCTACCAGTCTCATAAAAACCAGCAAGGAGACAGGGGGCCCCAAGCCGAAGGAGCTGCGGTAGCACCTCCGCACCGCGTGCTGCTGCCACCCGTGCGTGCTCAGAGCGGGGCCACGCGCTTGGCGGGAGCACCGAGGACCCGACCTGCTCCACTGGAGTTGTCCCGGTCAGACAGGTTGTTACTGGGGACTCAGACGGGTGAGGCATGGATGCGGTCCCCTCTGTGCTTAGCTCGCACAGACACCGGCTTTCGATAGCCGAGGCGTTTCACAGGGCTCACCTGCGCTCTTGCTCCTCTTCTACCTCGAGACCGATGACACACAACTCTAAGTGTGCAGCTCACACAAAAACGTTGAATTCACAGTGAGTAAAGACAGAGACTGCTAATTCATTTCTGCCGATCCTGATGTTTCTCTGTCACGATGTTTTGTTCCATTTGGCTTCTTACCTGCAGTGGCAACTCTAGGTCCCACAAAAGCTACACCTGAAGCAACATCCCAACTGAACTCACTTGATGGTAATGCAACACCATGGCAGAAACAACAGAAACCACGCACAGGGCTCCCTAATTAAATCCTGAAAAACTATTTTGCTATTCCAGTACTGTAGCCATGTCTGTCTACTTTGTCAAGGACTTAGCATTGCTTCTGGGACCTTGCCCTACATTTCAACCTCAATTTAGTCTATCTTGTACAGTACAACATATTTTCCTTCTTTTTACTAAAAATGATAAATTTGTAAGAGAAAAACAAAGGAAAAAAGGAGATTTGAAAGGAATCCAATGAAGGAGTTCAGAAAAATACAAAAGGAATCTTGCACTGCCTTGACCCAAAGATTTGCCTGCACTTCTCTTGGATAACCAAAGTAGGAATACATTTGTGCTTGTATTCATTTCTGTTGCAGGAAGTAGTTATTAAACGCTTAATAATCTACTGCATAATTAAGTGACAACAAAGTTAAATGACCAAACTGAAGACTTCTTAAGTACTTCAACTTCATTATAAATAAGTTGTGTAACTCCATTGCCTAGGCAAGGCAATTGAAATAATTCTAATTTAGATGCTACCAGGAAGAGAAAAGGGAATTCTTCAATAGCATAATTACTGAACCATAGGAAGAATACTTTCTTATTTTTGGCATATCTAAAAAGCATATAAAGCTTTTCACCAAAACATTAGCGTTGAAAAAGATCTAGTTGCCTATCTACTTTAGCCAGAATTGATCACATGGTCATGGCCCTTTCTAGTCGCGTAATATTTCCTATGACACTGGGAAGCATCAGAGAGTTGCTCTCCACTGATTTTCTACCCATCCTACTCTGTACCATGAATGGGGACAGGAAGAAGGAAACTCCTAAACTTAAATAATAACCAGAATATGGACCTTTGTGTACAAATCATTCCTTATCTCCCACACGGCTGATATGTAGTATATACGAAATATATAGTATAGAAACAAGACAGCTGTTTTGAAGTAATAATATATTAACAATACCATCTTGTTTAAAACCAATCTGGCAAAAATGTATGTGAATTATAAGACATGATTCATAATTACAGATAGAATCTGACCTATAATTGTATCTTGTGCAGCACTGTGCCCTATTCTAGCTATTTATTTATGAGAATGTGGATGAAAGAAGAGGGAAATGGTCATAAAAAGTATGCAGTTAACTTATTATATGATCGTATCTTTATCTGTATAACTGAAATTCTTTAAAGACCCATCAGAGATTTGTCTTTGGGAATACAACTGCATTGTTTTAATTCCCTCGAGTTAGATTTCCTTCTGAATCCTTTATGCACTTATGTTGACTTTGCATCATGTTGAAAACTTAGCCCTGTGCTCCTGCCCGTGACAGGATGTAAAAGGCTGGCTGTGTCCCTCGGTGATGGCTTCGTCAGAGCGACGTGATGCTCACTCGCTTGCCCATCACTGTCCAAGGCAAGTTCACTCCCTTGACCAGGCACCCCAGCTTTCAAGTCCCCAGCAGAAATCTGGGGCAATACATTAAATACAAATTTGGGGGCAAAAACATTAATGCACAACAGTGCCAAAAATCAATCAAGAACAGTTTCAATATGAGACAGTCACCTGAAATTCAATCTTCTGGTTTCATTGGTTGTTTATTGAAAAAGTAGCTAAAACAAAAGCTACACCAATGGAGGCAGAAATTGAATAGATGAGTATGGGCTTCATCATTATGATACACAGTGACAAGGCTATATTAACGCCATAATTTCCATGCTTTTTTTTCCCTGACTCAAAGGCGCTTTTCTGTGGATTTGAACTTTAACAAACAGTACAATTCAAAGAATATCTGAGTCAAACTGATCAATGTACACAAGGATTAGTGAGGCAAACACTATGGGAACTCATGGTCAATTCTATTTTTTCAGTAATTTCTACATTTGACATTGGTTTATAATGAGAATGATAACACAATACCATTTACACAGATTTTATAATAGAATAGCTATGGAATATCTGCAGAGTGCTTTGTCCTCACCTTAAGATTTCTAACACACACCAACAGTGTGATTAGTTACTCACATTCGTGATTATAGGCATAGCTTAAAACAAAGAAATGAATGAGAGAACTAAAGTAGAAAGGGTACTGCCCCACAGCATCCTTTGCCGTGTTCACTCCTGCATATTCTTGCCTACTTTTACTACTAGCAGGTGATTCTACATCCACTCACCTGTAAACAGCCAGAGGCCAAGCCATACACCAACAGCAGCTCCACAAATTCAACCTGGCAAGAGGTTTAGCACATCGTCCCTCTAGATATTATCTAATCTTGCAGAACAGAACTCCTAGAAGGAAGCTGTCCAGGGGAGAGAGACACATTTCCAGGCAATAACATTCCAAATAGGGAAGTTTCTCCTTAAAACGAAAAGATACCATCGTTTGCATACCTATGTCCTTTTCTGCTATATATATTCTATTTTCCAAATCAGATTAGACCATCTGTATTAACCTGTTAACATTATTCTCTTTCAAAACTTATATTTATTCTGCTTCTGTTTTAGTAAAAGAAAATTGTGTTTTATAGGAAGCCACTTGACCAACTCGGTTATTGGTGGACAGAAAATAACAACATATTTTTACTCTTACTTATTACCTTATAAAGTAGTGCATTATTCAAAATGAGCAAGAATTATCTACAGCACGACATTTCAAATTACTATATTCAGACTGGATAAACACACTTACACGTACAAATACTATCATACCGTTCCAGGGAAGCCCAAACTTGACCTTCTCTCCAAGAAAAATTACAGCAGAGTATACAAACAATTTAAATTGCCTTGTAGTGACTGGCTTCCAAATTATTCAAATGAAGACAGAGCCTCAAGTGCCATAACGAGAGACATTAAAATTATAATTCATTGGAGTTGACAAATGCTTGTATTTTTATTTCTATAAAAGATGGTTTCATCCTTGCCTTATTAAATTTAGGGTCATATTTACAGCTTTTATATTAAGTTCATGGTCATATTTATGGCTTTCGATATATCTTTTTCAATCCAGAAGTCTTAAATATTTTTCCCTCTGTGCAGGGAAAGCACACGGGACTGCATTTCTAACCCTTGCCATGTGTCCGTGTGTAATATGATCAGCCTCTCTAGGTTAGATTTATTGCTTAATTAGGTAGAAAATGACAACATACAAAAGCCATGTCAAAAGAGCAGATAGTGAACACCACAATTTGAAGGAAAGATCATAAATGATATTCCCCAACATTTATTTTTGGTCATTTAACTCAGAGGTAAGTTTCACTCATAAACAAGTTTCTAATGAATTGTCCTGCTCACACAGGAATTGTCTCCTTGCTTGGTGCTTTAGGGTCACCAACACCTGTCTGTCCCCTGAGCTGAGAAAAACCAGCCCGCCCTGGAAAAACAGAGTGGGGAAAAGAAGGCACAAAAGTGCCCTATGCAGCTCCACAGTGGGGCAACATCATCAGGGAGAAGTGACCAAGAGAAAACACGGAGCTTCCAAGATCCCACACTGAACTGTGTATGTGAGCATCTACTACTGTTACTATCACCACGATCATTATTATTATTTCTGCATAATCCATCTTAAACTGGCCTGG
Source organism: Crypturellus tataupa (assembly GCA_034781795.1). Classification (NCBI taxonomy): domain Eukaryota; kingdom Metazoa; phylum Chordata; class Aves; order Tinamiformes; family Tinamidae; genus Crypturellus; species Crypturellus tataupa. Next base: position 7,033,050 of record JAWLRI010000115.1, read on the forward strand.
AGTATGTGCAGGTTTCTGCAGTTTGAAAGGCTAGAAACATGCATTTTGAATATCACAAATAATTATGGACTTAATTAAAAAAGGAAAAGGGAAGACCATCATTCTGAATAAATGTTTGGGTAAGTGACAGCTGTTCCGATTATACGAAAAAAGCACCAGGAAAAGGCACTATTTTCAAGAAAGCAGAAATCCAGAAAGGGTTAAATGTGTAATTTGAACAATTACATAAAGCAGAAAGGAGTCATGCTCTCTGTATAAAGGGTTGCATGAACTTCTTAAATTCCAAAACTCTTAAAACTTTAAGTGCTTAGAACCAGAATCAAATTTTAGGGCTCTGAAAAAATGCTGAATAATAACCCAAAATCACAACTGCCTTGAACCCCCAATACTTCTCTTATTACCCTACAACTTTAAAGTTTTATAAAAATTAATGATAATTGAATCACAGGTTCATGGTCTGGTACTCCACTGTCCCTTTAGAGGAGCTATTACCATGGTGATAAGATTGCTTAAATTAAGCTGTCTTTTTCACAGGACTTGGCTCATTGCCAGTGCATTGAAGGGAGATTTCAGTCCATTCAGCACAGCATTAACCTTACTGCCAACACTGCTAAATGGGTTACAGGAACGAGAAAGAAATTTGATTTAGAAAAAGAAGGAACAAGCAAATATGCAAAATCCCGAAGCATAGAATACAGGGCTAAAAATGCACACTTTGAAAAAAAAAAAAAACAGAATTAGTAGGTTTTGATGTTTTGTCAGAGAATTTAATGTCACAAAATAACATGCACCTAATGCGCAGAGAGTCTAAATGCAAAACCGTATCCAAAATGTCCAAAGGTTTATCCATGAGAGGGAACTGTAGTCTAATACACAGAGGATCAGAAATACTATTAACTGAACTACACATCCAAAACCTAATTTTTCACTTGTATTTTGGAAATTGACTGAAATGAAAAAAAAAAAAAAAAAAAAGCTGGAAGCACAAGAGAAAAAAAAAAGTCAGCTATGTAAACAAACGCTGAGTCAACTAACCGGGAGCAGAGAAATGAAAAAACACTCCTCTGAATTGTCAGGGTTGAAAACATACTCCATGAAAAGCAGTTAGCCATGTTCAAATGGGGCTGTCAGAGATAATGACAATGTATAACTCTGTAAATCATAAGATTTGAAACATTAGAGCAAAGTATCTATGAAACCTGAAAAAAACAATTATAGTAGAGGAAAGGAAGGGAATAGGCAATAAGTTGCAAGTACTTTATTCCGGGGTAGAAAAAAAAATCAATTTATGTAAGAGCCCAATAAAATTATGCTGCGAAAAAAAGAGAATCAATGTTTCCTGTGTTTTTATGTGATGCGAGAGAACCTTGCAGTCTTTTTTTTCTGACAACACTTAAAATTTTCTGTGTGACACAACGTAATTACTGCATGTTCCCAAGTCATTTTGAATAATGTGTAAGTTGTTTTGAGCACTGTATGTGCATGCACACAGACAGAGCACACATCTGCAGTCACGGGCACATTACAGCCCTGCAGGCTGCAGCACGGTCAGCTGGCGGGTTAAGCTGTTACATTTCCTACAGGTACATTTATTTTTCTCCATTTTCCTCCCCGTGAGATGCTGCTCTGCATCTCATCCTCTGAAGCTGTAAAGGTGCTGAAGCTTCAAACTGGGGCTGCTTGCAACGAGAGCAACAGGCGGGGCAGAGAACTGGCCCTGACAATGATGAAGATGGAGATACTATTTTTGGCTTTGGCAAAAGCTGGTGAGAACGTAACAAGTCATCTCACCTTTCTGTTTTAGTCTATGCGTTAAAACATTGGGAGAGCAGGTTGGGTCCCGACAAGAGGGTTTCCTGGATCCCCAACACCTTTAGCTGAAGCACCAACACTTGCAGAATTTCTGATTAGCCCATTTCTATAAAAATGTAACAAAATTTAACTCTACAGCAAAACTTCTGGCACATACCACCTCTGCATGAGCCTCTACTACACTCTCTATCAGTTTAATGTAGGTTTTCAAAGTGTAATTATGTAATAATGGTTTTCTAGTTAGTATATCAAATACACTTTCAGAACTACCGATTTTTTTCCCCATAAATGTGACACATGGCCATTACAAGTCAACTCATAAATATACTCCATTTCTGACCCTCCAAAGCAAACAGGACTTGTAGTCACATCATTAGCTCTGGGAAATCTTTTCCTGACTGAAAATTCTCCGGCACTATGTGGCAATAGCTAAACTGTGCAAACATGTGCGCTGTTATAGATTAATTGGACATCCGCTGGATAGAAAGGCTGAACATGTGCATTGTGGTTTTTGTCCAGTTATTACAGTACAGAATAAATTACTTCTCTAAATCTTCTTTTTGATTACAAATGTTCCAAATTAAAAAAAAAAAAAAACCCTGCTTATACATATTAGGTATATATATATATTAGGTAGATTTTGTACCATTAAAGATTTAGCACAGAAATACTGCTGCCATTGACATGCTTCCATTTATTTGGAAGGATTACTTTTAATAGAGGGCTTAATATTAATGGAGGAGAAAGGGAAGAGAAGACAGATACTAGGCCAAGTGTCTTCAATCCTACCTGAATCATTCCCTCTTAAAGGAGGAAAAAAAATCTTTTATTTTTCTCCATCTGAGGCTGTGTTTTATGCCTCAATCTTCTGGAAAATGGTGACACCAAACATTTTTTTTATATGTGTTCCCCCACTACATCATTGTCCCTACCTAAACTGCAGGCATTCCTTGGTGAACAATTTTGTAGTTCCTAATGTAAGATTATATACCCTTTCAGCAAGCTTCAGGAGAGCGAGCCAGCAGCTAGCTACCAGACGGTGCACGAAACCACCCAAAGCAGCCACTGAAATTGGAGAATGCAGAAAACTGCCAGACTTTGTAATCCACTGAAGTGCAGCCCACAGCACGTTCTCCAGTTTGGATTCTTAATCCACTGCATAACCCTTTCATCTGAATTCAATCCTGTACACGTATCTAGATAGGACCCTTCATGTGAAGATGAATGAGTACTGATTTTTTTTTGAGTATTCATGTTATGTTATTTCACTGTTATTTTTTCACATTTTCTAATCTCCAAAAAACTACATGTTTCTATTTTGATTCAATCTTAAATAACAAAATTACATTCTGAAATATAGAGAAATGTGGTTAAACACATATGACAAATAGATGAACTAAAAGCATTTTTTTCTATTGGATATAACTTTGAAAAAACACCGATTGAGGAACTAGTGAAACTAAGATTTTGTGTTCAACTTGGGGGAGAAGTTTCTTTCCTCCTGATTCTTTTGCAATATTTCAAGTAGATATCCCTAAGCCAAAAAAAAAAAAAAAAGGCAAAGTTTTATCATATAACGAATTAGCTCATTCTTCAATGAGCTTCTTCCAATTTAGTAGCCTTTTAAAGGCAGACATTCTACATGAGATTTGATTAGCAGTAGTTAGGTTTAAAGATTTACACTAAAACTAAACTATGTACTGTATTAAAAAGGTCTCAATAATTAAATAATTATGATAACTGGTAAGTGAACATTTATCTATATATATTAAAAATACACATTTACACCACATTCTTTGGCTCAGATTAATCCAAAGTCAGTTTTTCAAATATCTTTCAGACAGTCCTGTGCTTTTTACGCTGTAGAATTTCAAAACCCAAAGGAACCCCCAGTCAAAACTTCCCGGTGCTATATTCACAATGATTCTAATAGAAAGAGAACTCTTGTAGAAATTCAAGGGCTCATTAGAGGCAACAAGTCAGCAACATGACTGCACTTAAAGGCCATCAAATTAGCTAATACTTACCATGAACAAAGATGCCTATGGCCAGAAAGCCAGAGGAAGCTGCGCATGCATCCCTGCAGGCAGAATTCAGGGTACTGAATCACAGCTTTGCTGAATACAGAATGTATTTGCTTGCTGTTATTTTTCAACATAGAAAACTACGGATGATTCTGAAGTTGAATCCTCTGTGCTCTGCCTCCAAAAGGTACGGCTTTTCAAGTTTAATTCACGTCTTTGGCCTATATCCTTTCTGTGTTATTAAACGATTATGGTATTCTTTGAGTCTATATGCATTAGCATGTTTGAACAAACACTGAGAAAAAAATAGTATTATTTCCTATCTCTTTTTTACCACAGGGTGCTAAAGCCTGAACTGGCTCTGGAGCTGCCAGAGTACACTCACCAGTTAAACAAACTCACAAGCGCCGAGTACTGCTCAGGTACAACGTCCCCGTGAGAAGGTGGGATGGTGGCAGCAGGACGCAAGCACCACTCTTACTCGCAGCCTGAATTGGGGACAGCTGTGTAACGTACACACCTTAGAGAGACCCGTCTCTGCCCAAGCTTCACAAACTGCTTGTATGAGCATTAACCATCTAGATGAACCACCTAAAACAGCCCCAGCAATACAGCCTTGCCGCCGAACGCCTTGGCTGGGCCTGAAGGACAAGCCTAACTCCCTGTGACCGACACCGGTCAACGTGCAGCGTCCTCTGTGACCTGTGCGCCCTGCTTCAGGGCGACGGGGCACATACCTGGTCTCCAGGGGGATGTTGCTGTTGAGCACCCAGCTGTTGTGCAGGTGCACGGCCTCCTGGGCGCCGGCGGACGGCGTGGGCGCCGCGGGGCTGGGCTGGCTGCGCGTCGTCATGGAGCGCCGCTGCAGGGAGTCG
>JAWLRI010000116.1:28177-137517 GCA_034781795.1 Crypturellus tataupa
AGAGGCTGTGGAGTCTCCTTCTCTGGAGATCTTCCAAATCCACCTGGATGCCACCCTGTGCCACGTGCTCTGGGTGTTCCTGCTGGAGCAGGGGGGTTGGACTAGATGGTCTCTAGAGGTCCCTTCCAACCTCAGCCATCCTATCATTCTGTGATTGCAGAAGTGACTTGGATCCTATGTTTTTTTTTTACAATTTCTTCTCCAAGACCCTAAATTATAAGCAAGTTGCTTTAACTGGAGGCTATACAGAGATACACACAGATATTACTACTTATGAACTAGTAGCTGTTTGCTTTCTCCATTCTGCCAATAGATTGTATTTCCTATAAAAGTCGCCTGTATGCCTCACACTATGACATGAACTTAAACAGCAGTGTTGTGGTGATCTCTATAATGCAAATATTATTGAAATTTTAATAAAAGTTAGAAGTAATATTTCATTAAAAATCATACAAAACATTGGTATCTGAATTATCTGTATCATCTGTATTTGTATCTGTTTGAACTGAAAGAAATAATTCCACTACTAGTTTAATGGAAAATAAAATACCTAATTTTAATTTTTTTTGCTAAGAAGGTAGGCTACAAGCTTAAAGTATAAAATTTTTAATTTTAAACTAAGTTTGAATTCGTGTCCCTAGCATCTGGAGTACATTTGAAGGCCACAATAAGGCTAACCAAGTGCATAATCTAATTCCTCCTCATATATTCAATTTGATTATGGATTTAAGATGCAATAAATTATAGCTCACATCCACCTCCATAAAACTGTACTTTTCAGTTAGAAAGTAATAAAGTTTTGAGCTACTCACTTTAACACTCACGAGTGAAAATTTGTGCCTATATAAGAGGATAGATGAGAAAAAAGTAAAGGGAAGCATTCTTTTTATCATTCTTTGAAACAGACATTACGATCACTTCAAAACATTTCTGGATTTACCCAAAATGTGTCTGGTGCCTGGGAAAGAACACCACTGTATTTAACGGTGCTTTTAATTGGTGTACAAGCACCAATACCTCTAGTCGCTGTTTTTATAGAACCTATTAGCTTACTAAGTAATTTTGGTAATTACTGGTGTTATAATCAAAGACCAAGTCTCTGTGTTTTATTTTTTTCTTCCCCAATTATTTGTACAGGATCCATGTTGAAACAAAATTTGCTAAGGCAGCAGTTACAGAGTATTACATATTAACACTTGGCATGAAGCATTTCTAGGGAGCATTTGGAGCTCTCTAAACAGACAGTATAGGAAAAGCTTTAAGTGGGCCCTTGCACTTTACTGCACTTATCATCCAGTGGCAAATAGTGCCAGAACAACCCCACACCAGAAGGGACTCTAAGGCAGTGACACGGAGCAGACTGTGCCCCAGCTACAGCTGGAAGTGGGGCTTCCCACAAGGAGCTGGAGTCACTTTCTCAGCTCTGAGACCACCATGACTCTCGGCTAAAGCCAGAATTTATTGAGCTTGACTTCTTCTCCATAACTTTGATGCTCCAGAGATAGGTATCCAACCAAATTCAACACTTAGACTCTGTCATCAACAGCGAGACAAGGACATAATGGGGAAAAAACAGAGCTATGATCTTCAGCAGCTGCTTTAGCGTAGATGAGCAATGCTATCAAATCCCCATAAAGCATCCTGACAGCGAACTCAGGGTGGAGAGCTGTGTTTTCAGGCTGCTGGAGCTAGGAGCAGCATTTCACAAAGCTATTTATTCATTCTCAGTTGCTAGTTCCTACCTAATGGGAATGACATGGTAGCTAGGTCATGTGCAGGTAAATGCATTAGCTCAAATCTAAGTAAAATAGCAGAGCATTTATCTCCTTCTCATACTTGCCAGCTGGTGAGTTTATTTGCTACTCTCCAAATGACAGAGATTAAGAGGAGATAAAGCAATGTCTTGGCATTTTATTGTTTTGAAATGGAACACTACACCACTGGCAAAAATAATAATGTTCTGTCACTTCTAGTCATGTCAGCACTGCTAGATCACCATGTGTGGCTGCTCTGCTCTTCTCTCATTCAGTTAAACCTCCCTGCTCTGCCAAAAGCAAGCTGCTGGAGGAGAGAATCCTCTGTGGAGCCCTTCTTGTCCCAATAACATCTCAAGAGTTGTGAACTGGCCTCCACCCTGTCTACAGGCTTCAAAAAGAAAGGCATTCAAAATATAGGCCAATAAACTGGGTTTTACAAGCAAATTGGGTGCTATCCAGGACATATTCCAAGACACAAGAAATACTGAAAAGCTGGCTGCAGTCTCACCAAGGATCGAGGAAGATGTCCCTTCTGATGTTGTATAAAACTTGTAGACTCCAGTCTGCAGAGTGCACATGTTGGCCACAGGCTGTTCATGTGTCAGGAAATGACCCACACAGAGATTATTCCTCTTCCCTCTTACCCTATCCCCAGTAAATTGCTTCCATAAGCAGGAAATCTGGACACCTGGGTCAGACATGAGCTATGGCATGGCCTAACCATGCCCCCACTCCAGAGGAGCAGAACAACAGAATAAGCTGAAGCGTGTTTTTGCAAATGATCATGATGCAATATCCTAGGCCATCTCCAGAGCTCTAAAAGAAGGATTTTTATCACTCAGATATCCTGGGTAAAGCAGAACTGCCATTCCTGTGCTCAAAATGAAAGTCAGCAAAGCAGTAGCCTCCACTTTGTGAACGCTAACAGTAAAGCCAAACTGTTTTAACAGCCTTCCAAGAATGTGATATGATAAAGTTTCCAGCACTTCAAAAGCCTTAACTCAGGAGCAAGCGTCTTGTCAAAAGAGAAGCTGTTGTTGCCCAACATTTTCCTTATAAACACTCTGAGTGTAAATTTGTGATCAGCAAGCTGCAAAAAGTCAAGTCCTGTCTAGTCCTACGTTTTTAAAAGATTATATCAGTTCCGATGCCCCATGTTTATCTTGAAGAAAAACAGGTCCCAGACTTTTAAAGATAAAATGTCATTTAAAAGGCATCGATTTTAACTGCTGTTTCCTTCCTCTCCATCTCCAGAGTTATCCCAGGGAGCTACATACAGTTCAAGTAGATGATACATTTCACCAGGAGAGGTGACAGAAATGAAAAACACACATAGAGACTTCAGAGATTAAAAAAAAAGGAAAAAGAAATCAAGTTAATTCCATAAATTTCTCTCCTAGAAGACTCCTCTATTAAAATGTAGGAGTGAAGCTGTGAAATATTGAGGAAAAGGCAATGAAATGTGTGAGCTATCATAAATCAAGGACCATACAAATCTTGGAAATACTTTTGAACAAATTTCAAATCTTAACAGTGTTTCTATTATGGTTTATGATACATTATAAATTCTGATTTGCAAATGTACAGCTTTAAACCTATTTCTGTGTGGCTTTTTGAGACTGTCCTAGTTAATAAGATTCTCTGCAACTGCGCACAAAGGCTTGCAAGTATTTAGCTAAAACGCGGTATACATATAAATACAGTGAAAGTCATATGATCGTGTCCTTTGTCAACATACATGTAAATAAATATTTAAAAGTTATTCTTTTGAGTAACGCAGAATAATTCATCCTTTTTAAGTTTTCAATGAATGGATAAAAATATAACTGATGAGGGTCTTTAAGGCTTCAGGAAACAGGTACTAATAGAAACACTTATTTAAATTCTAAGACATGGACACTACTGTGGAAAAAAACAGATAATTATATCTGTACTGCTTGTATTTTTTAAGAGAATCCTTTTTTTCTCATCACAATTAGCTCTGTCCAGGTAGCCACTGAGGTTGGTTATAAGGAAATAGCCCACAGGATGCTTATTCCATGAATCATTATCTTTTTATTGCTTTTGCACAATCACAATCTCCAACTACTGTTCTTAACAAAATTTTTAACCATGGGACCCACTCATTTGTCTTGGCCTGGAAAAGGGAAGATTGAGGGGAACTTACCAATACCTACAAATAACCTTATGGGAGAATGTAAAGAGGATGGGGCCAAACTCTTCTCGGTGGTGGAACTTCTTCAAACCAAGTTCTTAAAAATTCGCCTGGATGCTACCGTGTGCCACATGCTCTAGGTGTCCCTGCTTGAGCAGGGGCTTTGGAATAGATGATCTCTACAGGTCTTTTCCAACCTCGACCATTCTGTGGTTCTGCAATCTTTTATGTGAAATTTTGAGAAAAAATATGTTAAAAAGAATAATCCTCAGGTGGAGTTGACATCAGTTCTGCGCTTAGGAATAACTGAGGAAACTCACTGGTAACATCTTCATATCAAGTAGATTTCCTATTGAGTACATAAATATGCATTTTAAAGTGACTGCAAAACTATTACCTCAGTATCATGTTTCTGGCAACACTTTTTGACTACACCTTTCCCATCACCACGTCATGCAGTGGACCCACAGAATTGCTTCAGGTTAACTGATTTCCCTGTTAAATTCCCCCTACTCAAAAATATTCCTGTTATTGTCATACCAGTCTTTTTTTGTCTCAAAGTTAGGGAGAAGTGCTTGCTCTTTAAGCTTCATGCATGCAGTTTTCCAATACACTTTTTTTTTTCAGGAAGCTAACACAGGATAAAAATACGGCTTTAGCCCACCAAGTTGACCACATGGTCAAGCAACAGCAGAAGACTGAATCCATGAGCCATTTGCTGGTTAACAATATACTCGGGACCACTCTGTGGTGACAAAAGAGACATTTCTATCCCACCACTGATGTGTGCCTCCTACCAACCCAGCTGCAGCCCACCATGAATCCTACAGTGAAGGAGACCTTCCTCTTGATTTGCTGCTTTTCATCACACTGGCTTGGAGGCCACATCCAAGGCTATTTCCAGCCTTGGAGGCTCCCCTTCTGCCCCTGAGGACACTAAGGGAACAAGCCCTGCAAGCCTTTTTTCTGCAATATTGAAACTCAGGGAAACCCCCCGGGGCTAAAATTGATAGATGGGGCTTACTCCACTTTTGTTGTCAGCTTTATATGCTGTCCCTTTGACACATTCACCCAGCAATCACAGCCTGATAGCAACAGCTATCACAAGTATGACAACTAACCTTTTCTTTTACAATTAACTTTCATTTTCTTTTTGCATTACCTTCCCCCTAACACGATCTTACATGATTTCCTCAATAAAAACATGACAAGCCATTGTTCTGAATTAGCCAATGTACTCTAAATGGCACAGGTTATCATTTATGATATTTTGACTACTTGAGCCTTCCTTAAAAACATTTAAGAATTCACATCTCCTGGTGACACATGCTTGTGAACTGTCAGTGTTTCCAGCATTTTATCACGTTTCAAAAGGAACTGGTCTTGGAAAGCACTGGAACTCATCAGTCACCGAAGGTTTCAGCTAACTTCTCTTGGCATCATTATTTCTGTTTTATCTGTAATTCCAGGCTGGCAGTGAGGAGGCGGAATAACATAATCTGTAATTTTAAAAAATCCATAAAACTGATCAGGTTCTAGAATATTTGATGAGATATTCTCATCTGAGCACCCCAGGCTAAAAGAGCTTTTGGATGAGCATCAGGGAGCCCACAATGCTGAAAATGTAACAATTTGCCTAACAAACACAGCTGCTCCCAGCCAAAGCTAGGGGAGATGGAGAAGGCTTGAATGCACAGGCCAGGGGAACATCCTGCCTGTGCCGCTGCTCAGCAGGCTCGTGGCTCTGTGCAGCCACAAATATATGGAGATGGAAACCATAACAAGCAAAAGGTTATAGTTTATTTCTTTCCTTCTAATTGGAAATCAGAGTTTTATGGAGGTGGCTGGGCTCTGTCTGGTTCCTGGTCTCCTCTCCTTGCCTGCTAAGTATTCCAGGGGTAGATGGACTGCAAATCTGAAGCCACCTATAACTTCATGCTACCAGAGAGCAAAACCATTTGAGCCCTGATTACTGCATTGTTTCTCAATTGTGCAAATATTTGAAACCGATTTTCCAATCAGTGTTTTCGTGTTAAATGCCTTGCTTGTTAGGATGGTCAAAAATATCCATCCTCCATATGAGAGCAGTTAATAAAGGGAGGAAATGCTATTAAAAATATTTTTTGACAAAATATTATTTAATCAGCATTTATTAGAACTTTTCATGACAAAACCATAATTCCGAGCAATCATCTACAATTAAAATAAGTAAATAAATAGAACAAGTACTAATTACCCTTAAATGCATTCCACAGCAGTCCATTTAGGAATAATCACAGCAACGAAGCTACTAAGCAATATTCCATGCGCCCCTTCATTCAAGATATATTAAATATATTGGCAAAGAACCTTTGCATATTGCAATGCACTTTTCTGCACTGTCCTTTTCTTATAAATATTGGAGGAAACACTATGTGTGAAAATTTCACATTAGACTACGCACCTAGCAAAATGTCTGATTTAACTGTCTGATGTTTTAGTTTCAGCTTGCCTTATTCTATCATAGTGCCACACAATGTATATTAATTAGTATTCCTACGTTGTTATCTTTTAATGCTTATGCATATTTCAGCAATTCTCTCTGAATGCCTGTTATGAACAAAGGTGATTTGGGGAGAAACATCTGTTCAGTTTTCGATGCCCTTGCTCAAGAAAGATAGTCACGACTGCAAATCTCCAGAGGGAGGCAACTAAAATGGTAGTGTAGGTTGAAATATTTACGTCAAACCTGATCTACCTAACATAAATGAGTGAACAGCTGATATCTTTCTCCTTGTTCGAGCAGAACCTCACAACCCAGACCCAGAGAAGAAGTAAAAGCAGGGGAAAAGTATGAAATGAAAAGAAAAATGGTGCTTTGCTTAAAAATGTGTTAGTGCAAGACAGATTGCAAAGAATATTGAAGCAAATCAGCCAATCCATTCCCCTTTCAATGCAAAACTATCCTTCACTTTTTTTTTTCCCTCCCGCTTAGAGTTCTGTCTGATACATTCATGTTCTAGGCAGTATGACCTGGCAAAACTTTCTTGGAAAGATGGTGCCACAGGCTAGTAGTACTGTTCTGGTTTTACAGTAAATCTGTAGAGATGGGAGCTTCACTTTTTCCTTTTCATTTAGCTCATCTCCAGAGCGACCGGTTGTCACAATAATTAACCAGTGCCCAGAGTGCAGAAGCAGGCCATTAGTAGACAAATGGCAACCAATAGCTGCATGTTCCAGGAATAAAACAAAACAAAACCAGGGAAACTTCACATGTTCTTTGGCTCAGTTTGGAAGGAAAAAATCACTGCTTTCTCTTGGGGCTGCAGTGGAAAACCAAGACTCAATTTTCTGGCCTGAAGGGTCATGAAGCAGCTCAGCGCAGACTGAGGTGGAAAACAAGGAGCAAGGCAGGAAAGACAGACAAACAGAAAGACAGAAAGACAGAAAAGGAAAAAAAAAGAAAAGTAGCAAAGTGGGAGAAAATTTAGGATAGATATTTCTCAGGTACACTGCCAGGTTTCAGGTTTGCAGGAGTTCCTCTTACTATAAGAAGATGCCCTGTTTTGTGTAACTGCAAGTCCAGTTTCTTCTGGCTATTTCTATTCTTCAAATCACCCTAAGGAAGCAGCCAAGGAGTCCCTCCCACTTTCAAAGCCTGCAGGAACTCTGTCAGGGTATGAAACTGTGTCAGGTAAAGTGAGACCTTGCTGAAAGCTAAGAAGTCTATGTGGGATACTTTTGTGACTTGGCAAAGATTTCCTGCTCATCTTGTTTTCTTTATTTCTTTCTAAAGCATGGGAATGAGTGACTGCCTGTGCTAGAAAATTCACAAGAGTGGTGGCTGTTTGATATGAGAGCTGCTGAATTTAGCTGTATAACTTAATACCTGCCCCTCTTCTGAGAGGAACAGTAGAAATATTACAGTCAAACTTCACTTTTTGTTTCTAAAAAAAGATGAGGGTCTCTGAAGTGCTAATGTTGCACATAATAAAATACCAAGCTAACACTATAAACAGAATTTGAAATATGCATCAAAAGCAGCATTCCTGCCTCCTAAACCAGGTAGTCTGGCTGATAAGCTCTTTCACAAATTCACAGTTATGAAGATGCACCAGGGTGATTCTGACATATCTGTCCACTCAGGCCTGTCCTGCAAGACTGACACTCAGGTAAAAAAAGAAAAATTTAGCCTTTTTTTGTTCATTAAATCTTTTTTCTTTTTGAGGTGAAAGTCAGAGCTACCTTCTAAATTTTTAGCCCTCTAAAGGATATCTGCCTTCTAAAGTATCTCAGTGATACCTCTGGTGTTTTCAGGTTTTCCCAAATCAATTTCACTGGCCAGGGCAGCTGTATTACCTCACATCTCTTTGCTGGGCTGGGCCTGCAGAATCCCAGAATTGCTGGGGTCGGGGGGAACCACTAGAGATCCAATATCCCTGCCCAAGTAAGGTCAGATGGAGCAGGTCGCCCAGGACAATGTCCAGTTGGGTTTCAAACAGCCCCAAGACAGACACTCCCCTATCCCTCGGGTCAACCTCATCCACCACCCCAGTCTAAGTCAGAACCTTTCTCTCAGCCTGATCTTGAGCCACGTGAGGGCTCTGCCAAGCCACCAGAGCTGTCTCTGCAGAAGTGCAGAAATGCAGGGGAAGTCAGAAAGCGAGAAGCTTTTATTTGGGTACGCAGCTCTCAGCAGCAGAGCAGATGCCCTTCTGTTCGTGTCTGCCCAAGATAATGGCACAGCACCAAACATCCGCAGGGATCTTCCGCATCGGGATCTTCCCAGGGAGACGAGCTCTTGGAGGAGCAGAGTGAGCTTTTGCTGCAGACACTGCTGCACACAGGGATTCCCAATCTGCCTCCCAGGGAACATCCCCTGCAGAGAACACAGTTTTGAAAATAGGCCCTTTCCCCTATTTAGTCATTCCAAATGAAATCATATATTTTAAAAAGCTCATCCTAAATGAGCAGCTCTGATCTTCTTGTCTTGTAGCAGAGAAATTTAATCATATCTTTTTCTACATCTCTTGTTTCAAAATGATACATGCTGGAGGATAAACACTCCATTCAGAATAGGTCACTTGAGAAAAGCAATTACTGTTACTATTTGGTTCCATACACTAATTCCGACAGGTAGATCATGTGTTTGCTTTAAAAAATAATCCTCTTTGACTGAAAGATGCTGTCTGCATCTCAGTCTATAAAAACAATTGCTATTTTCCACTGCTTGTCACTTAAGTAGCACTTTTGGTAATTAGGTTATTCTCCATGTGATGAGATGTGGCTTCATACTCCTTACAATCCTTACAGCAGAGAAAATAAGAAAACATTTCATCTCTTCTCAGCTGCAGAGGAATCTTTAACCAAAGTGGACAAGACTTCTCTTTCCTATGAATTCCAGTTGACACAAGTTATGTCATTACCTGACTCTGCTGCTTTTCCAGGTGGAGAATTTGTAATAAACAGAAGAACTTCAAGGACTATCCTGATGCTTCTGTCTTAATTCTAAAAGAAACAGTTAATTAAAAGAAATAGTTAATTAAAAGAGACACTCAGGTTATTCAAAGAGGTCTTTTGGAAAGTAATGCTATCCTGTGGAAGCTCAGGCAAATCCTTTAGAATTTGAATAGTGAGATAACTGGCTACCAATAAATTTCCAAATGTAATGCCATATGTTGTTGTTATCCAGCAATACTCCAGATAGTTTTCAAACCAGAAACTGCCTTGACATGAGCAATCTCAAAAGCACCATAACATATCTGTACAAGGAGCGGCTCTGGATCCAGGAGCTTCAATCCACTTGGATTAATTTGGTACTATAAGCAATGGCTTTTCTACATAAATCCCTTCAATTTAGGGACTTTCTTCCTTGTTTTTCCTATTCCTGGTATTACAGTAGTCCTGTAATTTTTAGGCATTCAGGTAGGTAATGCTTCTTCCCTTTCCTCTCCAATCTCCCTTTTTTCCTATTTCAGATTATCCCTTGCCCCACATCATACTGATAAAGCCCACATCAGGGGGTGGGAAGGGAAATTTCATATCGCGCCATCATTATTTTAGTTCCAGATATCAGTTCAAACATCACAAAGCGCATAAAATGAGTGTTCTTACATTCACACAGAACTATGAGGACAAATGGTGAAAAATGAGTTTGGCGAATTGCCTAGGTTTTTAAGCATCCAAGATATTAAGAACATGAATCAAGAGGATTATTTAAATTTGTTAATGACCTTTTAAGTGGAAGAGAGAGAAGAAAAAAAAACATGGGAAAACCAAAACAGCCTGGGCCTGGCATCTGCTGGAAACCACACTGCCTAGCCGGAGCTCCCCACTCATCCCTGCTGGTGATGCAGCCTGGTTAAACCGGGGGGAATTTCCTTTGCTGATTCAGCAGTCCTGATCCGCTGAACAAAAGCGATGCTGCCGAGCGCCCTGTTTTGCAGAAGCCGCCTCCTTTTCCCTGCAGGGAGCCCTCCCGCGTAATCCCGCCGGCTCCCGCCGGCTCCCGCTGGGAATAGCGGCGTGCAGCAAGCGGGTAATGTGTGTTGTGCACTGCCATCTGCCGTGTCTCCAGGAAAACTACGGCACGAAATCCGAGCCTACGAAACACAGATCTGGAAATGAAATATCGCAGCACGTCACCCTTCGTGTGCTTCCAGAGGGGTTTGTACGCGGGCTCCTGGAATAGACCCCCGTGATGACACAAATAAGTATAAACGCTGTATATAGATACACACACACACCATAAAAGGTCCCGAGTTTTGCACAGTGAAGGAGATTGTCCATTCCCTTCCTATACCAGCGTGATTTTGAAAGTAAGAATCTGACATGTACTGAGAGTGGCAAGTACATACATTAACTAGAATGAACTCCGCCATAAGACGCTAGTAAGAGCATTGATTTGTTGACGACTTTTATCCTGTCTGGAAATTTATGCTAATTCCCCCAAAGGGAGCCTCAGAAAAACCTGTCAAGCATGTTTACTTATATTCCAACCTAGCATCTCCCCAGGACAATAACCATGGCCTACTTAGAAATAACCAGTTAACTGATAATCTGAGGGAACAGCTGGCCTTTTGAAGTGCTAATAGGAGACCACAAAGTGCTACACGGTAATCGCATAGAGGGAAAACGCACAGTAGACCCAGCGCAGCGAGGGATTCTGTGAAGGAGGCATGAGATCGTCCCAGGGGAAGCCCCAGAATATCTGCAGCCCTGACACACTCCTGCCAGATGCAACAGGACAACTCACAGTTCATATCATATTCTTCTACCTGAAAAATGGCCGTAGTCTAACAGAATTTTGCATTACATTGTAGACCTCCTTAGGAAAAACCTGTAAGATCTGCGGGTGTCTTGGTAATTGTGGGTAACTTGGTAATTTGGTTCAATTAAAGGGTCTGTTTTCCATCTAGGTGCTGTATCCTCTCCCTGCACACCAAAAAATGAAATTTATTTCATAATTTGGTTTGTAGTTTAACCTGTTTTTTTGTTTTGCTTTTCTCTTCATTTCATGACATTGTTCTGTACCTGAACTTTTTAACAATGCACAAAGAGGAAGAATTGCTCCTGAAGAAACTTCCTTACCCACAATATCCTCCCGGTCTGATTCTACCACTCCCCAACCTTTCTTTTGTTTCAGGGCAGTAAACGATGAAAAAAAAATCCATACATTCTACAATATATGAATTCAGGATGGATGGAGAGCCTTAAAAATATATTAATTCCACACTTCCTTCTAATACTTACTGTATCTTAGTGTCTCACTACATAAAATCTTGCAGCATTTTGAACTACCTGCCATTGTTGCAAGAGTAACTCAGTAGAAGGTAACTCCTTCAGTGTAACTTCTATGATCATGCATGGGAAATAAAAATGCCCATGACACCAGTACATTTTATCACATTATGGGACATGGCATTTTCATAATGAAACTAGAGAAACACAGCTACGTGAAACTACTGTCAAAGCATGTAAATGGGCTGGCCAATTACAGTAGAGGAGTTAGATATGACCCACTATCAGAACAGAATTATATATAGTCTCACAAGATATGACAGAGCATACCTTGGATCCAGGGCAGCACAACATTTTCATGATGGGTTTGGGTAATGGAACAGAGTTCGTGATCATCATCTTTGCAGATCAGGCACAGAATTCAAAAAGACCATAAAAAATCAGGGGTACAGACCCAGTGAAATGTAATATTATTCAAAAGTGATACCCACAATTCACAGAGGTAGTGACGCAGTCAACTGAACGAGCACTGAAAAACAGACACTAAGCAGCAAATCTGAAGAGGAGAAGTATAAAAAAGAAAAAAGCCTGGACATTACTATGGATCACAAACTGAAAATGAGTCAACATCATGCTACTTAAAAGAAAAAAAAATACCGAGTTGCATAAACAGAAATGTAGCCTACAAGCCTGGCAGAGTCATCTGACCATCCTACGCAACAGCAGTTAAACTTCAGCTGGAGCACTGCACTAGGCGCTGCTCTAAAGAAAACAAAATCTTGCTGGAGATGGTCCAGATGATCAAGAACTGGAAAACAAAACCTGAGGAGAAGGACTGAGTGTATTTGACCTGTCTTGCCTTCAGGAGAACAGGTTGAGGAACAGCAGAACTATTCCTAAGTACATAAAACACTGTTGTAGAGAAGGGAAGCAATTTGTTCCTGTATCCATGAGAGAGGAAAGGGGAGCTAGTGGGACAGAAGCACTGAGGAATTCTGGAGAATCCAGTCTTTGAGATTTTTTAAACAGCTTAGGGAAACCTCAGTGAGAGAGGTAGCACTGCTATCGTGCTTGCTGCCTTAGGTCAGCGGGATGGATCAGAGGACATCTTGAAGCTTCTCGAGCTCTCCTCTTCAATAGTAGTTGAAGAGAAGACACCAGTTCAAGAGGATGGCTGAGAAACACTCTGAGAGAAGTGCTCTCTCCCTGACCATCCATTTGCAGAAAAAAGAAAAAGTGAGAAAGAGTAAATGATCACTTCTATCTGGAGCCCAGGCCTTTCCACTTATCTTGGGGGAAGCAAAGTCTACAGACCTCAGAAAATTTTGCATTGAAGGAGCAAGCGGAAAAACAGGTCCTTATTCATTCAGCAAGCGCAGTGGCACTCAGATGGTTAGAAGGCTGGAGTACAAAACGTGTAAGGCCGGGAAGAAGCAACCACGTCTGTTTACGCCTAAGAGAGGGTGTCTGTTGGGTGACCCAATTGCAGCCTTTCTACAGCTTAGATGGGCGGTAGAGAGAAAATGGAGCCAGACATCTCAGAAGAGCACAGCAAAAGGGCAAGAGCTGCAGCACAGGAATTCCCAAGAGAGATACAAGGAAAAACTGTGGCAGTGGTTAAGCGCTGGAACGGGTGCTCAAGAAAGCTGTGAAATTTTTATCCTTGGAGATTCTCTAAACTAGGCCGCACAAGACCACAAGTCAGCAGCCAGCCCAAGCAGCTTTCAAATATTGCAGGATGGGGGAATCCCTTCCTCTTGGAAGGGATGGTAGGTTTTGGGGAGGTTGATTGCTGGAAAAAATAAAAATAAAATGCTCTGGTTTTAAAATATACCTCTCTTGTAATAAAGCACCATTTGCAATTAGGATTTTTGCCAACTTAAACAGTAAAATCTGTGCAAAGATTAGATACAACCAGGCTCCAGGTACAACCAGTGGGATTTATTCAAAGTGGTGGCTAAAATACACATTAAATACCCCCTTATTTCTACTTCCACGTAGCACTCAAACCTACAAAGGATGGTATTTCTGCTGTGATATGTAGGGTTAAGCATTGCAAAAAAACATACTGTATTTTCCTCCAGATTTTTCATGGCAAAAATCTCTATTTTGTCTTTGTCTTATTGATATTTAGCTTGAATCAAAACTGTTTCTTGTATCCAGTGTATTTAATGCCATTGTGTGCGTTGAATTCCTTGGTGTTACAAAGTTTCAAAGTTTCTTCTAAGCACTCAGCAGCTGGCATTGATTTTCCTCTCTCTTTTTTTTAGGGCATAGCAAAAATATTTCTTTTGGGGCTAAGAAAAGAACATATGTGAAGAATTAAATGAACTTTAGAAAAATACCTAAAAGCAGTGGTTGTCCAGAGCTGGCAACATGCCAGTCTTGACACTATCTTCTTAACTCTCTGGCAAGCTGTTTGCAGGGATATTTCTAATATCATTTCCTTACCTCCATTGCAAAAGACATTTTTTATAAGGTGTAAGATTCTATACTGCAGAGTTGGGGGCTATTTTAAAGGATCTTGTTGAGGAATAAAAACAACAAGGTAGCTAGAAACCTGGAAGGGGAGCCAAACATTTACAGCTTTAAAAAAAAATTCAAAAGGGATTCCACAGTGATTGTATTTCAGTTCTTCAATATATTGCGTACACTTAAAAAAAGATAAAGAATTCTAATAAATAAAGAATTCTATACTAAACACCATACCATAAATAGACTAAAGAAAAAGCAGGAAAATACGGCAAGAAAAAGCAATCAAATTCTGCAGGATAAGCTTTGCGTATAGCTGCTACAATTCAACATCACCTAGCATTTTTATACTCACTTATTCATGCCCAAATTCATCTCATTTACCTGAGAGACCTACAATGCATAATCATCACGGATTTGCCTTATTTGAGTGGAAAGGGAAAGGCAACATCAGAGAGACATTTACATTTTGAGATAAACGAAGCTACTTATTCCCCTAAATCAAGTACAGAGAGATCTAAAGAAGCACCTAAGTGCCTACCCATAACTGTTCATTTAGATACCTACAGAATAGCTGAAGTCAATATGCCAACCCTTGAGACATACAAATGCAGCCTTTAAGGAGAAAAAACACACCTTAGTGCACAGGGACTCTTACATCCACCAGGCTCTCCATAGGGTTTTAACAAAGCCTAAAGGACCCTTCAAAAAGAAGTTAAATCTTTAACACTGCAGCATAATTTAGTGATGGAGAAAATGACACATGGATATGTGTGTTAAAAGAAGTCTTAAAAAAAAAAAAAAAAAAAAAAAAAAACTCCTCTGAAACACAAAAAAAAAAAAATCAAAACACATACAGCACGACATTGCTATATAATCAAAACAGAAAGGGCAAAGCACAATAACTATTTCCCTTTGGACTGTCTATAAGCAACTGTCCCATATACGAAGAAAGCCTTCCTCCATTTATTCTTGAAGTCCCTCTGACGCCAGGACTTTCTCTCCCTCTTTTGCCTCTGCATTCCACCTGGGCCTGCTTAAGCCTATTAGTTAGGAGTGACACCCCACGGGGTGCTTTCCCTTTCCTCGCACAGCACAGCACAGCCAGCTGCTTCCCTGCACCCCTGGCACGCTGCAGCATGGTGACTTTGGGCTGAAATGTGACAGTCTGCATGAATGGCAGCTCACATCTTTGTCACTGGCCCACTTTAAAAGGATATTTTTACATCCTCAGCGGGGATGAAATAGCCTGACTCTTTACCTCAGTGAGGTAAAGCAGTTACTGGCAACTCACGCAATACTCATGCAGTTATGGTAAACTAACAAAACAGATTCTGAGCAGATTTCAGATAAGCGGCCTATTTTTTAGCACTGTTCATGTCTTTTTTACACTCCAATTATTGTGATGCATACCACAGAGCAATTGAAACTATGGAGACATCATCCCAGAAAAGGAAAGTAAACTATCAAGAAATCTGGGGAAAAAATCTACTTGACATATTTGCAAATATAATTTGGAAACTAACATTGTTGATATTATTGTTGATGATTAATATTAGCCAGCATATGCTTATCATGAGTAAAACGATCAGAACAAAAGACAGCAGATTAAAAAAGGGAAAAGAAATTGTGACAGCAAATTGTATCAGAAAATATGGATTCTGTTCTCAGAGGATAGCTTCAAAGAGGATGGGCACCAACTAGTAATTGATTGTTCTTATCCACGCTCTTAGTTGATGGGAAAAACACATCATTATGTGATGCATCGTTATGTGATGCCTGCAATGAAAGAAAATTAAGCTAAGTCACAGAAAATGTAGATAGATAGATACTACTCTCTCAACATCAGGAATTACTGAAACGTGGGATATATCACTGTGAGACTGACCCCTAATATGCCAAAATAAAGTTTATATTTGTCAGTAAGCAAAAGGCATTGCTGAAGTAAAGCACTAGGACAGACTCATTCTGCTCCCAGAGCCTTGGGCTGGCCCTTGGCCTCCCCACAAATCTCCCCAGGGTGGAAAAAAAAAAAAAAAAAAGAAGCCTTTCTGACATGGCTGAACGCGAGCCAGAAACAGATGTCAGGGAGCCACAAGAGAGGAGCCCCAAGCCGCGGTGCCCGAGGAGGGTGAGCTGGGCATGGCCAGTGACAGCTGCCAGGGCCAGCGCAGCATCCAGCAACCCCCACACGAGTCCACAGTGGGTGACCTTGGAGCACAGTGGGTCCAAGGTCAAGGCAAGATGACAGTCCTGCGGGTGAGCAAGGAACAAGGCCAGGAACAAGCATGACCATAACACAGCACAGGCAAGGACCAAAGCCAAGCTTAAACCCAGCTCCATCTCACCCTGCTCTCCTGCCAGCAGCCTGACCCAAAAACCACACGTGACCCTGAGCTGGCCAAGGGCGCAGGCAGCCCAGCCACAAGGACTGGCATGGGAGCGAGCAGAGCCTCTACCCCTCACTCGGGGGCTTGAGACTAGAACGCTCTTTTCCCTTCCCTGGGGATATCATGGCCAAATGAAGCTGCACGACACCCTCTGCAGCTGCCAGGCACGAGGAGCAGCATGCAAGCCTGCTGCGCACAGCTGAAAGCTCCAAGATGGACACTGGGACAGAGCGTAGGGATGAACATACAGGTAAATGAAACACCTTGAGTTATATCATCAAGGTTTTCCAAGCACTAAATCTTCTCAAAATAAAGAAAAAAGAAGAAGAAAAAGAAAAAGAAAAAAAAAAGAAAAAAAAGAAAAAGAAAGAAAAAAAAAGAACTCTGCTTTAGCTAGCATTACTTCTCCCCTTACACACACCATAGTCTCTTGGCTTCGACAGCAAACTCAAATGTTCAAGGATATTACAAGGAAGACTGCTATAATAGTTTGACAGGCATGAAATATATCAAGCTGTTTCTAGAAGTGGCCTGTCATGGCCTTTGCTCGGGAAGTTTTCCCACCTAAATTTTGCAAACTCATGGGCCTGTGATAATATCAAATCACATAAAAGCTTATCTGAAACGAGCAGACAGCTGCTCTGATATAAGCCAGTTTATTACCTAATGCAGGATTTATTGAGTGTTTTAAGAAAAGTTTTGATCCCCTCTCCATGCTCTCAATACATTTAGGTACCTTTTAATATAAAAAAGCTGGGGCACACTGCATGGAAAATATTTAGCTGCTTTATCTTAGGGAAAGATCAGTACCTTTCCAGGAATCCTTCTGCTACTCCATCTCCCTCAAACACACATAGACTTGCATATAGACTGGTGCCTACTGTGATCAAAGAGTAGGGTTTTTTCCCCATATATAAACAACAGTCAACTTTAATCAGCCTTAATCTGTCAGGAACCATTCAATATGGAACTATCCATTTTATAAATCAATAATCATAATTTCAGTAGAGTTGATCGGGATCTGCCAGTTCTGTGGTCAGAGTTTCTTTGTCCCCATCCACCCCAACCCCTTCTAGGCTGCAAAGACAGAAAAAGCACGAGGTTGTGTATGTACATGTGGATATGCAAGTGAGTTCCACTAGAGTTAGCTGGCTGGCTCCAGGCCCAGAGAAGCATTCATCTGCACTATATTATGTCATTAAGCAGAGATTAGAAAATGTCATTGCCATTTTTCTTGAGATTTTATTGCACTTCTGCACAAATAATAATAACAATAAAAAGGTAACACAGCAATACAGCAGAGGAAAAAAAAAGTGTTAATGAGCAGAGAAGTTGTCCTTTCTGGATGTCTGGTTCACGCCTTTACACAGTTTTTGGGGGGGCTAGGAGAGAAGAAAAAAAAATTGGTTACCCTAGTTATTAGGTGTGATTCTGAGTGCAATTTTCAGGCTACTTTCTGTCTAAATTTTTGTTTATCTACATTAAAAAGAAAGGAACTTGATCTAACTGAACAGACAAGTTGTCATAATTGCAAAGCCAACAGAGTTGTTACAAACCTGTAGTAACAAACAAGAGGAACTAGAAAGTGACCCAGAAAATGCTCTGAGAATGCAGCACTCCAAAAATACATGAAAACAAACCAGCTCAGTGCATCTCTCTTCTTCCTTTGACACTCTACAGCTTCCACAAGGGTAAAACAGACTTACATATAAAAGTTGTTTTAGGTGCGCCCACCCCTCTTTTTTTTTTTTTTTTTTTTTTTTAATTTTAGTGTCATAACATTTCTCATGACAGATGAGTCTTTACTAAAATGTCACTTTCGTTTTCATTCTGTTTATGATTCAACTGCCATAGATCTTAACGCTCCTGTCTTTCTCTCTTTTTTGTTCACATCATACATTGGCAGATGGGGTCAACTGCAATAACCTTTAAGTAACTCAGAAAGGAGTTCCAAGGAGAAGATTCTTGACCCTCAAACGTGCTATTGCCTCAGGTGAAGTTGTTTGCTCTTCAGGTGCAATGTGCATATTTTTCATCTTTTTTTTCTTTTATGTCTATTTGCAGCTCCCCATCATTATCTGGAGAAACTTCATCCCTCACTAAATCTGATTTTAACAGCAAAAGAGACTGGAATAATGCAGGCACAAAGCAGCTCCAATTGTATCCTGCGCAAATCCCTATTTTACTGAATACAGTCACTGCAGAGAGCTCCTTAAGCTGCTGATAGGTATCACTCTGGTGTCTATATTCAAAAGCCATAGATTCAGAACCCATACAGAGGAAAATGTTATGTAACAGAAACGAATTTCACCAGCATATTGGCTGCATATATCAGCAAGAAGTAGACAAAATCAACAGGTCTTTTTGACAGGCTGCTCTTAACAAGAGTCTACTCCCTTGGCCTAAACATAGGAAAACAACATCCACATCTGAGCAAGTCATCAGGACTCACACCCTGAAAAATAGCTAGGTGCCTCTAAGGTGTCTTTCACCAGAACTGGTTTAGATCCTGGCCTTCAGATGAGATGAACTGCCATAGACTGACAACACCAGTCCAATTCCATGCAGACAAAAACTTGTGCCCTTTTCGTGCTGCTCCCCTGTGAGCTAGTAAAGGATCCCACTGCTCTCAGCAGTCCTTAGACCACCCCAACTACAAACACTGCTACTGGACAGGCCACAGTATTTTGAGCACTACAGTCACTTCCCCGTTCTCTTACGGCCTGGCTGAAGCTAAGCTTGACAAAATGATGCGAGAAGAGAGATTATCTATTTCCATACCACTCCTCACCAACAAAGTCATCCACCTCCTCCCACTCGCCACACAGCAAAGCCCATTAGAACAAAGGCCTACTCACAGCAGACTTCATAGGCAGCCCATTAAGTGGCAGAAATCATCAAAATCTCACATTTCCAGCACTCTGTTGTCCCTACTAGTTCCCCATAGGGTCCAGTTCAAAGGCTCTTTCCTGACAGCGTCAGCCCTGCAGACGCTTGACAACCCATCTGACTTGAGCTCTCCTGCCAGCCCTGGGCTCCCCGGCTGGGACACGACGCTGTCATTCCTCAGGGAGACAGAGGCAGCGAGAGGGATCGCGGCACGGACAGCCTACGAGCTGCACGCAGGGAGCTCGTTTCCGCACGCACACGGTCCCGTGGGTCGGTGCTCCCAGGGCCACACACAAATGTCTTGTCCTGTCAGAAATCCCTTGTGATTTCTCTTGCACGCTAAATGCTCATGTCCTCGCATCCAAGGACAAGAAAATATTTCCTTCCTCAGAATTAGCAGTTTAAAAAAAAAGATTACAAAAAAAAAAAAAAAAAACCCCACACACAGGTCATACTTTAGCTGCTCTCCTTTCCCCTTCCTCACGCAGCGCACCTTGCCCTCAGCTAACTGGACGGCTCCTGCCCTTGATCCCAAGGGAGGCACCCGTGGCGGGAGGCCCTGCCACCCCAGCACACGCTGCCGCGCTCGGCCTCGGCACAGAGCTCACACACGCTGACAGCACCGGCTCTGTCCACACGCCCTGCCGTCAGCCCCTGTCCTTATCTAGCCTGGCAACACCCAGTAGTGCCCTCCGTTCACTGGAGACATTAATTACTGCTCTTCTATTTCAACAACACTTTGATAAAGTCATGCCACACGGTGTCTCCTCTAGCAAGGTTCTGAAGACTGAAGCTGTTAAAGGCTCACAAGCATTGGGCATTCGTGGTAGGAAAAAACAAGATCTCCTCAGCTCCCCGTGACTGCCTTTCCCTTCCCAATGGTGGTTATCAATCCTGCAGCAGCCCAGAACAGCATTACACCTCAAGGCATCCCTGTTCACAGACCAGCACATCTCCAGTTACAATAAAAGCTAATAGTCCAGGCTGTGAACGGCGCCAGTGGAGCAGCTGGCAGGCGGTAAGAGAGTGGCCTCTCCTGCTACCGAGGCTCTAACCTCCAGCCAGGAGGCAGGGGAACAGTTGGGGGCCGCATTTTTTTTTAATCAACCCAGGCAGATTTAGCACAGCTGCCCTGGAAGCTAACAGGGAAGGAAACAACAGTGCGGTCATTGAAGAACGCACTAGAAACCCCCACCTGTTATTGCAACTGCCCTAAGTCCTCCTAAAAAAAAAAAAAAAAAGGCAAAAAAAACTAATTCAAAGCTCTACCCTAGCAAGCTACTTAAACAAGGGCTTTACATGAGCAGCTCGTACAAGTTAGCATTTGCAGCACTGGGTCAGCTGAGAGCTATAGATCCAGACAGTCACATACTAGTTATGCATTATGCGAGAGGGTGAAAAAGCTCTGACATTTGCTGCTACTACAACTCAGGAAAAAAAGCAAGCTGATAGAAAGCCAAAGGAAACACAGATGGCTTCTGTTTAATATGATGCCATATTGCATTTGAGAAAGGTCTTGTGCAGTGCTGTGTGACTTGCTTCACTTGGAAACGAAAACTCCTGGATTCCTCTAATTTCCTCTCCCTTAAGCTGATGGCAGCAAACATTTGAAAGGAATTGCTCTCTCTAAGCTTCACTCCCTATTAAATTACACACAATTTGCAATGCAGGGAGCAGCCCTGGGAAGCTGTTTCCATGGAGAAGTTAGATCTGGCACCCTACTGGAACTAATGGATCAACCGAATTTTGTAAAATTGATTATTAATGTATTTATCTTTATTTTTCTGGGGGGAAAAGCTAAGTCCTTTAAGACTCTTTTCAAAGGGGACTATATCCTTGCTGAAGTTATTCTGAGCTCTGGGCAAGAGCACATTAGAAAAAACTCTCTAACAGGAGTTTCAGAACATGTACGAAGTGAATGTACAAAAGCAGTCATCACCTTTGGAGCTCTATGTATATGTGTTGCCCTCTGCAAGACATGCAGAAGTTATTGCTTCCAGTCTTAATGTGATTAAATCAGTTTAAAATCCTAACATTTTAGTTTTTTCCTATCCAAGATTTCATAGCTACTGAATATTCAGTCATTGCCTAACCACTGAAATGCTGAAACTGCCTACCCTTTTAAGTTGTTTTCATGGTTTTCATGTTTTCATGGTGCTGATGCTATGTTTTGTACCTGACCCCTAGAAGGTACAATGGAGGGGGGGGGGAGGTCTCTATTTTCCAGGGTTCAATGTGTAAGGTGTTCTCAGAGTATAACTACCAATTTTATGCATGCATATAACACACAGCCAGCAGGCTGGCCACTCTTTCCACTGAACAGCAATGGTTAAAGCACTGTCACAAGCTAAATAAGGCTCAAATGCCTCCTTTGCAGTAAAGATCAAATCTCTATTTCCTATACTGCTCTTCCCTGTTAGACAAGAGTCGCTGATGGTGCTTCTCAGTCCTTGCTTATTAAATTTCTATTAGGCCACAAGAATGGAAACCTAGAGATGAGTATTTATCGGACTTGGCTTTGATTTGTTGCAGAAATTTCCATCTTTTTGGCAAGATGGAACATCCTCATCTGAAGATTATGGGAGATCACCTTGGGATATGCTACCAGACCTCACTTAAGAAAGATCTCTGTGAGGTAGTAAATCCTATTCCAAATCAGTCAGAGAAGGATATTAAACTTGAGCAGCATCATAGATGAGGTCTTCAATCCTAGGACACCTAAAGGAGGAAGATTTCCTTAAAAGACCACATAGTTCTGTAGAGGACTAACAACATACCAAGGAAACACACAAAGCTGTGCCTCAGGAATTTAAAGAATAAGATCCCCGTGAGGTATATCATTTTAAAACCAGGAGATAAATGACAATAGTAGTAGAAATGGGGATTAATTTAAAAGTTCCATATGTGTAGAACGGGGCTAGACAGACCATCTGTCATGATTTTTGAAGGATCACACTAAGTGGTGCAGACCTTCCTCAGAGCACTGAAATTTAGGTATGATCTGACATCAGCCACATTAACTCAGGGGCAGATGAGTCAGGCCTCCTGGGAAATAATTCAAAGGGAATGATTTAGCTACTGTTACCATTCATCCTATTTTGTAAGTTATGCTGTAATATCTCAGAGATATCCTAATTCTCATCACTAGGTAGTGCCTGTTGCCAGTTTTGTGACTGTCCAGATTTGCTGGTAGCTCCAGCACTGAGATAGAGGAGTTTGAAAAGCTGAATTTAAAAAAGAAATAACTTCCTAACAAATATTATTTAAACTCTGAAATCTCTGCAAAGGACATTACAGAGACATCCTTTGCAGCACAAAAATACATTTGTGAGTTTGTATAAGATTGTCAGGAAAAAATCAGGCTGTCTACTGCTGATATTTTGAGGCATTTATGAAAGGTCACTAGGAATTTAAATTAGTTAGAAAGTAATTTGGTTTTAAATGTTTAAGGGTATTCCATCAGAGACAAACAAAGGAGGGTGATCTGATATCAGACCATTCTGCACTGCAGGAGTGACTTTGACTACATTCCTAAAGCACGTATGTGAGCACCACAGGAAAAGATGGAGAAAGAGGAAAGACGGCACAGCTCAGGAGAAGCAAACTTGTGAAAACAACAGATTTGGAAAGCACATGCTGATTTGGGACAGAGAGGGAAGGGTTACAGCAGGTTAATTATGATAAGACTGGACAAGCTAGAAGAGCTGGTCCTCAGCCAAATGAGAGAGAAAACTGGTAGCAGATGGCTTTAGAAAGGGCAATTCATTTACTGTCTTCTTTGCTTCAGCCTTTCTGCTTCCATCTTCATTAAGAAAGTAACTGGGCTCAGGCGGCTAACACAATTAACATCGGTGATAAAGAGGTAACAGCTCAGGTTAAAATAAAGACAAGTCAGGGATTACTTATCTCTATTGGACAAGCACCTGAGCTCGCTGAAATCAGTCCTAGAAAACTGAAAAAATTTTACACCATTCACATATTCTTATGAAAACTCATGGACAGCACAGACTTTTGAGAACAGTGGAAAAGGCCCATTATAGGGCCTATCTTTGAGAACAGGGGAAAGACACACACAAATACACATAAATTTGTAGATTGTAGATTGCCTGGCCTTGTATGCCAGGCAAGAGAATATATAGGAGAACATAAACAATCTATTTGCAGGCAGCATGGGGATATTATGAACAATAACAAGCTGATAAACATTTTTCAAGAATAAACTGTGAAAAATGATGGAACACAAATTCTCAGTATGAGGCTGCCAAGAAGGATAGATGTAATTCTTGTGATCCCTTTTTATAAAAAGAGCAACGAAGAATATAGTAAATGATTCTACTTTTGCACACAGCATGTACGGAAATATTACATGTAGTAAATACTTAATGGTATTTTATAAAGGATGGAGAAAAATGGAGAGTGCTAAAAATGA
This sequence comes from Crypturellus tataupa, assembly GCA_034781795.1. Lineage (NCBI taxonomy): Eukaryota > Metazoa > Chordata > Aves > Tinamiformes > Tinamidae > Crypturellus > Crypturellus tataupa. Next base: position 51,989 of record JAWLRI010000116.1, read on the forward strand.
AAAATTAATAAAATGATCCAAGAACTAAAAAAAAATATTTCTAGTAAGAAAGCTAAGAAGCTGAATCAATGGAGCTAATAAAAATTCCACAGAAGACTGAGTTAGCTTGATCACAGCAAGTACTTTCAAGATGACAAACAGCAGGTATGGAACTAAGAGAAAGAAAGGAATAACAAAAATTAATAACTAGAAGCTAAAACAGAAAAAATCCAATGGAAACAAAACATTTTTAGGAAAAATTGTCCAGATGTTCAGATCAAGACTGGTTATCTTCTGGAGATATGTTACAGACGGAAAAAAAAAATCTAAAAGTATCCTGGAGCTGGATAAGAAGGTATAGGTAAAATAAATTTTCTTTCCCTTCTGACAGAGGGTCCAAATAGGTTAGAAAGACAAAGAAACTTTGTTCATATATGTAAACTCTCCAAAAATATTAATTTAGCAAGAACTCAAGGTAATATTTATTTGGAGACAGAGAACCACAATATAATCTAATGACTGAACTTACAAGTGCCTCTTATAAGATGCCATTTAATAACTGCCTCCTGCTGTAGTAACTGTGGTAGCCATGAAGTGCAGCACCCACAAAGTCAGCATTCAGTGAAAACCTCTTCACTGTCCTCGATGGTGCTGGCACATGGTCGGGGCTACAAGTCACGGTAGCATGGTGACACGTTTCATTGCTGCTAACAAAAGGAAACAGAAAGATTGTACAATGCTGTTACATATTAAACTCTTGTGCCCGATCAGCAAATATCAGAAAGAATGCCCTCCGCCTATCAAAATATGTATTTAAGAGGGAGCTGAATGCAAAATGTGCCTGCTGAGATGCAGGGCACTCCTTAGGGGCCAGCTGCACAGAAGTGGGCATCATGCCAGCCATGCCAGTGCGAGGAGCGAAGTGGGCCTTTCTCCCACCTGCAAATTCACCAAATACTAGTGAATTCACAAAATACAGATTCTTAAGGCAATGGACTTTAAATTGACATAAAAAGCATAGCAAATATCTTGACAGATACTTTCTCCCACTGCCCTGCCTTAGCAGAAACCTGAGAAACATCTTAACAAGTGGAAAATGAAGTCCAGCCTGCACAGCCATATACACACATTCCTCAATAAATTATATGGACACCATTCATCCATTATCAGTCTGATCTGACTTCAGTTTGATAAGCTAAATGTAAAAGATTTCATAGCTCATTACCAATCTCCTGAGTTATTCATCAGTCTGAAGAGTGGTATGTGGTGAAGGTCATGGAGACACCAAGCACAACTGTATGGATTGGGAGGCCCACGCCTGCTGCTTTTTCTTGTCAGTTCAGACTTGAGTGTGGGCAAACAAGAGAAAAAAAAAGAATAGCAAATTCCAAACTATATTAGTGATTTCTACAATGTTAATTAACACTATCGAATTAATTATACACATTAAAATGAAAATATGCAATTTACTTCAGGAATAATGTAATTTATAGTTTATTTAAAAGTCTGAGTAGATACATGACTAATACAAAGTCAGCTAACTCACTGAAAAGTCTCATGTGGGATAAGAACTGTTCCACACTGTTGTTAAATGATTTCAAACTCTTGTGCTTTACCACTGCTCTTGCTGTTACACAATAATACAATAGATTTCTAATATCTCAGTGGGCAAAGATATTCGTCCCATAAATTCACGTTCTGATTAGAAATAGTAAGTATAGAATAGTAAGTTTAATTCCCTTTCCATCACTATGCACAAGAGCCCCATTTTCTGGCCCTTTGTGTGCCTGGGCCATACAGGGGATGCTCAGCCTCATTAACAACCCATTTCAGCTGAGTCTGCTGCCGTTACCAAAACATACTGGCACTTCTGATAATAAACATAACCGTCAGGAATAAGGTATTGTTCAGCTGTACCTTATAAAATGAATGAAAGATGCTGTAATCTATAAACAATAGGTAGTCAACTGTATTTGTAGACCACAGCATCCTTCCTTTGGAGTTTGTGGAGAAAGGGATAACCTGAGCCAGCTCAGAGAGCAACTTCAAATCAAAGGACCTACGCCAGTGCAGACACCACCTGGGCTGTGAGCTACAATGGAGAGTTTTGCAGCACTGTCAACACCTCATGGGAGGACATGCTTGGCCCCCATCAAGATTTCCAGACTTCCTTCACCAAGGTCTGGAGAGCTGGCATCCTAGGCCTGAGATTTCTTGGCGACCAGCAGTCCGGGCAGTAGAGCTCCGACTGGGCATGCAGTCATCCAGAAATACCAGGTGTTTTGCAGCAAGTGTAGAGCAGCCAGTGGTTCCATGAAGCACTGAATGTCCTGGATTGCTGCACAGTTGCTCCTGGAAAGCACGTTCACGTGCTTGCGCTGCACAGCTTGTGGCTCTCTGGAAGTATCCCAATGGCTTTTCGTGTGCTACATCACACACCTTCCTGCTGAGAAATTCTCAGACAGAGGTAATCGTAGTTCTGTATTATTTCTCCTCTCCAACTTACAAAGCTACATTGCGGATGGCACATCAGGCACATCCTGAAAACCCTCTCTAGTCCTGCCCAGAAGGGAAATCTTCAAGAAGCTGAGAATCTCCTCAGCTGCCAGTCTTTAGTCAGCTCTCCCACCTAGCTACTTTCTAGATTAGGTTTCATCTGGTCTCCCTGTCCACACAGGCCAACAGCTGCTTTATTAACTCTTCTTAGCATGTACATGAGACCTACTGTTTTCATTACATTATGAGTCTACTTAAAGTCATAATCCATTCCTACAAAAGAGCTTCCACTGATTCTCTCAAGCAAAGTGATTTCATTTTTATCGATACCATTAGAGATTTCTAGCCAAGGGAGAAGGATACATAAAAAAATTCAAATGTGAGCTAGTGTGCAGATCTGTAACCTTGAACCGAAGAGAAAAGATTGTGACAAAGGAAGTCCTCAACTGAGTATTACTCTGTTTTGTTTCTCTCTCCCTCATCAGCCCATCATTCATCCCTTCAGGGAGACCAATGACACGCTTCAGTCTGGCTTTTCAAAGCATTTTCTCATGCAGCTGATGGGATGTTGTGGAAGCATTATTAATGGTATGGTTTGTCTGAAAGTGCCTACCCTGATCATATATCACTTGGGGTAGTCTCAGACGAACTTATATGAAAGACACACATGATACAATAAATTCCACCGAAAGAAGAGAGTATTAACTCTTCCACACTCTCCTGCAAACCTTTCTGAACAGGACTACTGCCCTTTGTTTAAAAAAAATAAGCAAGCAGATGGTAGGGTGAGTGAGCAGGTGGGAGAGCAGGGGATTGAGACCAAATGTGATACAAACAAAACCTCTGAAGGATTTATTCTGACCTGTGTTTCCAGCCCAGTACAAATGGTGGGAAAGAAATACTGAAATCCAGTCATACTAAGTAGAGCACTCTTGAACAGCCAAGGCCATAAATTTAGAGTTATTAGAAAATATTAAGAATGGGCTTCAAAAAGCTTACAAGATAGAGAGGTAAGACACAAAACTATAACCCTAACCTAAATGTCCCTGCTTGCAAGTTCCCCCTATTCCCAAGCTGCCTATTTCTTGACCATGGACAGGGTGTCAGTACACAATCACTAATTCGGTTGTGCTACTCACCATGTCAGAACATCATATAGAAAGTATAAAAAGAAAAAAAAAACAAAAATGAAACAAAAAAGTAACCATAAATATTTAGCAGTTGTCAATTGAAAATCTTTGCATTTAAAGACACAATTTAAGGAGCTTAAAGAAGTTATAGTGCAAAGACATTCTTGACATTTCTATATTTGGGAGCCCTTAAATGAAAATTCAGCCCTCAATAGTATAGAAATTAAAACATGCCAGATGTTACGGGGATTTGACATAGTTCAACAAGGGTAAAGTTACAAGTTTATTAACTAAACCAGCTGGTACCAGAGGATTTATGATTTTTATGTGACATATAATTGGTACATGTAAGCACACAAGGGGCATGAAAAAATGTTGTGAAAGACCAACAAAAAGAGAGCTCATAAAAAGAGAACTTAGAGGAATGTAAAACATAAGGTGGTGTAATAAATTAAATGAACAGCAGAGGTCCTTATTAAACTCCCTGCAGCCACACAATGAAGAAATGCAATAAAAGATCATTTATTTGGTTAGTCAAAAAGGATCTTTAAAAGCTTCTCTGAATTACAAAATATTTCAAAATTATAGCTTTTGTAATTAAATCCATCTCCTTTGCGCTGAACAGAATATGAGCACTATAAAGCTGACCCCAGCCCACACATCTCCACAGCAAAGGTCAGGCGGCGAATTTGAGATGGAGCTGTGAAATCCATGGGGAAGGACTGCTGTCCAGTCATGCATGGGCCATGCTTAAACATATTAGGAAAGCATTTATATGGAGGCCTAGATTATATTTAAGCAGTTATATAAATTAACAGGAACTCTTTGTAAGGAATTAAAGGCTTTAAAATTCATATCTATGCTCGTCCAAAACAACACAAAAGAAACCTTATGACCCCTATTAATTCTTTTTTTTTTCTCCCCTCCCCTTAGGCATTTTTAATTAAATGTAACAAAAAAAAGAGTAAATCTTTATTGGTATTTCTCACCCTTTGCATATAAAAACCCTACACTGAGCAGAATATATTCCATCTGTTTGCTTTGTAATGCAAATTGATTATTTCTAATTGAAAAAGTATAGGTGATTATATCCCTAGCATTAAAAAGCATATGAATAGTAGGACAGCAAATACAGGAAAATAACTTAGTAGAAGCATGTAATGAAATTATTCCAGAAGGTTGGAAGCCTGAGCTATTGCCAAACTTCAGCACTTCACATTCTGCTGCCTGCATTCAGTTTATAATTTTGCCAAACTATCACCATTTGAGATTCAAGTTTACTATGCTGAGTGGTATTTGCTTTAGGATTTGTCCTTCTCTATCTTTACTGGGCCAAGGAGGGAAACAAGTATGCTGTTTCACCCTGATAAGTTCTGGCAACATTTTCTGCAAAGTCCTGAGTTTTAGAGTGCAAACTTTACAGCTGGCACTGAAGGTGGTTTGTCTGTCCATAACTGTTTTTTCCAAACCAATGAAAATCTGGAAAAAAAAAAAAATCATCCTAGTAGAAACTCTTCAGAAAAGGCAGTTCAAGCATGATCACTGGAAACTACATTGACTTTTGCAGCTAAAACTCCTGAAGCCTTTGTGGACAACGGGCATTCGGTGCAACTGTGGGCTGCCCTGGGTTGATCTCTTTTCTGGTCCAGGCACATCAGCTGAGAGCCAGGAGACTCCGGCACACTCCTGCACACACCACACTTAGTGGTCCCCTAACTGTGTCTAGGTAGAGCTGAACAACAACAACAAAAATCCACTCTCTGATACAAAGGCAGCTTGAGGAAAATGATCACTGTGAGAGGATCAAAGCCTACAAGGTCGGAAAATAAACTCAAGCAGAGAGTTTGTAGCAGCCATCTCCGACTGGCCACTCGCCCATCACAGACATTTCCATGCTAACCTCTGTCGCTGCATCTATGATTCTGTGATTACCTGCTTACAGATAATTAAGTTCACCTAGCCAGCTTGTAACAAAAATAAAATCATTAATTCAGCAAAACATACAGCTTCACAAGTGATGAGCAGACAAATGCTTAATAAATGTGCAACAGACATCTCAGTGTGGTGGGTTTGTGTACAGCAATTTCTGTCACAACAGACCTCCATCAGGCTAACCAGGAGCAGAGCTATGCCATTTTCAGGCACTGAGGGCAGGATCCCCCCTCCCAGCAGGGAGCTATCCATGATTTCCACATCCCATCCTCAGATGGACTAGGCTCCCTCTAGAGTCAAAGGGAAGAAATAAGCATTTCTTCCCTTTTCGAGGTGATTCATCCACTCTATCTCACACAGAATGCATCACTCTATGAAGATGACTGCCTCTCCCTGTCATCCATTAAAATGACCTCAGGGAGCTACCTTAAATTGAACAACTGTCGTCTAGACACCTCACTGGGGAGGCTGAATCTAGCTCTTGAGAACCATGCTGACAAGTCTTTTGCGTGGATTTTGTTGGAATAGGATTTGTCTCCCACAGCTTCAGCTGCCAAAAGTTAGGCCTCTACACTAAACTCATCAGCTTTGCCTCATTGCAGGCAGCAAAAGCTGACACCTCCCACTTGATTTAAACTGTAGGTGCAATTCTGTGATCCATCAGGTTAGGTGATGTTCATCTTTGTGCCTTCTTTGTGTTCATCTAAAGAACATAGATAAATGAGCCATCATAATCTTCTTTAGAAGTGGAAAGCAGAAGTAACATGTATATTCTGGTCGCTCTTACAGCTGCAACATGGTGCAGAAAAAAAGTCGCAGCGGGAGCCAGAAGGAACACGTAAAGAGTTAAAGTGACATTATATAATTTGTAGAATATGTGTTAGTGGCATTCTCAACACTCACATTTATCATGCTTAACGCAGGAGAGTTATTTATATTCATCCACATAACATACTTCTCAGCACAAAGGTTATGCTGAAACAACCTTTGGAAGCATCAGCTAGGTGGATTACCTGCGCAAATTGAAGATGATTCAGCACATCTTAAGTATAACTGTATTTCTATTAAATAGACACATTCAACAAAGCATTCCATCTTTTCTCTGTTTGGATATCCTAGCTGCCACCATTTTTTTCCTACTTATTGTTTATTCTTTCCAAAAATTCTCTCACTATGATTCGTTATGTATGAAAATGTCACTTAAAAATTTTCTCGAGTTTTAGAGTTCCCCCTTGACAAAATGCAACTAGAATATTGACAGGTAAAAACACTGTCAGGGAATTTGGCTAGGAATACTTCAAAATCAAATAGAATACAGAGTGGATATATGAAATAATTTTCCATGCTTCAGTGCTTTATGTAGTTCCATGTTTGATCAGTTTTCAACTGAGAAACTAAAGACCATTCAATGAACTGATTATGCGTTTCATATGCTGCATATTTAGTCTTGATTCACGAACCCTGCCACAATCTATGTCCTGCTACATTCTGATTTATGATTGTTACATTTAAATGTCAGTATCTTGCCACATATGTAATCTAGAAAATTACAAAAAGCTTCCCATAGAGATATGTGGCTTTTCTTCTGAATAGCTTGTGGTTCTTGAGTTTAGGGAAAGCTGGAAATACCCATATTTACCCCACACAATACAAATTGGCAAACAAATTTCATTTGTTTAAAAGAAAAAAGGCAGAATTTCTTTTGGATATGGGATTTGCCTTTCAGAGCTAAATCCATTTTTCTGTGTGGTACTACTTTTCATGTCCTTATTTATCTCTGATTAATGATCAGAATTTAGTACTTTCCTCATTTAAAGTAAGCAGTGATGCGTGGTAGTATTCTTCCTGTTTACAAGATGCCTGATGGAGTTTTTCCCCAGCTTGACCAGCGGGAGGTGATGCAACCAGCCCTTGTGGGAATTGCGTTCCATTCCCTGAATCATTCATTGCACTTTTCCCTGTACATGCAGTATTCTCAGCCCTGGCTCTGCCCTGATACTGTAGGCTTGTCCACTAGTAACCAAGGCAAGAAGGGTCAATACAATAGATGGCATTTACTGAAAAGGAGAATCACTCACAAAGGAAGAAAACTTAATTGGGCTTTTCCTATTTTTAAGCCACATTGCATGGATTTCAAACTTCAGTAGCAGTACATGGATCTGAATTTCTTTTCCCTGTTATTTTTTCACCCTAATGCGTGATTTAAAAGAGAACAGATTTTAGTTATGCTGTATCGTCTGAGGATATTGTAGTGTTAATTAGACACCAAATAATTAAAGGGAAAACTTTATTTTAGCAAACTACATCTCCTTCAAGCAACTACAGTGAATTTAATTAAATCAACAAGTCCCCCTATAATCTCTACAGCTGTATTGCCTTCCTGTGGTTTAACATATTTTTACAATCTTGGGTGGAGCGTGGGATACCAGGTGCTTCAGTTAACTAGCTCTGGAAACAGCTGAATTTTTTAAGAAGTATGTTATACTCCCAAAGTGGAAATAAACATATCTGTATTCCCATGACTAAAGAATCTCCTTTTATTCTTTACCAAGCAACATTCAGAATACAGACTATTAAGAAAAAAATATAAAATAAAATACATGGTATTGTAGGGCAGGGTAGGGAATATTTAATGTTCCCTAGAAAGGAATAAAATAGCATATCTTGCCTTTTTCCCTCTGTGAATAAAAGTAATGCTGAATTTGAATTTTTTATCATAAATCAGCTTCTCCCTTGATACAGGCATTTTTAAGCAAGTAAATATGTTTTCATTTTTGATTAGATTGCTCTTCAAAATGCTTGCTGTTTTGGGAGGGAAGAGGAGGAGAAACAAATAAGAGAAGGGGAAATTTTAAGTGATTTTCAAGTAGTTTGAATCTAGGTTGTTAATCACATACCCAGCTAGGTAACACTACCAAATAACACACTGGTTACCAAGTGCTAGCACCTCTAGCACTTGGTTTATTTTTATTTTTTTTTAGTTTTATGGGACAATTCATGTTTAATACAAATGAGCAACCAAAAATGGACAGAGGCCAAATAACCTTCTGCACCTGGTGTGGAAGAGGGGCTTGCTCTGGCAATGGAAGAGAAGGTGACACCCTTGGTAACGACAACCAGCTGGAGTGGAGAGCGGCTGCCGATGCCGGACGTTAGCTGTCCACTTGCTAAAGGTTGTATTTCCCTCACTGAGATCTACACTTGTGTTACCCGTGACTTCCAGAGCACATCACGTAGACTTCAGCACCCACAAATCATCCCCCCTGAACAATTTTAACAACTCAAATACGTCCAAAGCTCAGGTGCCAAAGACTGCAAAGGTCTAGTCCATCATTTGTGTTGGTATTCTTATTACCCATGCTTGACAGTCACTCGGTTGATGCCAAGCAAGATCTCCTATTTCAAACCCTCTCCTCCCCAAATTACCATTTTATTCTAAAATAGACTGCAGGAAAAAGGAGGCATTTCCTGCCTGTACAATAGGAAATAAATGAACCATTCCTGCTGAATGACTCCGCTGTTAGGCAGCCAACATCCACTTCTGGGCTTCACTCACTACAGGAAGCCAGAGCATTGGTGCGAATGATGATTGTGTGGGCCCAGGCCAGCCAAAGAAGGATTTTATAGCCTTATTTTGAAAAACAGCCAGTCTCTGGTGATTCCAAACTTCTGCAATTGTCATCAGCTTCAGCCTTCCTTAACCTCAATACATCCACAGTAAAATTAGTACTAACCCTGCCAAAACCAGAGCCTTACAGACTGCTGCAAGAAAAGCTGAGTGGAAATTGCTGAGAGGTAATGTTTTACATGCTTTGTTGCCAGATTTTGTGTGTCTAAAATCTAGAATTTGGCACACAGGCTGCATTTGCTGCCACCTCACGGACCTAGGTTTCTCAGCAAGATGACTCTCAAAATCCGCACCCCAATGCCTAGAGGGGGAGTGCTGGCTCCCATGCTAACTCGGGTGACACAGAGCCCCGGGCTCCCCGAGTGCGGTGGGCATCGGAGCTGCGCGTCCCACGGGACCATCCTGCTGCCAGGCGGGTTGGGGAGGGCTCCCTCCGCCAGCGCCAGTGCCGAGAGCTGCTGAGATGCCGGGGGAGCGCGGGAAGCAGGAGGCGGCTGTGATGGACCCCGCTGCCACGTGCGCACCGACCCCCGGGGCGCTGGGAAGGGTTTGCGTTCGGCGTCTCCACATGAAACAGCAGGTGGGGGGAAGGCAGACCTCGGCCCCCAAAGCTACCGCACAGCTGAGTCCATACCCACTAGGGCCACCAGGTCACACGGTTTCTCCTTCTGGCTCCCTGCATTGCCCCTTGCCTTCTGCATAATCATACAGCACACTTGGTCGTTTGGTGCAGACTTGCAAATCAGGGCATCAGTAATGATACAGTACAGACACGGATTCTTATTATTTATGCTGCATCTAGTTGTTGTCTCCCTTATCATACCTGGGGGGTTGATCACATGTTTTGCAAGAAAGATGTTACGGCATAAGGGTTATTTGTATTAACATAAAAAAAAAAACAAAAGATTGGTGAGGCTTTGGCTTACTAACATTGTGCTTTTTTTAATATGTTCCTCTCACAGGGAAGGCCAGCTCCTGTCACTAAGAAATTAGCTAAACCACATCTTCAGCTCCAGCTTGTGGCCTAAGAGCAGCCACTGGAGTTACCTTGACTGTGAAGCAAATTTAACATCAAAAAGTCGCCTTCAGCCCACCAACTCCAAATCCCTAGTTCTGCAATTCTGGACATATGGTTGGAACATCTTTCTATGTGTGTGCAGTACAATATTTCCACAGAATGCTTTATATTCAGAAAACTTGTAATATATTGGAATACTTGTAATATACTTGGAATATTTTTTCACAATTTAATTGTATACGGGAACTACTAGCCATGATCCATCTGTGGTGAATGAAATATAAGCCTCACATACATTGCAATCAGCCTTAGCACACAGGACCTAGAAGTTCACAGTAACTATCAGTGGTCTTCTTCATTTACAGAAATAGTACTTGCACTGATCTATTCATAATGCAAGGGGTAGGATGTGAAATGATATTTCCAGCAAAATCAACTTGGCTGTTTGCAAAATGTGAATCCTTTGTGTACATTAGAAATTAAAAGGAAAACTTACATCACTGATATTTAATAAGCAGCTGTCTTACACTTGAAATGAAAGGCAATGTCTCTGGCACTGGACATGCACATGCACAAACTACACTAAAACAACTTTTTAGGACTACAAAGTCAATCACAAGCAGCCTTTTGTGCACATCTATTAGGACGCTGCCTCTAATTACAGACGTTCATAACAAGCTTGTCCAGCACACCAGAGGACAGCGTTCACTTAATGAGCATCCTGCTGATAATTTGTTTTCCCCTCATTATTCACTCTCTGGGCACAGGTTTCATGTACTGCACATTGTTCATCTGTTCACTTTCCCCATGGGTTTTCCTGTGGGCTTGTGCAGCATCCCAGCGCTTCACAAACAGCACCCCTACCTGACACCAGAACAATACTCAGCTTCACAAAGAGGAAACTAAAAAAGAGCCATCCACAAGAAAAGTAACCCCTGATTCTGCGTGCTGAATCCAACACTTCTGACTGGAAAGCAGCTGCTGAAGCAGCTTTCTAAATAAAAACCTTTTGTTTTATTTTAAAACACAGAATATGGAGAACTTCTTCCTATTCTGTCCTATACCATAGCACAATTTACAGAGCACAAGAGACTGCTTTAAAGAGGAATCTCTTTAGCTTATAGGATTTCAAATCTCCATCTTCTGACTCCCAGCAATCCCTAACAACCAGATTGCCCTCGCTACAATGAAAATCTTTTACTCTGCAGAAGAGATTTCAAGGTTCAATAATGAGGGAGGTAAAGAAAAAGTATAATTCCACAGATACGTTTTATATTAAAAATTAATCTATTAAAACATCTAAAGAAACATTTTCACACTATAGTTTCAACTCAAGGTTGATCAAGGAAAGGTAAAAGCTTTTGTCTGCGTTAAAATAAAATATGCAAGTGGACTCCAGACTGAAAAAAAAGGAGGAGATAGCTGAGAGGAAATAAAATAAGGTCTGAAGAGAGGATGAGCAGGGAACAGTTGAATAACTACTTCACTGCTTCTTCTAACAGAAGAACCAGGAGGTACCAAATGTCACCAGCTGGTGGCGGGAGTATTTTTGGCACAGGGCACTGTAGAAGCAAAACTTTAAGAAAAGTTCAAAATGTGACTAGACAATCTTACAGAAGAAAAATCCATTGAGAACTGTTTGATAAAAAGACAACCCCACTGGTTCAGAAAATTATTGGACTCTAATCTTTGGAGACTGGGATAGAAGTACTACCATGTGTGGTCTTGTTCCTACACACTTCCGGCATGCCTGCCATGGGAAACAGAGTACAGAGGGACATGGATGTTTGACTGCCCTGGCTTAGCCATTCCCATCTCTCTTCTTAAATAGCATCGAACCTAACCATAGTCCCAAGCTTTACCTAAGGCCCCAGATGACTCCACAAATATCAACATTTAGGAGACATTAAGCTAGCTAGTAGCAAAAAGGTAGATGATGTTTTTAGGATGCCATTAGAATTCAGAGGCAGACAAATACTTTCAGATGTTAAGCTCACGGCCTGAGCAATGTAGATGATGAACTGACTGACTTCAACAGTTGTTCAGTTTCCTCAATGACATCCTTGCTTTAAAAAAAAAAAATAGTCTTCAAATTCCTATACTTACCCATAAAATGCAGTATCTTCCAGCCACCTAGCTGGAAAATGTAACCAAAAAGGTATACATAAAATTGTGAGCAACTCTTCATGTGACCTAAAGGTGGTTAGACATATTTTCAACACCTTTAAGAAATTAAAATGAATGCATTTAGAAAATGCATCTTCTTTTAGGCAAGTGATCATTATCTTAGTTTTCTCCTGTCAAAGTTGATGGGTTTTTTTTTGTATTTATTATATCTCCATTTGCATGTAACGAAGAGCTGACATCTAGCTATCAGCATGTATCAGGCACTGAACTGAGAAAGTGTGGCCACATTACGGCAGAGTGATCGGTTACTCTCCTCTTTGAATCTCAATGTGTTTCCTTGTGTTTAGCGGGAGTTGATTTTGATGCTCTATCACAGTCATCTTAGTCCACTTTGACACATCTAAGATAACATCTAAAATACACCTAACAAAATGTTGTATATTCAGTTCATTTTTATGTTATACCTCCTTAAAAGCCCTTGAAGGACAAGGACATTAGGGAAATCTTCCACAGATAGTTGTCTCCTCTCTACAGATTTATGTATGTAATGTAATAAGGAGCTGTCCTTAAGTGAGAGGGGATTTTTAATGACTTACTGCTGCTGAAATTTCTGGGAAACATCACTGTTGAAAGCATGTGGATGTGGGGATTTGCTAACTTTGGAAAAAAATCAATCAGAAAAGGTTTATAAGATGATGAAATTTCAGGTCTGAGATGTCTCCATCACAGAATAAAACTGTCTTGGGAGTTAGGAAAGGACAGGGGAACAGGACGGCCCTGTGTCCTGCATAAGAACTTGAAGCATGTGATTACAACTTAATGGAATCTTTTCTCTTTGGAGCTCCTTCTACAATATATAGTAGGAATCATTAAATAAGCATTAGGCCAAAGAGACAGACTGGCTTTACAGCTTGCTACTCACAATTTGGAGAACCTATAGCAAGCACCAGTTCCAGGCTACAAAGGAGAAAGCTAGAAAAAGGATTGTTCATATTTCCCAGGTGAATACCCTGGCAAGCAATTTATTGTTTGCTTGGGTTCATACGAATTAGAAGGACAGATTCTAGGGAAAAGCACCTTTGGAAACACTGATTTCTTTTAACTGTCAAAGGCTGTATTTTTTCTGCTTTGTTTTTTCTCTGGATGGCAAACATTCAGAAAGTAAAGGAAGTCCTTCAGTATCTTTCTGCCTTTCTCTGTTTTCAGTTCTGCCAGATCTCCTTTTCTTTCCCAGGGCCCAGTAGGAGGATGTGGCAGCTCACACTCATGGTTTTATGCCAAGAACCTCCTCTTCCTTGCCTAGAGCCCTGATTTGCAAGTACACACACACCTCCCAGGTCAGGGTTTGAAATTTTACTATTTAATTTTCACTTTATTTGAAGCTGAAAAACTGATGCATCCTTTTCCTCTAGTGGGTACAGTGGCACGACTGATGCTTTAGCCAATGACTTTCTTGTACCCAATCTTGGGACAAAGGCAAAAAACCCGGTCTTCCTCAGCTGAACACACTTATCACTGGGGTCATCTGTACCAGTAAAACAAAACGGGCAGGGCCCCTGGCTTTGGAGCAGATTCGTCCAGTCTTGTAAATTGTTAGAATGGTTCATGGTTCAGTTTTGACCCATTCTAGGCATAGTTTGTGGGACAGCACAAGATAAAGACGATTCCCAATAAGTACTTTTGATGTAGTCTCCTTATTCTAGAGGATAACACAGTTCTGTGAATGCAAACTATCTTTTGTGCCATTTTGCATTACATCCAGGCTGTTCTTTTCTGCAAAGAGAAACAAGAAGGTGGTCTATGACCCATGCGATGTGGGAGGAGGAGAAGGGTTGTCCTAGTACACACTAAAATCTCTGAACTAGCTGGTACTCAGGGCTTTCTCCTGCAAGGATATTTAGATATGAGTCTCATCAGGCAAGAGAAAGACGTAAACTTGAATCTCCTGTGAAGATAAATTCCCTGAGCAAAGCCATGGAGCCTGTGAACATATAACATGTTCACATGGCCTGAAATCCCAACTTTTTGCACTAAACCATGTGCATGAATGCACAGGGGTTTGACAAGCCCTTCCTCTCAGGTAAGGGAGCAAGAGGCTATCACTCACAGCTGGAAAAAAATGTCTAAATCAGAGCAACATAAATGTGCCGCATCCTTATTGATGTTGGGACAAAATGTTGTTGCATTATGACCATTGTAATTTAACATTCTGCCGGAGCTAGAAATAAGAATGAATTGCTAAAATGGGTACGTTATGGCTTCATTTATGAGTCCTATGGCCATTCTTCCTTAGTTTATCTTACTACTTGCATGTAGCCTGAATATAATCATACTGCTGAAATAAGATACCTAAATTCTGAATAGTCAAACTATGGCTATGGGCATAATTCTTCTCTTCTGCCCTCACATACATATTTGAGAAGAACCCTCTTTATTTTGGTACTATAATACTCTTTACAATTACCAGAAGCACATCAGGCTAAAGAGAAAATGATATTTTCTGCTGTAAAATATTGTAAATAGAGCTGTAAATAGATAAAACTCATTCTGAAATCTGTATGTTTTTCATGACAGCATTTTATGCCAGTCATTATCCCATTAAAGTATCAACATAAATAAATAAAAATTAGATCATACAGATCTATTTAACAAAATGTGAACTTACTGAAATGCTGAATTACTAATAAAAAATTTAAAATTATTTCTGTTGGTGGTACGCCCCCCTCCAATAAATTTCATTCAGAGCAAGTTAGTAGAATGAGATCCTGCAGCACTTAAATATACGGCATTGTTTTACTTCTTTATTATATTATATTGATATTGAAAGCAATAGTAATCTAGCTAATCCCAGGTAGAAGTCTTTGCAGTATTGAGAACTACAGTACAATTTAAGGTACCAGAGTCTGTCATCCGTTCATATAAAGTTTTGGCAAATTGCCTACCTTTCATTTTGTAAGTTATTTTGAGAAGCTAACTATTGTCTTTTAAATTTCTGAATCATGTCAGGCTCGTGGAAATACAAAGCAATGCCACCACTTTATGAGATTTAGTCTTACCGAAATTCTCATATAATAGCATTTTTACAAAATGTTATCCACAGGATTTCAGAAATAAATCAAGCTAGTTCTGCACCAGGGAGAGGTAGATGCAAGCATCCGAGAAAGCTAGACACTAGTAAGATGAGCTTTGGTAATTATGTAAAAATACTTTTATTTTATTGTTCCCTAATTGTCCTTTTGCCATCTGCTTTCCCATCTATGCTTTCTCATCTAAGCATCAATCTGAATATAACGGTTTCAAAAATAACCAGATGATGAGAGCCAAAATGACTACCTCACCTCTGATGAAGAAGCTGAGAAGCAACCAAAGAAGCCTGAGGATGTAAATAGGTTTGTAGAATTTACAGCTCAAGGATTACTCTTAGCGATAGGCCTATCCTAAATCAGCTGTATTTAAACTTACTCCATGCTTTTCAACTGTAATGCTGAGGTTTGGCAAAACATCCACCTTCATTTTACTGTCTCCGTTGCACTTCTAGTAGGAATCTGTAATGGCAACGAGAAGTGCAGATCAGGCTTCACAACCGGGCAATCAAGATTGTGATCTGTAGGGTCTACTTAGCATCATATGCAAGCCTATTGATCAAACTTTTGATGATAAATTCTATTTTTTCTACCTCTTTTCCTTTTTTTTTTTGTTTTTTTTTTTTTTCAACTCCATATGAAGAAATTCCAAGCCTATTGATCTATCACTAGCTCCATTTTCAAATAGCTATAGCACCCCTGGCCAGTGCCTCACATGAAAAGCCCAGGCCTTGTTCTTTATTTTGTTATAGTACACGCTGCACATGTTTTATGTTAGTTCATACAAAGATAAGTGTATGCTGTCAAATCTAAACACCTTTAATCTCTTTCAAGGAAAGTAGGCACTGCATACAGAAGTGTAATACTTCATTGTGTCAAGCATAAGCCAGCTGGTTCTACCATAGGATCTGCAAGATTCAGCACATGAACAGATGTCATTTTGCAGAGTGTGTCAACACATAGGAGGTGAATAAATGGGCAACAGTAAAAGATTACTTTTGCTACATAGAGTAAATGGCAGATGGTATTTCTGTGTGCATAAATCAAAGTTATGTAAAAAATATTATTTATATATCATAAAAACATATGTAGAAAACCTGTCAGACAATGAGGAGTCTGCATCTAAATGTTTGACACTAAAAGGGTGAGTATATTTAAAAGAGCAATCTAGTACTAATGCAGAGTGATTACTGATCAGCTCACAAATGTTTCCACTCCATCTCCAATCCAATTCAGCACATGACCAGAAGATATCTCAGGTGATCTCAAACTGAAACTAGCAGGTGTTTCTAGAGGTTTCTTTCCATACATCTAATTTCATACATCCGGAGCTTTGAGAACTAAGACAAAGATAATACTTCGAAAGACAGATCATGTATAGAATACTTTGGTCTCAAAGTTCCCTGCTTCATAAAGCTTAGAATATGAAAGCAGAAGGCATCTTTCTCTCCTGAAGTCGCCCTTCACTACAGTTATAATGAAGGCAAGGATCAGGTTAATACATATCTGCTGCACTCCCCTTCTCTACGTAGTATCTTTAAGAATTTTTTATTGTTTCAAATGGTCCAAAGTTTCTGTATTTGCTTTCTTACACACAAAAGAGATCTTTGTCTCCCATACGACAATATATAAACCAATGTATTAGAGATCACCCTGTAAATTGATGTTGATGTTCCTCTACCTCACAATGTAAAGTAAATAATTGAAGTAAAGTAAATCTGTCACAACATTCCTCACATCACTCTTGTTACCACAGACCATGACAAATGAGGATCTGTTGAGGGATAATGTTAGGTAGTCTTTGTCAAGTAGAGGCAAGAAAGAGTCAAATTGCACTTAGCACCTAAAAGCCAGCCTGGAATTTGCATCATCTTGGAGTTTAAAATATTTATACTACCTCAGATCCATTTGCTTTCTGATTATTTTAGCACCCTGGTAGCCTGTGAGTATGGGTCAATACATTTGCCTTCCGTATTTTCACTGAGCAGTGGTGAACCAATTCAGAAATATGTAGATGACAGAGCCTGGGAGAAATATTCTCTGTATTTCCCATAGTCTAGGGAATGCGATAAAGTCCCTTTTGCCTGAGAGATGTAGTAAAGCTGTTTCCAGCCAGCGACTCATACTCTCACTGATGCAAAGGAATGCAGCTCCACTCACTGCAGTGAAGTCCATCCTCTCATATCCCACCATTCCACATACATTTAATGATGGACAGTGCGGGTACCCTCACTAAAAGATGGGCATTTTCAGTTTCTTGACAGAGCTGCTTTCCCTGAATTCTTCTGGGACCAGAGAGGAGTAACAGAAAAAGCACTAACAACAGAGCTATCACTGCACCCAAAAATGAGTCTAAATTTCAAGGCATGATGTGCCTTTAAATGAGTTTAGAGAACATTTCAAAGGTCATGATATGAGGATAATTTAGGCCTTGAAAGAACTATTGTGCTTCCAGACTTGGGATGTTCCTTTCCAGTCTTCATGAAATTCATAGCATTTTTATGTGTTGACATTTTCCTCTTCTTTTGCTTCCTCTTTCCCTCCTCTCTTGTTTGAGGGGGCGGGGGGCAATTAAGCAGCAATGGTGTTGAAAGGAAGTGAATTCACTTGAGTGGAGGAAGGTAAAAGATGTAATGCCTGAACCCATGTTTCTTACATGGAGCTTACTATATAAGAAGAACAGCTGCCACACGCTAAGCCTTTTAAAACTGCAGTGTTGTATGCTGGCACAGTGTCTGAAGTGGATTAATCCACGGTGGAGACCAACAATACACTCTGCTTAATAAAGCCAGTATTTCTGTTTTCTTTCATTTTTATTTTAATAGAATCACATGGATGGTGTGTCTCCATTGTGCTCTAGTTTTCAGACTTGACTGCCAAACACTTTACAGTTTTGATTGTTTCCTTTTAATTTTATATAGCTTATAGCTATATTTTATATAGCTTTGACTTTTTGGAGTTTTGCTTGGGTGAGGTATTGTGAAATTTTACTCATATTCAGACTGGTACAGTTATTGTGAAATCATTGTTTTCCTTCCATGCAAACAAAAAATGCATATATGAGAATGCATAGCCTGACTTTAACAGTGTCCCATCTGAGAAAGGAATCAGCCCTAATATTTGTGGTGTTGTCTTGTAATCTCCTTATGCACCTTTGAATCTTCTAGTGATTCTTATGAACCAATAAATGGGCAGACACTGTAAGGAAAAAAATGCTTCAAGGCTTTCTGACATTTATTGTATTGTAACCCAGCAAATTGCCTGAGAAAGTATCTCACTAAAATTGAGACTTGATTTGAAAGGTAAGGAAGAACACTGGATGGTTTAAAATTTCACATCTGAAGATGTCTTATTAATGCTATAGGCACCATACCCTGAAAATTTAAAAGGAAGACTCTTCCACTCTCTTCCACTTTACATGTGAATAATTCGAGAGTTTCTGTTTTGTCGGTGGATGTTCATTCCCTTTTTTCTGTTTTAAATCTGTACTGTGTTTCTGCTTTTGTGAGCTTCTTTTTAAACAAACAAATATACTTATACATGAAAATCTGTGATCACTGTAGGTGCATAGAGAATGAATTTTCATTTTGTGATTTAAGTTTTATGAGAAAAACTTTGGGATCAAATCCTGTTTCAACTTAAGTCAATAAATTAAGTCAATCACAGGATTCCAGTTGGCCAAGACTTCACCATATCTGCTCTTTTGTAGCAGAATTGTGAAACAATACACAAATGACCTCGTCAATAAGTCGTCATCTCATTATATTTTGAAATATTCTACTCCTATTTTCATCCTGGTCTGTGGATAATTCCCAGATCTGTTAAGTCAGTTCAGTTATTTGTTTTGTATTTGCTGCCATGAGGTATGTCTTAACTAACCACAGCAAATTAAGCTTAGGACCAAAGGGCTCAGGGAAAGACAGCAAAACAAATTATCCTAGTGAGGAAGCTGGCAAATCTTGATTCACATAAACAAAAGCCATTCAGAAGCCAGAGCCCAGGTAGGATTTAGGATATCCAGCTCCTGAAGCATAGCTCTTTCCCTAGAGCATTCATTAAACTTGAATTGACACTGGTATTTATCTGGTCTCTTAGCAAATCAAGCTCAGGGAGCCAAAATAACAGAAAACTGTTTGTTTCATTTTGTAACAGGAGTTTTCAGTTTCTTTAGCTCCCTGAAGTGGCTCACCATGGGATCAGAAAAATGCCAGTACTAGCACATGGGCTTAGATCAGCATAAATTATGAGGGATTTGGAACACAAGATTTAAAGGCAGTTCAGTAGAAGAGCAAGAACAGCACAATAGGAGTTTAATCAGTCTGACCCAATTCATGTTGACAACTGTGTTTGGTGTTTCCTACTTTTTTATCACATTCCTGTGTTTAGACAGCATTTTTTTGGAGTAAAACAGCATCAAATAATTGTCAATAGGCCTCCACAAACATCATAGAATCACAGAATGGTTGAGGTTAGAAGGGACCTCTAGAGATCCTCTATTGCAAATTCCCTACTCAAGAGACCCTATAATAACAGTCACAACACCACAAGTTTACTACCAATAATTTCCTCAGATTCAGGCAGCTGATCATATCTGATCTGAGGAGGTAAGAAGGCAGGAACATTGTCTTGGTGCAGAAGATCACAGTAATAATGTGATGTCCAATCATGGCTTGGACATCAACATGTATAGAGAGGAAAGCCTTGATGTGAGAGTTGAGCTGGAGAAAACACTTGGATCTCGAAACTGCTTGACTGGAAACAGCCAAGAGAAAGACCCTAGTAAAACAGGAAGCTGAGATTATAGATTTAGTTTTCCCAAGGCAGAAGGGTTCTTTTCACAAGGCTACACAAGGTATGGAAGAGGGAAAGGGTCTGGAGCTTGGCTCTGACAACATTCAGTTCCAGACAATGCTGGGACATTTGCAGAGAATTTTCAAAAATACAGACTGAAATATCAGTTTTGAAAGAAGCAGATGAAGAGAATACATTGTAAGCCATGAAGCATACAATGCAACTCAGACATAAAACACAACGGGGGAAAAAAGGAAGTACTGGCAAAATCTTTAGCTATACATTTCAAAAATCAGAGAATCACAGAATGGCTGAGGTTGGAAGGGACCTCTAGAGATCTTCCAGTCCAACCCCCCTGCTCCAGCAGGGACATCCAGAGCACGTGGCACAGGGTGGCATCTAGGCGGGTTTGGAAGATCTCCAGGGAAGAAGACTCCACAACCTCTCTGGGCAGCCTGTGTCAGGGCTCTGGCACCCTCACAGGAAAGAAGTTCTTCCTCACATGGAGATGGAACTTCCTGTGTTTCACCTTGCACCCATTACTCCTTGTCCTGTTACTGGGCACCAAGGAAAAGAGTTTTGCCCCATCCTCCCCCTCAGGTACTTGAACATGTTGATCAAATCTCCTCTCAACCTTCTCTTCTCCAGACTAAACAGGCCCAGCTCACTTGCTTAGTCTTTGCTCATAAGATGATGCTCCAGTCCTTTAACCCATCTTTGCTCCAGTCCTTTAAGCCATCGTCGTGGCTCTCCGCTGGATCCTATCTAGAAGGGTCCCTGTTGTCCTGGGGAGCCCAGAACTGCACCCAATACTCCAGGTGCGGCCCCACCAGAGCTGAGCAGAAGGACAGGATCCCCTCCCTTGACGGAACGCAGCCAGCATCCCAATGGCCTTCTTGGCCACAAGGGCACATTGCTGAATCATGGTTAACCTGTTATCAACCAGAACTCTCAGACCCCTCTTCGCAGAGCTGCTTTCCAGCAGGTCAGCCTCTAATCTGAAATGGCAAAAATGGTAAAATAAGGAAAGAAAATGCTGAATGCAGCACTGGAGGAGCAAATTAAGAAATGAAAGTTAAGAAGGAAGAGCATCACAAGGGGGCAAAAAATTATAAATGCAAGTATGTCAAGTAGTATGGTTAAGAATGTAAAAAGCTATGTGAGATTCTAAAGTGTCAGTCCTGGAACCTGATGAACAAAAATTTTTAGATATCACATATTTTATTGATCCACACAGAGTAATAGTTCCATTTCTGCATCAGAAAGAGCTTGCTCTGCTCCAGCAAGCACTGAGCACTTGCAGCATAAGGCCCACAGCAACAATTTTCATCTTTCTGCAGACTCAACAAAAAAAGAAAAAACTCCGTTGTTTAATTTTATAGTCTACATGAACAACTAAACCTTTCATGCAAATCCACTGTTCATTAGGGACTGTTTCCAAATCAATAAAGTGTGATCCTGGCTGCTATGGATACAGTAAATGTGCAGACCCTACAGCAGCCATGAATTCTCTCATCACAGAATAAAAATCATGTGATTCAAGCACTTTTTCCAGACTCAGCAAGCACTTTAGCTAGGGAAAAGAATGTTGCCAAAAATTATTGGAAGAGAAAGCAGCATAAATCCACCTCAACCTATCTTGCACTTGTCAAATTAGGAACACAGAGCACAGACAACAGAATTTCAAAGACAGCCTTGCAGCCTTAACTAAGAACAAAGTGGGAAGTGCAGAAAATTTATGGGTGACTAGCAGTAATTTCTCAACTATGGAAACTAATGATAGTAAAGAAAATGACTGGTCATCTTGGAAGCCACAACGGGAATGGTGTCAGAGTGTTAGTGGGTTTACTGTTGTCTCCGTACCAGGAATTATGACATGGTACTATTTTCTACCATTAAGTTGGTGGTAAGCAAAAACATTTTAAAAGTGCTTTGTTTCTTGCCACTTTGGCTGGAGTTAACAGAATAAAACCAGCTACATAAACCTCATTTGGATCTCTCATCAGTTACCAGGATAATTGATGATAGTATGGAAACATGATATATATGCTGGAGAGACATAGCAGACTCCAATCCAGGAGGGCTGGAATACACCTACTGACGCTTTTTAAATAAATATAGATTCTGAGAAGTCTGAGTATGCCTGAGTATGTAGGATTGAAGGACTAGCTGAGTGACTGGTTTGCCATTTTCTTGCTTTTGTATAGGTCAGGTAATTGGTCCTGATTACACTCACCCTGCAATGTTTGGGTTTGTCTTGTTCCATTCACATGGCAATGACTTCTGTGGGGACAGAGCGGGAAAGCTGGGACTGGAGTCCACTTGGCATTTCCTACCTAGCATGCATACCTTTCTCAAAAATGTTCTAAGTAAAAGTTCTCAGTTTTCAGCTTGGCCAAAAGAATAGTTTGGGCAGAATAGTATAGACCTTAGAGAAATCAAAGGAAATTCCCAAAGGTATCTAAACAGCCTCTTATTCTC
Organism: Crypturellus tataupa; assembly: GCA_034781795.1. Taxonomy (NCBI): domain Eukaryota; kingdom Metazoa; phylum Chordata; class Aves; order Tinamiformes; family Tinamidae; genus Crypturellus; species Crypturellus tataupa. The sequence continues at coordinate 74,654 of JAWLRI010000116.1, forward strand.
CAAATATTGGGTAAGATTTTCCCAGGATACCTGAATCTTAAGATCAGAATGGAGGAGATCAGATGCATTCAGCTTGGCCCCCAAGCAATATGTTGTACTGGAAATGCAGTCTTCAGCAATATGTAGAGGATCTACTTTTAAAAATCAGCACATCATATTTTCAGTCGTATCATTTGAACTTAACAGTTTTCTGTTAGAAAAAGCCATCAAGTTCAACTTCTGATTCTCATGAAAGGCAGAAGACTTCTCCTGCTTCAGATAAAGACACACGAGTAGAAACAATCAACTCTGATTATACACAGGGCTTGTGTACCTAGGGCAGTTGCCTCATAGCACTGATCTGCCCCGAGCTTTACACAGGCTTGTCTACACGCTTCCAAACACTTTCAGATCAACAAAAGCGGATGAAGCAACATGGATTCTCTCATGGCTATGAAAGCAAACCTCTAAAACTGAAGGGGCTGGCTTAACCTGGAGCGTTCTGACTGCATAGCTAGTAGCTTGGCAATGAGGGAGCTACCAGGATTCATTTGTATGTGTGGTTAGGCAACTAAATCAGTCAATTTTCAGCATGCAAGCACACGGCTGTCTGGCTCTGTTGAGGCTGGCTGCTGTGGTAGCACAACATTACACGATGGTGACTCATGAACTCTTTTCAATTGTGTTTTACATGGAAACGCAGACATCATTTGTGAGTGTTACCATGCTAGGCAACTTCACTGCAGAGGAAAGATGCCTCATTCACTTGCAATAAAACTTTCCATGGTGCAGGGACTCTCTCAAAGCAGCTGATGCCCCAAAGCTGCTGTTCTTTTTCCTCAATTTTGGACAGATCTGGGTAGCACTTGTGCAATTCATTAGCTATCAATCCTTGCTGCGGAGCAGGTTAACAGCTGAAATTTTGTAGCTGTTGCTGTCAGCATTTCTTGGCAGTGGGACAGGGGCCAGCTGCTCAGCCAGCCCTTCTGTTAGCAGACAAGCCGGGTTAGCTGGTATTATACCTTCTGTCAAAGAGAATTGCTTTGTTATTCTACTCAATCCAGCAGTTGGCCAGAAATACAAAAACAGAATTAAAAAATCTAAAAAATAGTGGCCAACATGTGTGAAAGTGACTTTGAAACACCCTTGGTGATAAGACAGACCACAAAAATCCTGCAGAATGGTGAGACCGAGGCTTTGCGTTTTCACCTTATTACAAGTCTTCATTTCATAATCATATTTCAGTTTATTATGCAAATGAAAACTCTTTTGATTAAAGTGAAACCAACAGTACAGTTATGTTCATTTGTGATTGAAATTTGAATATGAAGGACAAATGGGAAGTATAATAAACAGCACAATTTAAAAAAATCTAATTAACTGTCTTAGTTCACTGCCTTTCTCATTTAGAGAGCTTCTATTATTCTGATGCCTTTGATTAAGCTCTTTAGAAAAAAAAAAAAAAAAAAAAAAAAGCGGCGTGCTCCATCTGTCTTTTGCAATCTATGAGTTCAGCTAATGGCATCATACTAGCCGGTGCCCTTCATCGGGTAGTCAAGACTTCATGAACATTCTTGACACCAACAAATTAAGCTGTCAAGATAAAAGGTGCCATAGTGCAATCAAAACTATTGCTTATTGAGCCATTCAGGAAAAGTAGTTTTAGCATCTAAAACTAATAATCTAAGGCAGAGCACATTCATTCCACTGAAACAAACACCAAAGAGTACTGTGGAAAGTAAGGGTTTGGTAACTACTGAGACATGAGGATATTCCCTAGCAGATAATATAACAATATGTATGACATAAAAACCTACACAGATATACGTGTACTGAATCTGTCTTTCTGAAGTGTTTGTCTTACAGGGTGACATTTCTATTTCCATTGCAGTAGAGACATTTTGGCCTGTATTTTAGGCTTGCTCTTCAGGCCAACTAAGGCTGTTTTCAAGCTCTGCTGGCACAGAGCAATTTCAAACCTGATGCAGTGCTTAAAAAGGGAATGATTGAGCAGCCAGAGCTGGCCGATGCCAGAAGGCTTTTCTCTGGGACTTCCCAAGTTGGAAAAGACTGCTTTTACCCATCCAAAACCACTATCTCTCTGCCATATGCAATACAAAGGACATGTCAGGGTAAGTCCTGAGCTCAGAGGAGATTACAAAACCCACCTAACTGACAAGAAAACAAGCTGTACCGACTTCTTTGCTGCACCCGCTACACTGCTAGTGTTTTTAGTATTATTTCAGTTACCTCTGCCTTACATTGTGTTCTCTGCTGTTAACTGTGGGCAACATCCCCTTCTGACCACCAGGACATCTTTGGCTCTCATGACTGTGTAGGATAAACCTGAGGAGACCCGAGATAGGTCTCTGTGCTGACAGCAGAGGAGCTGGGGGAGCACTTTGGCAGTCTAATAAACTAATCGCTTTTGTGTGCCTTTATATCCTAGGCAAGGCTAAGCAATGTTTGCTTTTGGGAGGGTTTTTGGCCAATTTTCTGGAGCTGGGTGGGTTTTTTGTTTTGTTTTGATTTTTTTTTCTTTTTTTTTTCTCCAGTTTTGGCAGGCTGTTTTACAGGGACTTTGAGAGGGGATGTGAAGTTCAGTGTGGGGTTTTATGCAACTTGTTTTCTTTAGCCAATGTTCCATTACTACGATCAAAGAAAGCACTAATGAGGAAGGGTGGAGAAGTTTCCCTGGAGACAGTAGAGAATTAAAAAATAAAAATAAATAGGAATATGTAGTCTGAATTAGACAAACAAACTGGGAGAGAAAGGGAAACGTCTGAAGGCTCCAGACTGAGAGGACACAGTCAGTGCTGCTCAAAGTATAGTAACAGGGGAAAACAAAGGGAAATGCTGCACCAAGCAGGAATGCAGTGACTAAATACATCAGCTTATCAGAATGTGAGGACCAAAAGCAGATTGAGGATTAGAAATAAAGCAATCAGGGCTTTTTGCTTTAATTGTTGTTGCTGTTGTTACATTTTTTGTAAAATCTTCCTGAGCTGACCTGAAGAGCTGATACTCTCTCATGTCCAGTATTTCAGCGAAGGAGCAAAGGTAAAGTCAGGCAGAGGAAATATGGGTAGCCTCACAAAGGAATCATTATAGCTGTGAGGACTGTCATGAAGAATATTTTTTGGAAATAGTAAGAGCTGGTAACAATAAGATCTAACATATTCTCCCTGTGTCATATAATCCCATGTCTGTCTTTATTAATTTATCTACTGATGTTAAACTTTGACAAGTTTGATGAGCAAAATACAGCTGTTTTGTTCCTTCCTAAACATATTCTCTCCAAACTTGCCCAAACCTACAAAACAATATTTAATACAATCATGGATGCTTCCATTGGAGAAATAACATCTATAGTTTAGTTTTGAAACTTTTTCATTTAACATTTTATTTTGTTCTGCAAAAGATACCGCATTCATGGCCAGCACAGACTGAATTGATTTGTCTTGGCTTATTTGATCTTAAAAGATAAGCAGTCACAGACAAGCCCAAAATCTGCATGAGACACCATCTGGAAAATCAGGTGTGAGAGATGCAAGCCAAGATGTCAGAGCCAAACACTGGGTCACAAGAAGCTGAATGAACTGGAACATTACATTGTTCCTCTCGTCATAGGAACTGTGATAGGAAATAACAGGATTAAGTAGCTCATCCAAAGAACACAGGAAGAGCAGTCTCCATCTCTGCAAATAGCCTTTCGCATCATTTTTCCAGCCCCATCTCTAAATCACTCTTTTTAAGACTACTGAATCTTTGCCATTTATGCAACATTACTTACGATGGCATTTTCTTTTCACATGCACCTTTCTACAAAAGGAGTTGGGCTAACAGCTCCTACTGCATTTCAGTTTGGCAGTAATTTGTAAAGAGATTTGTCTCCGAGCAGACAATAATAGGATCCCTAAAGAAGGAAGCAGTTAACATTATTAACAACAGTATAGCACCTCTGTAGTTGACACCATCCTACTGCAAGAGTGATATACTAGGAGTAAAAGAGGATTCGGTTAGGGGTAACCAGAAGCATTGAAAGACTTTCATATTTAAAGTATGAAAATATTGTTGCTGTTATTTGTTACTGTCTGAGAGAAAATATTGGGCTGGGAAAGCCATTATTCAAAACTTAATTAACTTTTAGCAACCAACAAAAGTCAGATTTTTTCAAGCAAGTTATCCAGTAGTACACAGTACTGTAATTCATTCTCGTATCCTTGCATGGTCCATACAGTTCCCAAGGCCAATGCTCTTACCAAGCAAGTTTATCAGCCAGGTGTTTCCTGCCCAATTGCACTCCAGGGGTAGAAACCCTGAAAAATCTTCTCAGTAAACAAATCTGCCTTCCATGAACTAAGAACTATGGCATGCTCATCAGACTTAGATTTGGCTTGCTTAACTGAATATGAAGAGTTCTTCAGTGGAAAAGAAATGTGCAGTAATGAGGTATTGAGGCAGAAGGGAAACACTATAGATCAGCTTAAAGCTGTGGGGGATCAGGCAGATCCCAGTGTTGAAGAGTTGCTGGCTTGTCATACGGGTTGTCATATGGGAAACGCATTAGATGATGCCTTTAACTAGCAGAGCTGAGAAAAGGGGAACATGCTTATGCTTCCTTGGATCAGACCTTTAGGCTTCAGGGCTCTTTTTTGAATATGCTCTCCTATCTTCTACCTGCAAGTTTAGACTTTCTCAATTATAACATAGTCCCAAACAGATTAAATACATAAAGAACACTGCATTTTTGTCCATTTAACTTAGATTTACCTAGCATCTCTTGCTGGCACAAACTAAGGCAGACACTAATTATTCCTTGCTGCCTCTCAGACGATACAGCCCTGTAGTAAACATTGTAGATTGCTTATTCATTTGCTGATATATAGATCTACTGCTAATATGTTCTAGCCTGTACTAGGTAAAGGTATTCTGAGCAGTGGTTCCAAAACATTTTGTGTCACCAGTGTCAGTCATCTGTCAGCATTTGCATCATTATCAAACCTTTAACTGGTAACACTTGCAGTAGAGCTTGGCAGACTCCTTGCAGATCTCCCACTGAGACCTGAGAAACCATTAGTGTTTAACTAATGGTTAACTACGCAAAACACACAACAGCCTGAGATCAGTTAATTTAGAATAAGTTGTTTGTAATACATCTTCCACTCAATGCTTCCCTTTCTTTTTCATTAATCTTGGCACCTATCACAGTGAATCAAAATCAAATGTTAAAGGGTGGAAAAAAGAATAACTGGTAAAAAAGAAGAGAATATTGGGAAAGTAAAGAGAGAAAGTATTGTTACTGCACTCTGCCATTTTGAGGTGATCCCATCCCATATCTGAGATTATTTACACAGCACAGCCACACAATCTCTGCCAGTCCATCACAGAGGCTTGTATAAGCTCCTGATGCACCTTTTGCTGTTGCTGTTCTTGCTCTGTATTTCTACAGTCTGCAATTTCCAAAAAGGAATAAAGTATATTAAAAGCTATAAAACAACTGCTTTTGTATCCAGTTCAGCCACCATTGATAACAATAGGGTAGCAAAGGATAAGAGTGCTTACTGACATTAGTTAGTAACTACTAGTAACATTAACTACTCAGAAGATTTGGGTTATTTATTCTGGTATGGGACTAATAATTATTTGGGGAGAGATTTAGAACTAGTGCGCTGCAAAGAAGGGTGCCTTGCTTTATAAATCATAACAATAAATGTCTTATGTAATAGCCCTACCATTTGAAGTTATCTTTATTTCCTTTCCCATATAGATTCATAAACTGAGGTTTTTTTCCAAAGTAATTGGGGTTTTTTAATGCCTTGGGCCAGTCTGAGATTTTTTAAAGGATCTCATTTTCCAAAAATGTTAAGCAGTGATTTTCCCCATTTTAAGACCTTGATCTTCAAGATAATCAGAATATTATCTCTTTCTAATAAAGTGATGTAAAGTATGGTTGTGAACTGTATTGTAAGGGGTATGTGGATATCTTTATTGCAATTTTAGATAAAATGATGTGATAAGTAACATTTGGCAGCCTTTACCTGTGTTAAGAGTGCCATTTTCTGCTTTCTGGATTGTGTCTCAGGACTTTTACATTATTAAAAACCTCTGTCCTACTGTACAAGCTAGGAGGCTTTTACCATGCACTGAAGTCCATTTTGTTACCTGCTATGTACATATAAGTCCAATACTTACCAGGCTCTCCTGAATGAATTTGTAATTTAAGTATCCTTGATGGTATTTCTTGGGCTAGTAAGAACAGATACAGAGTCGAAGTCAATAAAACTGAGTGGGCAGGACAGCGGATTAGCAATTTACTCAGATACGCAAGGCTAATAATGTTCATAGTTGTGCTGATTCAATATTTTTCATTAAGCATCTCTTTGGCACGACTTTCATATTCATGGACAAAACAGTCTTGACGGAGAATTTCACTTAATTTAATTTATTGACAATTAATGTAACATTTTAATTACTGATTCAGGTAATTAAATTCCTGGTACTGATACAGATTGAGAAAAAAAAAAAATAAGATGAACAGTTAAACAAACACTTTGGGAACCCCCTTACCCTCCACTCCCAGACTGAATTTCAGTCCAACACGTCTCCTCCCAGCTTCCTAACCTCCACTCCTCTCATTTTTGTGGTATCTCATGCTCAGTCCCACCCAGTCCCTCCAGGGAGGAGACGGACAGTGCAGATCAGGGTTGGTGGTTTATTTCTGATGCTCCTTTCCTCCTACACTTTTCCTACACTTCTCCCATCTTGCTACTGCTCCTCTGACCCATTATGGATCACCCACAACCACAGCCCCCTTGGGTGTCCATGACCCGATGTGGATCACTTGCGGCCCCAGCTCCCCAGGGTATCCCTTCCCCACCATGTGTCCCCCATGGCCACAGTCCTTTGTGAGTGTCCTTAAGCCCCTGGGGGCCATCCCCAGGGGTGTGATTCCCTTGGAGTGCCCCATCAGTCACCCATGGCTGAGGTCCCTTGGTGTGTCCCTGTCCACTCACAGGTCACTCATGACTGCAGTCCTTAAGGGTGTCCCCATAACCCAGTGGGTCATCACCTTCTGTCACAGTCCTTTTGGGGTGTCCTTAAGGATCTAGAGTTGACCGTGGTTGTGGTCCCTCAGGGTATCCCTGTTACAGTCATCCTGGCCCCTTCCACTGTGGGCACCCTGCAGGTCCCACTTCTAAAACTCTGCCTTTTGTGCGCAATGCAGTTCTGCAAACGCCTGGGCACCTCCTTCTTAAAAGCTGCTCCAGTACGAATGTGACTCGCACGTGTGCTTGCAAGATCTCAGCCTAAATTGTGTACACATGTGCTGTTCAGCTTCACTATCCCTGCAATGAAAAGGCCTGAGAAACCAATTAAATTGTTGTTTAGTTAAGTCAATTACGTTTAATTGATTGCATTAATTAAATATTCAAGAGAAAACTATGAATCTCTCAATAGAATGATCAGTACTTGTCCTTCTTTTGGCATACTTCCAGTCCTAATCTGAATCCACAGTCCTAATCTGAATCCACAGCTTTTCGCTAGGCATTGAAAAGGCACGACAAAGCCTTATATATGCTCAGCAAAATACCTTTTGTGAGCAACCATTTTACAATCTCTTTTCTGAAAATTTACTGACTGAAACTATCCCCAAATTTTGTAGTTATTGATAAAACATCATTTAAAAAATAACAAAAACTTGAAGAAATATCTCTTCTTGTTGCAATGCAATCAGGTAATTGTTGAAATATAGAGTTATACCTTGTTTATGCGCATTCAGAAATTAAAAATCAGAATTAAAAATCTTGTTTTCCAGTGCAAAAATCATAATAGCTAGTGACTTCCTAGGAAAATTAAAGCTCATAACATTAAGAAGGTCCTTAAGAGACCATCTAATCCTCTCCTCCACCTTAAATTCTTTCACTTTCCCTCCTCATTGGATACTGAGCCAAGAAGTCACCCTTCAGCTTTGGTGTCTGTACGTTCCTCCTGCACCTCGATTTAGTGAGCAGACTCAGTTTTCACTTTGAAAATGTTTCTTGAGTTTCAGGTCCAGTCAGATTTCTCCATTTAGTCAAACCTTGTCTTTCCTGTCTTTCCACTTCACACCATTAAAATACAGACCACCTCCTCTCCCCAGCTACTTCCCTCCTAGTTTGGGGAATTTGTTGAAGGCTGCCTGCCAGATGTCAATTTGATTTTCCTGTTCTTCCTCCTTCCCAACCAGAGGGTTGAGGAACTTTAGGTAATTCTTCCCAAGTTATCTTCCCTTCCCATTTAGTCCAACAGTTCCTCCCTAGTGGCTGGATCAGACCTCGCAGATTCTCTGCTTGATTTTTTTCCCATTTTCTGTATCAAAAAAAAAATCTTGTCATCAATATATATACCAGTCACTAGTATTCCTTGTGCACTCATACAACACCCTCTCTGAAATACACAGAGTTTCCTGGGAGGTATATAGTCTTTATAGGTCATTTTTACAGCATTTATGAGCCACAATCTGCACCTGTAGGTGGGCAGAAGTCCACAGGCCCCAAACCATTTTATTTTACCCTCAGTTCTCTAACTAACTGATCCCTTGTTTCATAGTATTTTCAATCAGATGGGAAGAGGAGGAGGGAGGGAGGAAGAAGGAATCAAGTTCCAGAATGAAGCCTGATAAGACAATTTCTGCTTGGGATGAATGAGTACAAAAGTGTTACACATCCCTGAAAAGAGAACAGATAAAGGACAGGGTGCTGACCCCCTAGCTGGAATGGTGCACATAAGTGTAATTATATCCCAACTTTGTCCGAAAACCTAGGAAAGGTTACTGCTTTGCCTTCGTAAAACTGCAGTCTTAAAATTAGGTCAACTGTAGGCAATATATTCAGCTTGCTTTCATACACTGCGAGCCTTGTTACCAGGGCCTCACAAAGCATCTCTTGAAAAAAGGGAGTACAAGATGCTCTTTGTAAATAAAAGTTCATGAGTCTGAGGAATGAAGTCATTTTCCAAAATTGCAGTGAACGATACTCTTTTTCACGAGGCCGCAAGAGGCTGAGAGGTGGGCTTGAAGGAAAGGATTAGAAAGAAGCCTGTTAGAGAAACCACTTACCCTTATTAGCCCATGGCACAGCCAGCCTGTCTCTCCCTCCTCCCACCCACAACCTCCCTTCCTCCACATCAAAAAAAAAAAAAAAAGGGATGGTCTAGTGTTTTTTTAATAAATTTGGCACCTTTCTGTCTTTCACTGAATGCACTGGGGACACTAAAAAAAACAGCCACAAGAGTCACTGCTTCGCGTGGAGCAGTCGGATCGTGTCCAAGAGGAGCTGGGGGGGTGTGCAGGGGGAGGAAAGGGTGACCTCACTTTCCGAACAGCAAAGTTTGAGTGGGAGGGTCTCCACACGAAAGGTAAAAAGGGACTGATGTGAACACGTGAAGGAAGCCAGAGCCCTGTGCGCAGCGTCAGTCTGTATCCTGACAGAGGGAGATAAGGTGGCTGGGGAGCGAGTGGTGCTTTCCTGGAATACAATCTCTGTTTGACACTCTCTGCTTAAGCACTGCCCATCTGTATGTTATTGAGCTGGAGCCTCTGGGGAAAAAGAGGAGCCACAGGCACAGAGAGTGAACGAGGAAGGCAGCAAAAGCGCTTTTCTTCCCTTCTTTTCCTTTTTTTTTTTTTTTTTTTTTCTCTTTTTCTCTTTTAAATGAGGATCTGGTTAGGCTGCCTTGAAGTGCACACATCTGGAAACTGCACGCTGAAAGAAAGTTAAAATAACTGAGGCACCACTAAACCAAGGGGGGCTGATTGCAGAAGAGGGCAAACAATTACCGAGACGCTAGAAGACCACTGCTGGATGTAAGGGGAGGAAATGGCTTTGATCTTCGCCTGGCCCCACGTTTTTCCTATATTACTCTTTTTGAGATGCTTCTCCTCCAGCACAGCCTCAAGTGAGGGAGGCGCTTTCCATTTTGACATTGAAGGTAGCTCAGCGGTCAGCGTGCAAGAAGCCACTGATACCAGAGGGCAGCAGCAGGCAGTAGCTCCTGGAAGTTGGGTGCCCTTTGCTGAGGTACAGTAACTCCTTCTCTCTCTAGTGTCTGCACTCCTCTGCTTTCATCTGTCCGTGTGCAAGTTCCCATCTGGTTAATGTTAGCTTAATCATTCGATCCTTAAAGTGATACCGGAGGTTTCGGTGGGGGGTCGGAGACGTTGCGTTTTGAGACTGGAAAGATACAGCTCAAACTTCAAACTCTGCCCGTGCCCTGCCCGCTGAGCGCAGACAGCTGCTGTACTTTGCAGGGAGACTCGCTTAGCACGTCCCTGACTTTCCTGCCAACATAACTAAACAGGCCTGTCCAAGCAGAGTTATTTTACAAGGGTTAATTGTCACAACACTTTTCTGTTTGCCTTGTGTAGTTCCTGGGATCTTAATTCACTTACATGTCCCGGAAGAGTCTTTCTCCTGGTGCCAGACACTGTACTGTAGAAGTTTGTGGTTTTTTTCTCTTAGTGCCATTTCTCTCCAAAATCTAAAGTTCTTTTATTATTTTTTTTTTAATGGGAGCAAGAATAGTAAATCAAATGTGCATGGAAAACTGCCTGCAGAGAAAACACCTGCAGAGATTTTAAGCCTTCCCAAAAGGTATGAGGTTAGAATTAGTGACAAATGGAATTAGAGAGATCTGAGAAACAAATTGACTGTGGAAAAATTTCCTGCAGTCCCTGTGATTTGGGATTGGTTGATACCTCTGATTTTAACAAGGCTATATCTGGAGTGAACTATTCAAAAATACAGCTTGAGTAAACAATAAAATACTCTAGCATGCACTGAGAGGGGGAGACAGTAATGTCTCATGTGTGGGAGATGTGAAGTAGGAGCCAAACTGAGTTACATAAGGTCATGGGAAGGGACAGAGTAGTTCTTCTAGCATAACATCCAAAATGAGGTGAGATTAGCACAGCCATGTCACCGTGACGATATCAAGATCACATTCTTTTATACCACAGGACTAATATTTCCCCCTATGCTGCAATTGCCAGAACTAACAGCCCTGGAAATAAATGTGCGGAGTTGCATGGAGAAGCCTCTCAGACAGCTGGGGTTACCACAGGGCTGAGCAGAGACCTTCCGCGCGCTGCAGAGCTTCCAAGCAGCTGCGCAATCTCAGAAAACGCCTTCCCACCCTGTCAGTGCCTTGGTGCGAAACATGACCTGTGTGAGAAAGCTGGAACCAGAACTCCGCTCTGCTTAATGTAGGAGCTCCCAGGAGCTGGCCTGGGCTTGGATGGACTCCATGGCGTGGGACGTACGTCTCTTCCCTGGCCTGGGATCAGCCCCTGGGAAGCTGCGTTGCCACCTGTTGCTTACAAAATGGAAAATCCCTAAGTGAAATGCCTGATTTAAGAGCCAAAGGGGGTTTGTAGTCAGATTTCTGAGTACAATGTGCATAAGTTATCACTAGGCTTTCTCGCTATGATCGTGTTGTACAGTTCTCCCAAAGACACACTGTATATTGCTTCGCTTTAAGATACTGGACTTTATCTTAGGAAGGGACTGTTGGATGTATTGGCCATTGCATAGAAGGAACATCCTAGTCTCTTTCACTGTTTTTTGTGATCCCTAAACTTTCTTTTGCACACTCTGATTTAATAGATTCAGTAACTAGTGTTTGCTCTAACAGTTTACCTCAGCTCCTGCACTGGCAGCCTTCAGATCCCATATTATGACCGGATGTTACGTGCTATAATCATGTTAAGGGCTCCAACTACAAATACTAGTCTTTCATGAGCAGGGAGCCAGGACTTCTGGCTCTTTCCCTGCCTACAGATTCACTTCCCGACTGTGCATCAGGGCCCACCACAGGGGCAGTTTCCAGAGAGCACAGGAGGATGCTCTATTTGGATAGGGCTGAAGGCTGTGCACCTGCTGCCTGTAGACCCACGTACATCGCTGGTAGCGAGAGCCAGGAAAGCCTGCTCTAAATCCAGAGGCTAATGTAGTCGCCAAAGAGTGACAGTCTGATAGTTTTTCATCTGAAGAAGGAACATTTCCTCCACTCCTCACAGTTTCCCCTGCCCACAGCCCACCTACCCTGGGAAGAGGACTTACCATAGCAGTTTTAAATTAGCCCTTTTCTGAGTTGAGGTCTTAGCCCACAGCTCTCACAGAACTGCAGTATAAACTCCCTTACACAGCACTGTTTGATTCAACTCCTTAGTCTAAATATTGACTCAGGCCTATAATTCTCCCAGGCAGACAGAGGCTGTTAGTCACATCGAATAGTGCCAAATTATATAGGCAGCAGATCTGTGAGGCAGAATTACAGAACCGCAGGCTCGCTGTACATAGTGCTTCATAGTGGACTGTGGTGCCAGTCAACCACAAAGTTAAACACACTGCCATAAAGCCAGAGAACACATCAGGAAAGTCAGAAATCATGGCTTTTCATCACGTGAGACAGGTGGCGGGCGGTTTTTGCCTTACACAGCATTCTGCTCCACTTAATGTCTTCAGAAATCTGAAAGGTCTAACTCAGAGTTGGTGGGAGTTTCTGACCTATACCCAGCGAATGGTTCTTGTATCCTACTGAGAGTATGATTTTATGAACCTATAGAAAAAGAGAAGGTCCTAACTAATGTAAACAAGCACATATAATTGAATATTTCTTGGTTTCCCACTCCTCTTTCTTTCCTGTATTTGGCAATCCTAAGGAATTTGCAGACATGGTTTAAAAAGATCAGGATTAATGTAAATGTGGCATTTTCCTGGGCCTTACATTTGAATGAAAGACTCTTTGTGGCAGAGGGAAGAGCACTAACTACTTTTTCAATACTATACTGATATGCTGTACCCATTCATACAACCGAGCATGGGATTGAGTTTGACCTCAGAGGATATTTTGGAAGAATACAAATTTAATAATGTACTCTGTGTGGCTTAAAAGCTGTTTTAGTGGTCTCAAAGTATAGGATTATACTGAACAATCATTTCCAGGAGAGTCCTAGAAAATGGTTGCAAGGTGAGTGCCTTGATCTGTGTTGGTTAACATACAGAGTAAGTACATTGGTGCCTTGGTTGTAAAGCAGTATTTATGTGGGATTCACAGCACCTAATCTTGGTATAAAAATGTGCCTAATCTTCATGTGCAATCTTAATGAGGCTCAGTATTCAAGTGTATGCCTAAAATCTCTGCATACTTGATGGAGACACCTGGAGGCCCTCAGAGAAGTCTCTTCCTCTGTGAAGACTATGTTGGGTACTCACTTCAGGACTACTTCACTAAACAACAAAAGCTCGAGGCACAAAGTATAGATGTTTAAATTTGTATGGACTACATTCCATACAAAATAAGAGCCACACTATAGTCAAAGCTAGAGCTGATATAACCAGCATGGACTAATGTATCCAGCTCTGTGTCTGTGTTTCAAGAAGCTTATAATTAATGAAAGTGATTCAGAAAGTATCATGAGAAGGATTAAAGTGTTAAGAGTTTAAAGAAAACTGAGAGATTCCAGAATTCAAATCTGTTTAGTTCAGAAGGAAGCTAAGTAAAAAACTTTGGTCGTGTTGTGTAAGTACCTACACAAGTAGCAAAAATTTAACAAGTTCCCCAGTCTAGCAACTGAGGGCCTAACATATGCAACAACTGGAAATGGAAACTGGTTAAGTTTAAATAAATTTATTCGGGAATTTTAACTTTTAAGATATTTAAGCACTGAACAATTTATCCAGTTGTGTCAGATTCGCTGTTAAGAGGCAGAGCATTATAAAAACACTTCATGAAGTACCCACATTGCTTGTATCCTCTTTCAAGATGATTACATTCTTTGGCTCACAAGCAAATGGGGAGATACATAGGGAGATAGTGGGGGGGAGAAGGGAAGCAAGCACAAAGTTTTGGACCAAACATGTCAGCATAACCCAAATGTAGTTGGCAGCATTACATTCGAGACTGATTTTATAAATACAGAAAGACTAGAATATTTTACAATGAAGATAATCAGAGATGGAAGCAGTAAAAATGACAGTCAAATTTCAAATGAAAGATAAGAAGCTGAGTGGCAATCATTAGATTTCTTTGTCAGGTGTAGGCTCACGTTTCATGCATTAGCTTGAACACAGCAGAAGGAAAGCATGGTAGTGAGACACTTCTATTTTTGGTAAGGCACAGAGACAAGACTGAAAACCAGAACTAACTTCTGAGAATAGTTATATCCTGTTATCAAACACATGCCTTTAAAACTAGTTGTAGGTCATGTATTATCATTTAGACCTGGATCCACTGTCACCATTCAATATTTGCCAATTCCTGTGATATGATGATTTTGATTGTATAGCTGAAGATTGTTCACAGATAGGAGCACAGTTCCTTAGGAACATTAAAAGAGTGTAAAGTCCTAGGTGAAAATAAACAACAGGGCCAGAGCTCAAATTCTAGAGAACATGGCAAATCATTCCTATTCACATTGTACAGTCCTTTACTTTAGTACAAAATGAGTATAAGCCTGTATAAAAGTTAGTATAAAAGCCAGCATAAAATGAGCCATCCAGAAGATGGAGAGATGATTCTAAATTCATTTCATTCTGACCACAGGAGGTTCAGGAAGCCCGTGGAGATCTGTGTAGGAAGCTTTAGTAGAAGAAAGGCAAAAAAATCTGTGAGGACAATTGCCAAGTAAGATATGTCCTCAAGAAATGTCATTTCAAATGTCCTCTCTGGGAAATAAAGCAAATGATGGGAAAGGAAGCAAACTAAAGCAGAAAGAAGACAAAGGGTAGGAAAAAATTAGAGCAAGAATGAGATTATAGTCTTAAGGGTAAAGAAAAGACAGAAATAGTTGGGATAAGGCAGGAAGCCAATTCCCAGAGAGAAGGAGGACATGATATTGTTGGATGGATGGAAGAGGAAAACTGTGTTCAGTAGTAGTGTTTTTATCTCAGGGGAAGGTCAGAGAGGAAAAGAAATCTTTAAAAGGAAATAATTATCATAGTCAAGGCAATTTTAGTCATTTTACTATAAGCAACAGTAAGAGCTAGAAGTTAACTGTTGGATCTTGTGTATCAAAATGACATGTTTGACAATCATTTCCTACCTGACTTCTCCTACCAGCTGCTGATCTAACTTTTCAAAAACAATATTGATATTTCAGATACTTTCTTTCTGGTTTTCTAAGGGGATAAACACAGATTGGCAGAGATTCCCTGACAAACTCACCTCTATAGCATGGCTTAAGTTAAATAATCTAAGATAGAGCACTCAAAAACTCAAGTCTCTTGTAAACAAAGATCTCAAACCATCACCAAATTGCCTTCACCCCTTCTCCCATAATAGATGGAATGGAAAGTCTTATAGACTGTTTAGAGAAAGCCCAATTTTCTCCTTATTTGCAGCACTAATCTGTTCGAAACAAACCAGTACTAAAAGAAGCAAGAAGACCTAATCCTGAGGTGTGAGCCAGAAACGGTTTTAGCCTGACAGAAATTTTTGTATTCTTTTAAACTAAAAGGCATCCACCGTTGAAAAAGCAGATCTTTAGATGGCTTCATTTCAGTTCCTTAAGGTTATGCTAGGTTAACTCCCATAATGGGCAATTTGGATTTCTAGCTGCTGTTTCTCTCTGGTGTAACAAGGTTATGTTCTGAGAAATGTCTGTTAGTGGGGAGGAAGTTTTAACTGCAGATGTTTGGATTCCAGCTTAAGTTTCTCATCAAGGTTTTAATGGAAATCAGCTGCTAGGATAAGAGCCGACAGATCCCAAACCTTTTAAACCATTGGAGACTGCAGTGAATGGAACGAAAGGATAGATCAGACAGATAGTGGGAAATGTTCTCCATTTCAAGAACGTATTTAAAGCACAGCCACCAAAACAATGCAAGATAAACTCTGCTGTAGCTTGTTCCCAGAAAGTTTTGGGCAAGCACCAGCAAAGTGCCCTAAAGCTTATTCAGGGCTCTGAGAACCAATAAAAGGCAATTCATGCTCACTCTTATTCATGGCATGGGAAGCACTGACAGAAGTAAAAGTCCAGTTTTTCTTAGGGACATAAAAAGCACTAAAAGAAATGTTTTTTAAAGAAAATAGAACTTGCCCTGATCTAAAGAGGAAACAACTACCTACAATTTGTGTTCAAGAGTTGTGCAAAACTGGTATAGTATCTGAGGAATAAGCAACTAGTCATTGAAGATTTACAAGTTGCTTCTCGACATAGATTTCAAGTATCAAAATATAGATACATTTGGTTGTTACTGTTTAATTGGTCTTCTTGAAAATTTGGATCTGATCCCAGCTCATTTTCAGAAACTACCATCAGCTAGGGATGTATGCACTGTACATCCTAGTGCGAGATTCAACAATTGCTAAATAATGCTGAATTTCTCCATGCTTTTTAATTATGAATCTTTGTCATTAAATGATATCAAATTGTTCTGCTAGTCAGGATGTATGTAGATACATTTGTCTATACAAGCAGAGTTTTATAAATATGAAATAAATATGGTCTGCCTTTGTTGTTCCTGTTTTTGTAGTTATATTGCACAATTCTTTAGACAGTTATTTTCTTAAACAAATTCTTCAAAACTACCAGATCTTTTTTAAGGCAAACCATCAAGAAACAGTGCCAAAAGACTGGCAATCATGAATTACTAAGGCACCAAATATGAGATAAAGAATAACATAAGCTTGTGAAAAATGTTTTAGAAACTACTATGCCAAGTTTACAAGATCCTAAACAGAACAGAACCAAAATGTTACTTTATATGTCCTTACACATGGAAGCCAGGCAGTATGGAGAGAACCAGCCACACTTGAAATGTTGATTTTAAACATAATTTAATAATTAATGAATCAAAATAATCTATCTGCTTGATCAACTTGCAATATGATCTGGAAAAGGGGCTATTTTAATTAAGATTGGAGTGCTGCGAATATTTGCTTAAAACTGTCATTCTAACAAAAACTGAAACAAAATGAACTTATTTGGCCTTTCACCATTGTCATCAAAAGGAAGAAAGAGCATAAGGAAGTAGCAACTAAACCAGATCAATTCCAGATAGTTTAGTAATATGTTACCAGCTTACACAGGATGTATACATACATCCTGCAACTTTTGCATGAAAAGAAGTCCCATGTGGCAAGAAATGGGCAGATTTATTTTCAGCCAAGGCGGAGACAAGGCCACTGTCACAAAGGGTGGCCCGTTGTGGATTTTGATCCCAGCCTGGAAGGGCCTGCTGTTCATGAGTCCTTGCCGCTGTAGCAAAGTGGAGCTGTGCGTCCCCTTCCTGGCTCCAGGCATCCTTCCTCCAAATCCCTCTGTGTAAACAAGCATTTTATACATAGAAAATCTGCCCCAATACTGAAAGATATGAGTAGGCTGGATAAAATATAGGCAGCTCCCCCAGAGCTACTTATATCCTACACAAGGAGGTGCTCTTGAAAGCTAGCACAGCCTGGACAGTAGAGGGTTGGGGAGCACTAGTCTTGGGAGCACTAGTACCTAGCACAGATTGCTCACCGCGAAGTGGGCAGGTATTGAAGGTCTAGACATGGTGCAAAGTCAGAGGGGATTTATGTGCTATGCCCAGATTGTCACAGGGTTGCAGTGGCCTTTCTGTCAATGGAGAGGATTCTCTGTAGAGGCTCTACAGGATCACTGAAGCACCAGATAATTACTTTTAAGTCAGCTGGAAATGGAGGCTTAAGTGAGGAATCTTTGTGAGAGATGAAGAGGTTGGTAGTTTTTTTTTTCCTGTCTATCTGTCTTCCCACTTTTCAGGTCAACAACTGATTTCCTCATTATCTGGCCACATCCATGATGAAACAAGCTATGGGCAAAGGGACAATGAGCACAGGGGACAGGTTATCCCTTCTCCCTAGCCCTATCTGACTTGAAAATGCCTTCACCCTCAGAGTACAGCCACTGCCATTCATATACTAGTCATCTACTACTCGTGGGCATAATGTAGCAAAACTGACCGGGAAATACTACAAATTCTAGGGAGGTTACACAAGGGAAATCAAAGGAAACTTCAGTTACCCACGCTGAGATACCTCAGATTTATCCTTTAAGTTTTTAACACTCACACGAGCAGAGCAATGCCGGCTTTTGATGCAACTTGTATTTTTTAACCCTTGAAAATTTTGGTCTCCTATCTGGAAATCTCTGGATTACTGTGGTTTGTCAACTGCTTATGTCTCACTTATGTGGCTGACTTAGGTGATGAAAGTATGACTCAGCACACACATTTCATGTGAATATTTTGTGGGGTCTAGGTGGAGGGGTTAATGAAGAAACAAAACAGTATTATCTTCTTTTTTCCTGTAAATAACTACCTTTCCAAATTCTGCTACCGTTTCCTAAAACCGTAGCAGAATTTCTATGTGCAACAGTAGGTGTCTATAACAGTAAGATTTTTACTTAGTGGATGCAGTAATAAATACATTAAAGCAGAAGTTGGAATTAATTTCCAATCTTTAGCCAGCTTTGTAGACAGTTAAAATCTTTGAGACCTTCCCCTTTTTGGAGAAGAATGCCTTTTAAGCAGAGGCTTTGTCTTTCCCACTGTGCATGGAAAAAATGACTATGCACTTCTATGGTGAATGCCTAGCTGAGAGATGTTTATGTTGGATCCAAACCCATCTCTAAATCACAGGCCCTGTTGCTGAATGGCATTTGTTTTCCACTGGACTGGGGAAGAAACAGCAGTCTGAAAATGTTTTCAGTCCAGGAATTTTTTCAAAATTAAATACAATTACTTAGTTAAGGTAAGAGATAATGTTGCTCTACATTAAACCATCTGGCTTTCAGCTATTATTTCTTTTTCATGGGAGATACAGTTATTCTGTCAGTTTTACATAGAGGCATGCTGAAGCCCATGATTTTATCTAGAAGCAGAGCACCTGGTTTCATGCCTGCTAGTTTTAGCAGTCTACAAGCTTTTTGTCTCAAACCTCAAGAAGATCTCACCATCACAATCCCTTTTTTTTATGATCAATAAAAATAAGCTTACGTTTTGAAGAAGCTGATGAGTTGATAGTTCCTCAGATTATACAAAAATATTCTTGTGTCAGAGGTAAGTCAACAAGCAATGTTTTAAAGAGATTCTGTTATTAAGAGCTTGTCTTGCCTCCTTTAAGGCAACTAGAGATTTTCAGTATATTCTTAAGAGAGTTCAACCCCTCAATATATAAAAATATTGGACACCTTACAGTGTTTTGTTGCTTGCTTGCTTGCTTGGAAAAACAGGCAAAGTTCTGTGTTTAGGTATTTTTGTTAGCAATTGCTGATTGGCCAGACATCGTGTGGCTCCCGAATCACTGCAGCACTTCCCTCCCACGCTGGGCATCACCTGAGACATGGACGGAAAGGGACAATATTGAGATTGATTCAGAGTGAACAGAAAGACACTATTAAGAGAAAACAGGCATTCAGTTGCTTCATCGCCCAGTGAATGTTCATTAATTAAAAAAAGACTATGGATTAAATACTAGTGTCACTGCTTTATTTCTTTTAAGGCTTGGAGATCCAGATTACTGAGCTTCCTAAAAAGAGAGTGAAATGCTGTCTTTTCCAATAAACATTTAATATCACTTACACAGCAAACCTCATTACTAGGTTCAATTGTCCAGAACTATGACAAATTCATGCAGGGAGGCTTTAATTTTTATTGACTATACCTCATCTCAGAATTTAATTAAGAAAACAAGTACATGCAACACTTTTTTTTTTTTTAATGAATGACTATTTTGGCAGCCAAGATTTGAGTTTACTTGCAAGCTAAGTAAAAATCAGAAAGCTTTTTACTGTGTAATTCATGTAGTTGTTTTAGTCCATAATCTCATTAAACATAATTAGAACTAAAATACCTGTCAAGATAAGTAGATAAAAAAAAAAGATTACCAGCCTTGCACCCAAACTCATTACCAATTCTTGTTAATTCCTAATCTGCAACATAATTAGAGCACTGGGAGAAATAAATACTCTACAACTAGCAATGCCAGAAATTTGGGAGAACAATAATGTAATGCAATGTTCTACACAAGGTTGCTTATTATAAAATCTATCATGAATATTGATTGGGAGAGTGAGCTAAAGAATGTGTTCCTCACCAAAATGTTTATAAAGTTAAAAATATATATTTGTAAAAGACTGATTTGCATGTGGTTTCTGCCCTTGAAATGGTAAATATAGTGCAGTGGCTTTCTGCATGCAGACAGCTCTCTAACAGCTGCACTGCCCTATTAACTAGGCTAATTAACTGTCTCTTATGTCACACACAGAATTAATATCTCCAGTAACAGTCAGACTGACCAGTCAGAAGAATTTGATGCTGTAGAGCAGAAGTAATGATGGCTTATAGAAATTATAAATAGAGATCGGAAGCCTAAGGGGAAGCTGGCGAGCAAGCTTGTTTGTTTTTAATTCTCTAGGTATGTCAGGCTTCAAAGCCCAGATAAATTTAGCTAAAGAGCATCTCTTTGCAAAGAGTTTGATGACGGGGTATAGCTGGCTGATTGGTAAGTTATTAAATTCTGAGTATGTCATTGTGCAAAGAAAGACAAAGATCCTACTGAAATGTCACTTCATAGGGATTTACAGGTTCAAGGACAAAGAGAGTCTTGAATTTGCTGTTCCTCAAAGCCTGGGAATTTTAAGTGCATTGATTTCTTCAGATGATAACTTGAAGTGAAGTATGACCTTTCTTAGAAAGGACATTACCAGGGCATTGTAAAATCAGATATATTTTAACTTCATGGTTGAAAGCACTCACTGCAAAATCCTTCTTTTCCAAGATATGGTCTGAAAAGACACATGCGGCAAATAAAGAGAAATGAATAGGGCAGGTTAAGAGGGGAAGTTTTCAGCAGAAGCAATGGAGCACAAGGGGGAAGTGCTAATTGTTCTTTTAGTAGAGCTCCAAGCCTTCACTTGTTTCTTCGAGAAGAAACACATCTTTTAATCATTGTTTCTAATAAAATCAAATGAAATTGTCCTGAAAGACATTTTAACCAAAATCATTTATTTTATCAAATAGATTTTTCCATATTCATATTTCCTACCACTTATGAAGTGAAGAAAACAAGATTTCCTTAAATCTTTTAAATGCTGTCCTATAAAGTTAGCGTTACATTCTCACATGAAATTTTAATACTGAAGTCTATTTTTAATTCTTTCTCCTTCTCCCTGCCCTCTTTGACTAACCCTGTTCACATACCTGATATGCTTTGGCCGTAAAGCCTTGCAGGTTGTTCATAAAAGTTGCCCCTTAAATATCACAGCACAGTTCAATTCCTTAGCAAGGATAGACAAAAAAAGAAGGGAGGAGAAAGATGGTACCATGCCAAGAAGTGCTGTGTAAGTAAACAAATGACTTAAAAGCTGGTGGTTTAGTTGGAAGCCAAAAAAAAAAGTGCTTCCAGTATGGTATTAAAAGTGCATTGGAAGTCTTGGATGTGGCAACAGCTATTTATTTCCTGCAGGCATCTGAAAAAGGCCAATTAAGACTACCAGAAATGTCTGCCCTTGTGGGGAAATTCCTAGTGGTTTTGACCAGTTCTCTTTAAAGACACCAAGTTGTTGACTTGTTCATAGTTGTGGACCACACTCAGTGCATGGAAGAACTTCGTCTTCTGAAGACTAGAACTAATGGAAGTTATGCAGGCCATCTTCACAGGATACTTTCCTGGATTAGACAACAACACAGAGGAACATAAAACCCTATGCAAAAGATCTGTTCATTGTGTATATTGTCCAAGAACAGGAAAATTTCCCCGGCTCCTGCTCTCTTAAATGCTGTCTAAAACCAAAACAAAAGAGATACCACTGATTGGGAAGATAATTCAAAAATTCCTCAAAAGCATGGCAACAAATTGTAATAATAAAATATATATATATATATATATTCAAATAATTGTCAATTGAAGTGCTTTTATGCATCAGGATGTACTAAAGCCCTTTCCAAAAGAAGATTATGGTCATTATGCTGTTTTACAGTTGGAGAAACTAAGTGAAACAGTGGTGGTCAAGGTCATAAAGAAGATGAGAAAAGAATGTGTTTTCCTGTGTCCCTTATGACCATAGTTAGGGATAGAGGTGCTAATCTGCAGAGACCAGATGATAAGCTCCTCATTTGTTCAGTATACTGAAGCAGTATTTTAAATTATCAAGCTTAATATAATGAATCTATTGCTGTGAAGAAATTAGTACACCATAGGTGAAGTGTATGTCATAAAGCATATGAGTGACTAGAACCAAGGGCACCATAGAATCATAACGGTTTCAAAAGACCTTCAAGATCACTTTGTCCAACAATAAACCTTTCAACACCATGCCTGTTAAACCAGGTCCCTAAGCATCTCATCTACACATTTCTTGAACGCTGCCAGTGATAGTGACGCCACCACTTTCCTGGGCAGCCTGTTCCAATGTTTGACTACTCTTTCCGTGTAGAAATTTTTCGTAATATCTAATCTGAATCTTCCCTGGCATAACTTGAGGCCATTTCCTTTTGTCATGTTAGTAGTTATTTTGGAGAAGAGATCGATCTCCACCTCACTACAACCTCCTTTCAGGCAGTTGTAGAGAGCGATAAGGTTTTCCCTTAGTCTCCTCCAGACTAAGAGGCAAAACAGAGAACAAGAGTAAGAGCAGAAAGTAGGACAGGGAAGACACAAGAATGAACAGAGTAGAAGGACTGCAGGAGCTGAGGGGAGATTGCAAATCTGCCAGCATAATGTTCGGATATGCCATTAATAGAAACAACCCAAGAGAACCAGAGAGGCCTCCCTCCAGGATGGGCCAATGAGTAATTATCCCAACTGTTTGGTATTTATTGTGTGACATTCAAGCCCAGTCATCATCCAGAGAGATGTGTAATACAAATTGGACTAAAAGGTAACCTATAAATGAAATCTGGAGTGAATGTGTGCTATAAATATAAACTGAGAAGCCATGGATTTCATTAATGCCTCCCTATATATAACTCAGCCTACGGGAGCATACTGTCCAAACCCTCACTGTGACAAGTGCTCACTAAGCTTTTGAGGAAACTCGAAGCAAGTCTACAAGCATTGCTCTGCTTCATTGCACATTCTCAGCAATCTTGTCAACAGTCCAGTGTTCATCTGTGGAACAGAGGAAGACAAAGTTATGAGGAAGAGCAACAACACTAAATAATGTTAGAAGAGCGGTTTTAATGACATTGATAGTGATTGCTCTACCCTTTTGGAAATCAGGAACTTCACATCTGATACTGAGTTCCACTGATGTCTTATTTCCTAGTTATAGAATGTGGCAAGACAGTCATTCATGGCAAGCAAGGCCAGATAGAAAAGGCATGCCGATGCACCCTGCTCAGACATCTCACATGCTGCTGTAAGATATCTAGGAATAGCTAAAAACAGCACAGTCCTAACTTTTGCCAGTCAAATCCATTCCAAAATGTATTTACTGGAGTTCCTCAACTGTAGTAGATATTTGGCAAAAGTGTTTACAGCATTCAAAGCCAGAGAACAAACCCCAGTGAGTCTCTCATGGACAAAAGTTCAGAAGTCTGGGGTGTGACATAGTACGAGACCATCACACACTGCATGGATGGGCAGAATAGGGGATAGATGTGAGGTTTGGACCAAACTTTGTGGAAATTAATCCTATATCAAAAGCACAGTTTTATGTTCATAACTTAAAGGCATATATCCACATAAACTATGCAAACCATGGCATTAACTATTACCCTATTAGTCTGGTAAACTCAGCATCACATGGGCCCAGTGCATTTGGCTTCTGCATTTAGAAAGAAGGGAATGCATGTAAGCTTTTCTCTCTGCTGACCCCACACAGCAAGTGCAGATCATAAATTTCCATGTGAACTTGAGTCCATTCAGTGACTCAGGGAACAAACTGCAGAGCAAATACAACTATATCCTTTCCCCCACGTAACCCTTGCCCATCCCCGGGGACACAAACACTTCTGTGATCTCCCCTGCAGTTCCCCACTCCTCAATACACCTAAAAACAAGGGATGCTAAATGTTTGAGCCAGAATTTAACCTCTAGCAGTTAAGAACCTCACCACTGGGCACTGAATGTCCACTCTGCAAGAAGGGGAAAAGGCCAGGGCTCTTGAGCGCTGGGCTCCAGCTCACCAGGAGCACAAGTCTGCACTGAGCTGCAGTTGCACACAGCGTGTGCTGTGTATCTGCCGGATTTTCTTTCTTGGCACCAAGTGTGGAAGGGTTTCTCCTGCAGGTCACAGAAGGCAGGAAGGTCAGGACAGCGGGTCGCCGTGTTATTACAGTTCTTTCTGTTTGCAGCAAGTTTCCCAGCAGACTCAAGAAGAACTAAAACTTTGTGCCTGTGCTTATGAATAACGTATCTTTGAACCAGACAAATGGTTGAGGAATTTGAAAGGTCTGTTACTCCGCTCCCGGGGAGCAAGAAAACCAGTCAAATGTCCATCACTCTGCAACTGGGATCCCATGCTTAAAAGGGCTGGGATTCAATTATGCCATAAACTGAACAGCAAATGTAGGAGGCATGTGGGTTCCCTCTTGCTGAATAAAATACTAGAAGTAGACTCACGTATCCATCTGAAATCAAGATCATTATTTTGTTATCACCTAGTTAATGCTTTCCAAGCAGGATAAAACATACAACCTGCGCCCATCTAGAGCCTTTTTAAGCTAAGATGTACATGGAGTCCAACCCTTTGTTTATTGGAACAATTTGCTTACTGTTTATTCTAGGGCAGCAAAACGTATGCCTCTTGGAGGGAACCAAAAGGCTTTGCTGAGCAGTTGTCTGAGGAGTTTTACTCCAATCACCAGCTCTGCAGATTGTTCAAGTCACCACAGCAACTCTCCCCGTTTGCAATCATATTGCTCAATTACAAGCTGAAATGGAAATGAACACAATAGTACTAACATGATGGCAGAAGTCAATTTTGCTCTCAGTAAAATGGGATAATCTTGTGTCTCCCTGGCATGAGTTAGAACTAAAGTCACCATGTTTGCAGTGTGCACCCAGTATATCAAATGGCAATATAAGTCTTAATAAAAATTGTTTACAGACTTTTTTCCTAAATATTTTTCCCTGTTGTCCAAAGCCACCAAATTAAAGGGGGACTGATTTACTGTCAGCAATGAGACTAGCTTTCAACTAGTAAATGTCCAGTGGTATTTTAAAACTCTTCCTGAGAATTATAGCTTTTTCCAAAGGTATTAATATATCTTTATGCCTTCTGCCCCCCAAGTGGAGCAAAATAGATCTCAGAGATAGGCTGAAAAGATTTTGCCTGCAGAGACTTGGTACACAGGTATACTCTGGAAAAGGTGGCACTAGTGCCACAGCTCGCTTGAAAAGTTAGTTGTATTCTACCCAGATGAAGGGGAACCTCCCATGATCATACTGTGAACTGGTCAGAAGCAAGCTAAGTCAGACCTAGAAACAGAATTGCCTGGGCCTGTAAAATTTTTCTTTAGATATATCTAATTTTCCTAAACATGCTTTCTGAGAGAACAGACTACCAGGCACCTTTGTACTCCTCCAAAGTTTCAGGATTTCCGGCAATTTGGCCAAACTTATGCCACAGCAGCTGTGATCTAGGAACATCAAAACACACCTGACACATGGGATAGGATGCATCTCTCCTGGATTTCATATGGAGTCCATACTTTTATAGTATAGAAGCCTACTCCTGAAGTAGTCTTCCAAGGTCCCCTTTACAATCAAAAGAGAGCAAGAGGCACAGCTGCCTTACTTTAGATAGATTTTAGTATAAGAGCAATTAGGCCATACCCAGGGAGTCTGGCTGGCTTCTTCCCACGTGGATCTCTGCACTCTGCTGACTCCCACGTCACTGTGGTTTGGGCTTCATGCACGTGCCCGCACTGCTCAGCTGTGAAGGCTGCTGGCCAGGATGTCCCTGCGCCCGCAAAGCCCCAGCTGTGCAAGCAGAGCTGCAGGCGGGGTGAGGGCTCCTCCACGATCTCACCCAGCTCCCTCTTCATCGCCAACACAGACACACAACATGCGACCTGCTGAACGCTGAAAGTTCAGCTTTTGTGGCATGCTTTTGTGGGCACTTGATGGGGAATTTAGTACTTCTGAACATAAAGTCCCTGTTGCAGATGATAAGGACTATGAAACTCTTCAGAAAAGAGTCCTATCAACTCTAAAAAAAAATCCAGAGATTTGGAATAGGAATCCATAGAGAATGGATTTTTTTATCATGGGCCAGGTGGCAGTTGTTTGTCTACTCTTCTTATTTCCAATAAATAATTACATAAAGTACTGAGAGAGATTCAAGAAGAAAAATATCTTTTATTTTTAGGAAGGGCAGGGGGTTATTTATCTCTGGTTGGCCTAAGCAAACAATCTTCAAAAGACCTCAGAACAGGAACTGCCAATTCCAAAGGCTACTCATAAAAACATAAACAAAGGCAAGTATGTTTGGTTTGGGCTTGAAAATATCCCCCAAGGAGTAGATGTCTCTGGTTTCCATGGCAATACCATGCACTTCCAGTCGACCAGTGTCTTTTACAGACCCACAAATTTCAATACCAGTGGAGGATATTTAGATTCACCCTGGTATAGCAAACGATACAGAGCTTCAGGGAACTAGGCCTATGCTGAGTACTAACGTTCTGCTTAGCTAAAGCATATCTACCAGAAAAAGCATGGCATCTTGATTTGAAGCTATCAAGGAATGAAAAATCCATAGCCCAACCCAGCAATTCGTCTGGTTGTTTCCATCATTACGTTAAAAACTGTGTTTTGTTTACTCACACATGTCTGACTCTGACATGTACCAATGGCTGACATGATGCCATTCCTTGTTATATCACAAAAGCAATATTCTTCTATATTCTTTACCCTGGCTCTAAGGTCAAGCTTTGGTAATGGCCTAGTAAAGTTTGTCTTCTTCAGCAGTTAAGGGAAAAAGGACAGTGGGAACTTTTGAGGGTTCTGCAGTTCTAAATAGTTCACCATGTATGTCACAATTACCCAGAGTCAATAAATTACTAAGACTCTCTTGAGTATATATATTCTGACAGTAATTTTACCACCTTTACAGAACAGCTCAAACTGCAGAAAAAATGGTAAACTCTAATGCACAAAAGATCTTTATCTAGGCTGAACCTGTACATCCAATGCACTTGGTGCACCATCAAGATAAAATAATGTCATATGAGCTACAGTAATTATCCATGTATGTTCTCAACCAACACCAGAGGACAAGTATTAATATTTAACTCTCTTTCATTTAGCAGTAAAATAAAATAATTTTCATTTGCCACGGGCTAACAGCAGGCTCAGGAACAGTTCCAATGGCTTTGCTACCATATCATAAATTATGCTACAACCATTTGTCTAGCCTTTAGCTATATCAGCATGCACATGTGTTGCCAGAAATAAAACCAAAAAAAGGGGGGTGGTTTGCCTCTTGGACTCGAAAATCACACTTCCAAACAAAATGCTGGCATTCATGACTGAGATAGAATTTTCTTGGTATTTTTGCAAGTATGACCAAGCTGCACTGAACTGACTTCTAAAGTGTCTAGATGATAGCAGATAATGTTTGATCTTTGCCCTTTTACCTGAACGGCGTGCAACCCACTGAGGATCTTTCTTAGACCTGGTAGGTAGGAAACCTTTTGCCTCTCTCTCAAAAACTAGAGACTGCAACACTGTGGGGCAGTTGCGACTCAGTCTTAGATGAAATTAAGCTTATCAGTGACTTGGAAGCTGATACTCCATGGAGATCATGGAGATCTTTTAACCCTGGATCTACATCTCTCCATGCATCCCAGTACTCCAGAGAAAGCTCTGGAAATATCAAAAAGTATAAAACACTCTAAAATTGTCTTTTGAGCAAAAGAAAGAGACCCTTTGCACTTTTTTTATATTCACAGAAAACTCAGAAGTTTCAGAACTAGCTAAAGAAACATCCCATGTTTTCTGAGCATTAGATGGCAGATAATGGCTATATCTACATTACTGAATAATGCAGGCTGAAGACCTCTAGGGAAATTCACTCTAGTAGCATAACACAGTTCATGTCCATATGCTTAAACTTTTTCCTTGCTTGTCCAGAAAAAAAAAAAGTCCCACATATACTGCCTTGTGGGAATATCTTCCAGCAAATGCTGTGCTCCGAGTCGTGCCTTGGTGGTGCTGAGCAACAAAAACAAGAGCAAAATTTGGCAAAGGGCAAAGTCATGACAGAAAAGGAATAGTTAAACAGTATGGATGATCTAAGCCAGTGCCTGCAGCCATGCTTTGCCCTTCTCTAGTTGGCTAACATAGCTTTAACCACAAGAACAGCCTGTGCATATTAGTTTTGGGAAGAACAAGTCAGCAGATACTTGCAAACAGCAAACAAACTTACTGTGGCATAGTTGCACATTGCTAGCATGGAAGGAACAGGGACCTGATTCTGCCTTCAGTTACTGAGGTACAGATCAAGAGCAGCTATAGTGAAATCAGGGGAACTACTTGAATGAAAGTGGGAGAAGAGTCATTCCCTGTGCCTCCGTTTTGCCATCCATTTACGGTCCTATCTTGTACCCATGCCATCAGAAGGGTGCAAAGCAACAGAATTGGACTAGAGGCTCTATAGCACTTGCAGCACTGCAGATGGCTCCTGATTTTTTAAAAATGTAATAATTAAAGCCAGATGCAATAAATAAATAAATAGATAAAAGCATCAAGAGTATACAAGATTATAAAAGGTTTAGCAACATTAAACTTCCTGAATTGAACTGGAACACTGGAACAAACATTGTCCTTAGGCGAAAAAGTGACTGTAGTTAGTATCCAATAATTACACAGATATAATTGCTAATACAGACCTCACAGGTTGGCCCATTAATGTCTTCACCATTCACAAAAGGTCATTTGGATGGAACTGTTGCTCACTCAATTACCTACATAATGATGTTTCAAGGATGGTATTTCCATTCTGTTCCAGACCTGTTTGTGCTCTGTGTGCAATTATTTTGTGCTCCCAGAACATTCGGCCATTTGCATCCCTCAATTATCTCAATACTCTGACACTTCTTTTTATAAATATATTGTTGGCTCACACCGTAGAACATCTAACAGATCACTCCATTATCACTAGTAGGGCAAGGAGCAACAAGAATATATCAGATTAATTGAGAATGCCTGAGAAAACTTCTGATTTCAAAGGAAGCAATCTGGATCCAATTTTCCTCTCATTTTCACTTCACTCATACCCTTGATTGTCAATACCTCATTTCTGGTCTAAATTGATGCAACCCATGGTTTAAAGTAGTGTATTAAAATAGCGAGCATGTGTACTTTTCAAGCTCTTGTGATGAACTGGGTCGTATGGGAAGATAATGTTTCCAAAAAGCACTTAGGAGCCTGCATCTCATTTTCAAGAAGGGCTCTGACAGTTACAATAACAAAAGCACCTCAACCTAAGACAGACACCTCGAGGAGCTCAAAGGCAGACGAGGGTATGTTGGCTCTCAGGGGGCTTCAGTGAAGGCCATGCAGCTCTGCCCATACAGCTGCCTCCAGTGAAGCTGCACTGAACTGGACCTATGTTGCCACTGGTATGTTAGGTAACTACATGAAAACTCACCTTCTGAAATCACGCTTCTGGCTGCAGTGCAGACATACCTCTAGCTTAACTTCCAAGCAAATTATATTTATGGCTGACTGAATAATTTACATAGGCACCTTTACATAGACTCATACATTTTCATTGTCTGCATTCAGCGCTATATGTCAAAAATGATGCTGCTTAGAACTGCAAAATTGGGTTTTGCAGTTTTGAGGGAGATATTAATGGATCAGCTAGGACCACCCACCAGTTGAAGGGCATCAGGAGAACACAACATGCCTTAGATCTGTATGGGTGGAGAGAAATATTGCCAAGAAAGACAGTGGGATAAGAATCTGTTTTCAATTTAGAAACTAATTGTCTCCCTTTCCCAGTGTGGGGTGTAATCATTCAGCTGAAATCCTTAGTCTGGTGGGAGCCAGTCCTACATTTCTGTATTAAGACTAAACAACTGAAAGAAATGAGCAGAACAAATGGACAGCATTTCTGCTGTCCCAGTGTGGCTATGGTACGAAGGCTTTTCCTCTCAAGAGCTTTTATCTAAGAAAGTGTTTCCAAAGCAAAGCAGATAAAATATTGTGTGTAAGAATGGTAAAGGCAACTGAGTTTTCCATTTATGTTCATCTCAAATTCTTGGCGCTCGCTGGGATAAGACTGGATTAATGACTCATTTTTAAGGCTCAATTTTAAAAGCTTGTTGTTAGTCATCTTATAAGATGCATTATTTTCTAAACAGGCAGCCGATCTAGATGGATAAAAGTCCCTGTCCACCCCTGAGGATAGAAGCTAACATACAGATGAATCTCAGCATCATGCCTCCTGCTACCCATCTCCCCACAGCTGCATCTACAGCACCATGCAGACAAACTAACCCAAGTCTCAGAAACAAGATAGTCACCACATGGTGCTAAATAGCTACAGCCAACAGCAGATCTGGCTAGCAGTAACCCTCCTTGACTAGTTTTTGCAGCTACAGGAAGCATCACTGCACGGTGGTACATGCAGTGTAGACCTGCTGTCCATGTCACAGCTCAGAATGGTCACTGGAAGCAATGGATAGGCCTGCACAGAATAGAAAACATCGTTTTTTTCAGGGCATCCCAGGAAAATGAGGGAGAAGAAAATGCAAAGCCAATCTAGCTACAATTCGATCAGTACAATATAATTAGGAGCTTCATACCTCACACAAATGCCAAGTATGTAAAAACATGCCCTCCTGATTTGCTGAAATTTCCCACTTGTTGCAAGAATAAGGAATTTCAAGAACCACAAAGTACACACAGCACTGAAGAGTCAGCCAGAAAGGTAATTCAGGAAAGCCTGCCATGTTTCAGGCTCTGACAGTCACCTCAAGGACAGATTTTCTAAATGAGAGCAAAAAGAGAGTGTGGAAAGTAGTGTCTGGAGATCTAAATGATGTGCCTCGGCCTTCACATTAGCTCTGCAAGAAGTATTGCAAAGGTTATACAAGATAAGAAAGAGCTTTAGAGTCCAAAAATACATAGGTCTGCAGAGACGTAACATGACACATAACGCAGAGACGGCTACACAGAGTGAGCTGGTGACACCTGAGTAACAGAGGTTTCCGTCTTGCCTAGGATCCTCAAACAAAGCTCATCAAAGCTAATACAAATTTTGCTCTTAGTAAGCTTTTTTTATTTTTTCCTTTTTCAAGCAAAAACTTTTCCTCTTTTCCTTTCCTATAAACATATCTTCCTTGCTGAAGACCAACCACCATTTCCAGTTAAATAGTACAAAGTTCAGTGAGAATCTGCAGGCTCCTCAGTGTCATGCAGCCACCCAGTGAAGGACAGGGGACAGGAAATGAGGCTCATGAAGGAATGCTGACAGCTTAAAGAGTGTAAGGAGAAAAAAAGCAACCATCAGGGCAAGGAGCGTAACAACAAACTCAAGTTCAGCCCTGTGTGTGGTCCACTAGCAGGGTCTGTGCAGTGTCCTCTGGGGAGACCCAACAGTTGTAATTCTTGCTTTCCCCTGCCTCATAGCCAAACCAAACTCTCAGAATACGTATATATAGAAAATACTTTATTTTTATTTTCTATGCAGGGGTGCCAAGAAGGATTTTACCGTACCAACTCAGGAAAATGTTCTCCTTGCAGCTGCAATGGCAATGCAAACAGATGTCTCGATGGATCTGGAATCTGTGTGGTAAGGAATTTCTATCTATCTCCTCTGCCAGTCCCTCACTGAAGGATATGATAACCAAACCTTTAACCAAACCAAACCCTAACCAACCCCATGCATGAGGCTTCACATGAAGGGAATATTTTCCAGAAAAATGCAAGGAACTGCGGGCCACAACCTGGCTCTTCTATTAACTCCAATGTTCAATTGCAAAATTCAATTGCAAAGACGTGTATACCTCACAGGAGCTTTTTGCTGAAGGATAATCATAAGCAGAGCCAAGATCAAAATATTAACAAGATTACCCTAACCAAATTTCATTCTCACTTACCTAAATTACTTCTGCAGATTCAAAACATTCTGGTGGCATTTGTGAGAGCTGGAGAAAGTTTTTCATCTATCAAAATATGAAAATGGTTTTGTATTCCCCTGAAGAAACATGCATAAATTCAAACACATTTCATTCTCCCCTTTATGAACATAGTGCTGTATATCATATAAATAATTTAGGATGCTAAGTGACCCCTGTAAGTATATATATATGTGCTATCCATAGTAATTATATTGCATGGCAGCCTCCTGCTGAGAAGTAACAACTTGAGGAGGTAGAAATAATGCAGCAAGGAAAGAGCATATTGAACTCCAAGGTAGTATTACAATTTGCCTTATGCTCGTTCTCACTCATTATCAGCTAATACAAAAAGCTGTGGGTTAGTATTAGAAATCAATCTCTTGTAGTTCGAGAACAAAATCTAGTGCAGTGAAGCTAAGCCAATTGCTAGTGGGCAATCAGAGCAATAATACACCAAAAATGGATAGAAATTAATACTTGTGATGTGTCTGAAACACATGGAAGAGCCAGGCATTTGTGCATTCTTTATAGGCCTATAAAGCAGGAGTAGAGCTCAGAGCTCCTACTTCTGCCACAAATTTACTGTGTTACTTTTGACAAGTCATAAACCTTTGCCCTCCGTTTGTTTCTTCATAAAATGGCCTGCTAATTTTCACATACTTCGTATTACTGCAGCCTACATCAAGTTTGCAGTAATACACATACCTAATGCCATATTCCATAGCATATTTCTTACCATTTTTATTCCTGTGGCAATAAGACAGTACAACTGTGCAACTCAGGCAATTAGCTGGCTTGGATGCCGCAGTGCGCTTGGATTTGGATAGTGTCTATAAAACACATACTGGTTTCCTGCTTTAATATATTTTTTAAAGGCCCTACACTGCCAGGCATGCCAAACTATTCTTATTGCACGTGCACACGGCTTTTCTCATGGGACTGTGACAAGAAGAAACTTCTGATGGAAGGTTTAAGAACAAAAGAGAGAGTTTGGCTAAAGCATGCCTCCGGTGACTCAATCAGCGCTTGTCTAGAGCACAGTACATGAGGGAAGAAGGGGATTATATCCTCAGACTGCAAATACAAAAGCAGATTCGTTTTCTGTCTTCTACAGAAAGAAGGCCAATGTCAGGAGTTGAGGACAAAAAAGTTTCTGACATCACAGAAAGGAGTCTGAATATATCCATGTATTTCAGATTCTGATATTTATCTGGGACACTAGACTGTCTGAATTGATCACTACTGAAGGACAGAACTAAGAGATGAACACCAGTTTATTTTTTGAATTCAAGGAATCTCCTGCTTAGGCCATTTACTTATGAATAAAGAGCAATAGAGAAAATACTTAAAGGAAAAAGGAATGAAAGGGAGAGGGAAAGAACATGGTGAAAGGAAACAGCAGAATGAAAGGGTTTATGAAGATATGATAGCATAAAACAGAATACAGATACCCATGGAGACTGCAGTAACAGGGCTTTCCTGGGCACAAGAAAAACTCCAAGGAAATTCTGAAGACTAGAGAAATTTGCCTGGGAAAGCCTGAGAGAAGAAATGCCTGGAGAAGTAAAGAATGATGGAATTCGGATTACAGCAGGAATAAACAGGTTAAATGAAAGAATGGGAGATATTTGGGAAGAGGAGGTTTGAAGGTTAATGATCTGCATAGCATTAGAATCAGTGGACAAAGCAGCCCTACCCTAAGGACCACTTCTCCTGGAAAGCTTGGAGAAGGACAGCAATGACTCTGGCTAAAGATCCACTCAGGGTTGCGTACATACAATGGAATGATTAAAATATGAAAAAAAGTCATTTTTTAAGCCCTGCTAAGAATGATGGAAGACATCATGAAAATAACAGTAACTCCCTGTTCAGTTGGTGGATAATTATTTTTGGTAGTTGAAATAATAACTAAAATATAGGGACTGATTAAATGAACAAGTCTAGGGTAATATGAAAATGAAAAAGTACATTACTCCAAAAGGGATGAAATATAAGGGTCAGATTCAGTATAATGCTATAAGATCTTCATGTTATGCAAATCCTCCAAATCAATTTGGTGATTGTAGTTCCCATCGCACACAAATTAATTAAATTTTCATTGGCCTCTGCCCTGAATTTGAAATCAAATAAAATTAAACCTATATTAATGATGCCTTAGGGTAAAGTATTCACAGCTTTAATTCCTGCTGACATAAGTATGGGTTAGCATTCTCATCTTAAATCTTCTCTCAGCGTTATTCATAGTGTATAAATCAACCCCACAAGTCTCTAAAAGCTTACAGAATGACACACTCAATGAATCAAAACTCTCATCAGATAACCAGACAGAGGAAATTATTGCATGTAGAGCCTTTCTTGCACAGATGTCCACATAAAACCGGTACAGAGATCAATCACATGATTTTGCAATTAAAACTAAACAACCACTCAATCCATTTTTTAATAGAGAAAATCACCCAAGTATTAGAAGAAAAGAGAGTAGTCAGCACAGTGTAAACTCCATTTATGATATAATACAATATAGGTGTCAAATATTGCTTCATTTCAAAATCATTAGGTGACTGTGTCATACACCTTGGTGATATATGGAAGACTAATTCTTTGTGTCGATTCTAGACTTTGGACTTTTTAATGTAACATTCTCAGGATTAACTAGGAGGAGAGATGGAAGCCATTTGTTGTAGGGCTTTGTTGTAGCTTTTGAATTCGGAAACAAGTACGTATGTGATGCTAAAAGTGGATTAAATTCTAAGAACTACAAATGGCAGTCTGCAGACGGAGTGATGTGCATTTCTTCTGCATAAAGCCAAAGCAGTCAGGTTTTATAGCCAGTAAAAACAGAGGTACGTAGGAATGTTTGGCCTCTTTTCACCACTACCAGGTCCTATCCCATCGACAACTCACAGCTGAGGCATTTCTTTATAGAGTGTCTCTGCTGAGGGCTCAAAATCTGAAAATTCAGACATGACAGTGGGCCTCAATCTGACTCAACAACAGAGCAGCACTTCCTGGAGGTCATGGCTCTTATGTCTGTCTATCAGTGGTCTGTCTATTCAGAGTCTATCTATGTCTGTCTATTCAGAGTGGTCATGCCACTCTGAAATGAGTGGCAGATAGAGCTGAAACAATTTGTCTAAAGCAGTGAATTCTTACACCATATGTGGGTCGCAGAACGGCCAGGATTTTATCAACCATATTAAAACATTTGATTGCCTGCTCTAGGGAAGGAAGGTCACCTGAGGTGACTGAAAAGTCCTGTGGCACTGATTTCAGAAGCTCAGTAAAAAATATTGGAAGCAGGAACAAATGAAGAAATTACAGAGCTGGATATCTAAGTTTAAAAAAAATGTTAGATGGAGTTACCACTGTCCTTTCGAGGTTACTACCATTAATGGGGGGTAAATATTATTTATTGTGTGGTTAGATCTTCATAAATGTATGGAAGCACACAGAGCAGAAAGAGCAAGTCTGGAGAGAACACTGTAGCAGAAGGTGAAAAGCAGACTTTTTGGTGTCCATCTAGGAATCTCAAAATGAATGTTTACCATCTCACTCTTGAATACTTGATTAATATGTAAATGGGGTGTCGAAAGACTAATCAAAAAGAAAAAAAAATAAAAATCTTTTGGGGAAAAGAAAGACCAAAGGGTCACAATGGTGCAGAGGATAAATTTGATGGAATCCTTTCCAGCCTTTTATGGAAGTTGTAAGAATAGTGCATATTGTCATGTAAGAAGTGATTTGTTTTTAAGTGTTTGGGTTTACAGCTGAGTGGAAAGGTTGGAATGGATTTGGCAGTTCTGCCCAAGAGGATAATATGTTCCACATGATTGCCAAGGCAGGTCTGGAAAATTGCCCGTGGATCTACAACCATCCATCAAGCACAAACAGAAAGCAGCAGGGATCTAGCAAAAATCTCCTGTTTGTTAGATACTTCTGGCTTCAAGATGAGCCTTGCAGCTCATAATGCACTGTTTCTTCTTACAAAGATGGACTACATCGGTCTACAGTGTGGGTGACTGTGGTCTATGCTTGGAAAGACAACCAGAACTATCGATCTGGTGCTAAAATACACCACCGCCCAGAATATTTTGGCATGCACTAGTTGTCAAGAATGTTAGCGTTAATTGTCTAAGTGTCTCAGGTGTAGCTGTTTCCTTCCCTGTTAGGTGGGTTTCCCCCTTAGTATTTGTTGTCCTGCTTTTCTTCTAAAAAGGCATCCTCGTGACCTCAAGAAGAGAGAGTTTTCTTTCGTTTCCCCATGTTACCTGTAGTGCAGACAAGCAGAAAGTAGAGCCACAGCTGCAAGGGTTGCCCCTTCTGCCTTGCCTGCTCTCAGCAGCACCTCCTGCACAAGGGCCAGGACAAGTCACAAGATGGAAAAGGGCAGGGCGAGGTGTCCTGTCTGCAGCACTGACCAGCTTTCACTTCATTTGCTAATGCAAGTCCTACGAACCGCTGTTTTGACATTCAGGGGTAAGCTGACCCCAATGGGATCAGGAGCTGATCCAGTTGCTGTCCTGATTGTTTTAGGTTGTCAGTTTGCTTTACTTCAGTAAAAATTGTACAAAATTTAATGACCTTTTTAGAGCCTCATCTGCTTCCATAAGAACTTCTAAAAGCTACTGCACCTCAGTCTTAATGGCTGAAGAGAAAAGGTTTGAAATTACCAGCCTGAAAGTTGAAAAAAATGCGATCTCATGGCTTTCAAGTAATTCTGCTGAAATATTTATTTTACTATTATTAGTAAAATAGGGGGGGCAGACGCATGAATTCAGGCATTGCAGAATGGGCAATAGTGACCAGTTCTATAACCTCAGATAAGAGAGCATATCACAGATTTGGGGAAGTCTGAATCTACATTCAAGCTCATCACTACTGGCTCAGCAATAAATACAGTCAGACTGCACAGAAATGCACAACATTTGCACCATTCCAGCTATACAATTGATTTGTTCTCATGCCATCTTCCTGCATAAGCAATTGCTGCAAGACTGCTTCTCATCACAAAAAAAAAAAAAAAGATTAAAAAAATATCCTGTCTTTTGGTAGCAAAGATGATTTTCAATGGCAAAGTAATGACTATAATTCCTAACAGTTGTTTGAGGAAATTTCCAGATTTTACAGATAATATTGCAGACTGTGCAATTTTGTTTGGATGTTTTTTGTTAACTTATTAAGCTCACTAAAAGCACAGCTAAGTGCTCTTCTGTGCTTAACTTCTGTGCTCTGGAGAGTCTCCATGCCATCCTATGTTAGATGAGTAACACAAGGGCTTCCACTCTGTGCAAGGTCCTGTCTTTCTCCTAAATGATACGCAGAAAACTGGCCTGCTATCCTAATCTAGGCGGGCACGTAAGTGTCAGTCATGCAATGAAATAATCCCCTTAAAGTGCCTATTTATGGCAATTAGTGAGGCTGGTGCCTTTGCAGGCCATTAAAAGGAGCTCTCCTCACTTATGTTTAGGTATCTAAGGAAGATGGGCAGATTCCCACCCCTTTGACTTTAGCAATACTTATGGGGGAAAAAAAAAAAGATGTTGTATTTGCAGGGAAGCTTGTTTGAGTACCACTGCCTGAAGAGGATTAACAGATTTTCATTATTATTTGTGCTTAAGCATATTTACAGAGCAGAGAAGCATATTTAGTGCTGTACTTCCCAAACAAATACGTGCCGCTCAGCTCTCATGCCCACTGCCACATGCCCTCCTGTAGCACAAGGAGACACACATAGAAGTGCTCACCCTGACTGATGATATTGCATTAGATCAGAATAGTTACACTAGCTAAAGCATTTTCTAAAGCATGAAAATGCACTCCAGCCACTCTGTCATCCGGCAAGCTGCTGTTGATGTAATGGGGATGAATGATTATATACTGCATCTGCATTTAGAAGCCTTTAGAAACCAGGCTGCTATTACACAAGATTACTTCCCCTGAAGTATCCATGAATAAGGGACACTTCTGCCTTGGACTTTGTTTAGTGAAAATAAAAGTTATATTAACATGGGAATATGGAAAGAGTTTAGCTTACTATAATTTAAAAAAACATATACTTTTTTTTTTTTAAGTGCATTATTACGCCCAGTTGCCATACTACAACTGCACAGTTCTTGGGTATCTGGCTTCCATGAACTGTATCATGTCTCACCATGTTGTCTGCAAAGCCAAGCAGTAATTTTGTACTAGTTTCAGTGCTTGATGTCCTAAAACTGACTGACCACTGACTGACCACACCACCACTGACTACTTTGGGGGAATTTTTACTTCACTGTTCCACTTTTCAAAACTAAAGAAAATAGAGCAACAAAATTTGTCTACTGGGTTTCTGTGTTTGAAAAAAGTAGAGACGGATATTATATTTCAACAATTTTGTGAATACATTTGAATGAACCACTGAGACAGGAAAGGCTGTGAATAATCAGACACAGTCAGACTTATGCTACCAGCTGTATTTGAGGACTTTTGTTCTAAAATGTGTATGAATGTTGAGAGCAAGGGTATGCCTTTACTTGTAACTCTTGCAGCAAAGCATTTCTTTGAATTCCATCCTCACACAAATGCTGAAAACAGAATTTCATTTTTTCTCGTAATTATTTCTCTATCAAGATTGACCAGTTTAGAACCAGAACTCTTTTCTCAAATCACCACATCGGTGCCACTTGGGTCTCAGAATCACTTTAAGAGCTGCAGTGTCCTTCCTGCCTTTACTAATAGGCTTATCGTAGTCAGAATTTTGTTGGAGATGCAAGCTAATGTGACAAAATATATGGCTATTGCCATTACTAAAAGAAGTAGGATTCAAAGTACCTACAAGAGTCCTGATTCATTAAATAAGATAAAGACACTCTTACATAATCACTAACTACAACTACTAACTACAAAAAGTATCCTTCAGATATTGGGCTAATGGAGTCCTTGGAGTAAAAGGGCCACTTAGCACTTCCCTTCAGTTTAGAAAAATACTACAGATACCAGGAGCAACATCAGCTCCTCTGCCTCCCTGCTGTGATCCTCACAATAGGAATATTAGCCTTGGAAAACAATAATGGATTTATTCTGATAATATCGATGTGTTGTTTGAGGAACTTAGGACAAGAAAGGTGAAGTGAATTGCCTGGAACAAAAAAAAAGTGTGTACAAAAAAGGCCACAATTTAATGCAGACCACATGAAGCCTACTCATGCTTTATATAAAAGGTCAGCCTTTCTTTTTGCACTCTCACTGCCAATGCAGTCATGTCTCTCAGTACATTCAAATCACATTTTCATTAAATAATGACAAATGAAAATGACAAATGAAACCTATTTTTAAAATTGTATGAGTCTTCAACACTTGTGTCCTACATTCTGTGCCTCAGCAGCAGTGTTGTGTGCTCTTGCAAGACCCTTCGGAGTTTAGCTTTTTAGTTAAAAGAACCTTCTATTACATGCATACTAAGTACTCTCTTCTCTATGACAAGTTTTATTATGAAAAAGCTTCTTGGGAAAGTTTAACTCTGCATCTATTGGCATCTAATGCATTTAAAGACTCATGGAGATAAAGATTTTCTGTGTTGCCTTTCCTTGTCATTCTACCTGCTGTAGAGATCTCTAGTCAAATAACTTTTTTTTTTCTTTGTAGAAATAATTAATTATTTTGCAGTGATATCCATATGGTAATAAATGAGGTAGCAACACAAGCAAAGTGTCCTACTAGTCTGAACTAAATGAAGCAGTCCTAATAGAGTGTTTTAATAGGATTTGAATTAGAAAGACTACTTAAAAGCAAAACAGGCTCAAAGCTGGGAGAAACGGCTGATGTGCCAGATGGCTGTTCTGCCATTCGGAGGAACTCCAACCTCTGGAGGAATGGTCAGACAGGAACTTCTTGAAGTTCAGTTAAGGGAAGTGCCAAGTCCTGCGTCAGGCAGGAATAACTCCCGGCACCAGTATAGGAAGCTGAACAACTGCAGAGTCATTTTGCAGAGAAAGAAGTGGAAGTCCTGTTGGACAAGAGGTTGGACATTGCCACAAAGATCATTAATGGCCTGGAGCATCTCTCATATGAGCAGAAGCTGAGAGAGTCAGGATTGTTTATCCCAAAGCAGAGAAGGCTTAAGGGGGTGGGGAATGAGGGAGAGGCCATGAAGGGAAGAGATAGTCCATTTCCAACCCATCAGGTTTGGCTTGTTTGAAAAATAATTAATAAACTAAACTCACCTACCCTGAATCTGGTGTTACTGAGAGAAGAGTGCCATTTGTTCTGACCACAGTAAAACTTCCTGCTGGCAGGTGCTGGGGAAGCTCCCTCTTGAAGCACTCCCAATGTGCCTGAAATCGGACACACAGCTTCCCTGCTATTCCAGAGACTGCCAGCTGCTAACAGCAAAGTGACTTCTGTGATGTGACTAAATGATTACTAGAGAACATGCTGAGGCATCAAGGTCATTTCCTCCTGTGCCAACTCTGAACATAGGAACACGAGATGTGCCCAGCACGGCCCAACAAAAGAACTCTGCAGTCTAATATTCATTCTCCAGTGGTGGCAACAGGACGTGCTATTTGGCAACAGCAGCTGAACCTGCCTAGTTTCTGCAGCCTATTTGCTTTATGCTGTGAGCAACCACAGTTGTTGTATGAAGGAATGTTAGAGGTTAAATATCTGGGGATGCCTTTTGGTACCCACTTATGGACCCACTGGCTATGAATTTCTCTTGGGAGTCTCTTTTTGAAACTGCAAATACTGTAATCTCTCAACCTCCTTTCAACATGTTGAAGAAGTTCTCTGCCTTCTCTGTAAAGAGCTTATCTTTTAAAATCAGTTTAAAACAGCCCCCTCTTGGTTTCCCTGAGTGCTCCTCGGTTCTTGTGCTGCTGTTATCCATTTGTGTGTACTACCTTTGTGACTCTATACACTTGGCTCGCATACCTCTATCAGCCTGTCGGTCTCTCAGCTGAACATCCCTTGCCTTTTTGTAAGGTGAATACTGAACAACACCAGCCTCAGCACAAAGCCTAGGTGACCCCACTAGTGATTCTTCCCCGTTTTCATCCTACCCTTCGCTATCTAGCCTTTATCAGTTTTCAATTCATAACAGAGACTTTCTTTCAGTTGTCTGACAACTTAGTTGTTTGGGGTTTTTTTTTAATCTACATACATTGTGTTCACTGAATCCTCTTGAGTATTTGGTTATTTGCCTCCTCATAGAGCAGGTAAATGAAATAGGAGTCCCAGACTCAAACACTTATCCATGCACTCAGAATTCTTGTTCTGTATTACAGACCATGTCATCCTGCTAGGGATGGGGATCACATTCATGAGCCCACAGCACCCATGATTACCTGTTTATAGGTCTAGAGTGGGAAAAAAATGAGTACACACAACAAATACGCACCACACAAGAGTAGTTCACATATTTCTGCCGTGGAGGTAACTGCTTGCTGCCTTAAGCCTTTCATAAGTATTTGCATCTGTATCGCATCAGTACTAAGGAGTGTAACTGGAGAATTCTGATCCAGGAACATTGCAAAAGTAATTGCAGAGCTGCAAGAAAGAAAAGCACTTCTACACCTTTCCTACTATTTGAAAAGTAGCTCTATAGGACAGCCAGTATTTGGTGTCCTTTTTTTTTTTTTTTTTTTTTTGTGATTACAACCTCTGGGTATGTTGCCTAGGTGGAAACAGAGGCTGGAGTCATTTTGTTGCTCTCCGTGCCTCCAACAGCCATCATCCACAGCCTTGCCACGGGCATAGGAGAAAACCCACACAACCTGTTGCATCTCAGAGTGGCCACTTCTAAAAAGAATGACATAGCAACACTTATTTCAGATTGCAGAACTTCTGAATTCAATTTAGAATTGCTTACAGTGAAGCATGACATCATTTGCTGACAGAAGGTATTATGTAAGAGGCACAATTTTGTACCCAGCATCATGAAACATTTCAGAACAAATATTCAGTATGAATTATCATAGCTTGCCTGATCCTTGGAACCCTGGCAATATAAAATAGTGACTGATTTGACTCTGCATGAGTAATCGTATTTCCTTGGAAAGAGCAAACAGTGGAGATGAAATTTATTTATTAAGTTTACCAAGGTTTTGTGCAGTTGCTCTGTGTTTCATAGAAAGACTGCTGAAAATGCAATTTTGCATAAAAAAAAAAAAGATATATCAGGCTTCTGCCCCTTGCGTCCATTGAACAGACATCCTCTAAGCCTCGGAACAAGGTACTGTGTTAAAACATCCCTTAAGGCTGTAGCACATTTCATCTCAGGCGAAAAACATCAGAGTCACAGATGCATTAGGCACTGTTTGCCTGCAGATTTATTTATGTTCATTTCCAGTCATCAAGTCCAAGGAGCAGCTTCACAGAAACCTGTACCTAGACGCAGATTTGTTGATAGCATTTACCAGCAGCTACTTTTCCTTGTATTTGGTTCATGCTCCCTGCACATGCAACGTGGAAGAGAGCTGACTGCTGCACCTGAAGGCTCGTGACAGCACCAACAGGCAGTGCTGCTTGTGCTGCAGCACCCAGCACATGCATATGTCTGTTTTGCCCTGGGCTGAACCTTGCCAATACAAGTGTAATCATTCAAAGCATTTTTATTTGTAGCAATGCTACAAATCTGTCAATGTCTTGAAGGGTTGGGATCTGGCACTGGCCCTTACTCTGCTTGGCTAGGTCTTCAAGTAAATGATTTCTTCTCTGATTTAAGCAGCTTCATTTAATGATCCTCTCTCTTTTACCTGAAGGACTGCCAGAGAAACACAACGGGACAGCACTGCGAGCAATGCCCGGATGGTTTCATCGCGGACGTGGCCAGAGGACCCCCCACGTCCTGCCAGCCGTGTCCCTGCCCTCTGCCAGCACTGGCCAAGTACGTGAAGAGCCTCTGCTTGTCTTTGATTTGTCCTGATTTTGGTGCTTCATCAGCGGGGTCATCACGCTCTGCTCTGGGATGCAGCAGATAGCAGTCCAGATAACTTTCCCAGCAAAGAAAACCAAGAGCACTGTCAGCTGCTGACATTTATATCCACAGGAAGGCAGCACTTTATTTAGAAGGTGTAAAATATCTGTAAGCACTCATATCAACTCTTAACAAGAGGGAGGAGGAAATACTTGAACAACTTCACATTTCCCTTCTTCCACATGGGAGACTATTCAACTATCTAGTTATTTTAAAGAATCCTTACAGGATAAATCCACTTAGACAGCAGCATCAGGGAGGTACGTGGTTGAGACAGACAGAAAGTGGCCTCTGGAGTGTAAAACTCATCAGGAAAAAACATTGCTTGACAGACTCCTGAGCAGTCAATGTTTGGAACTGGTTAATAAGAGGACATTTAAAGGAAAGGGCCAGAGGACACTGTGACAGGTACGATGCCACTTCAGCTGATGCACAGCTGCCTTTGGGTCAGAAATTGTGAAGTCTGTCAGGGACCAGGGACGGAGCCAAAGAGCTCCTGCTGTTATCCACTTTATGCTTCCAGAGCAGACGAATAACTGCAAACAGGGACTATTAGAAACCTTTAGCGGTACACCAGTAATGCAGCTGAAATAAAAAATCAG
This sequence comes from Crypturellus tataupa, assembly GCA_034781795.1. Taxonomy (NCBI): domain Eukaryota; kingdom Metazoa; phylum Chordata; class Aves; order Tinamiformes; family Tinamidae; genus Crypturellus; species Crypturellus tataupa. Next base: position 118,270 of record JAWLRI010000116.1, read on the forward strand.
CCTGCTCTTATTTGAGGTCCATACTCCATCAGAGTGGCAGCTCTGCAAACCCCACTGAACGCACAGAGGAAATGCTAGGAAATACTCCCCAGGGAGCTTCAGATTTTTTTTTTAGCAGACTACCTACTTCCCTTATGTTATTTCCCATTCTAATTTCAGCTGGCTTTCTCAAAAGAGAAGTTTTCTCCCTTGTGTTCAGGGATTATAGTGTTTGTTTGCAGTTGCTATAGCACACAGCTTTAAGGTGGGACGATCCACATTTTGCTCAGCTGTTTGGGGGCACAGGCTCAAAATGGCAACTGAGCAAAACCCTTCCTGCCAGACTCCTGCTGATCACCTCTTGGCTGTTGCACAGAGCTGCAGGCACGTGAGGAAGGCAGTTATCATTGAAAGCTGCAGCTTTGACGGGATTAGAGAGAAAATCCTCAAGAGACCAGGGGAGAACCTGTTTTTGTTTTTATGTAAAAAGCTTAAGAGTGACTCCACAGACAAAGCATACTGCTTTTCTCAGTTTCCATAGAAGTAATGCCAGAAAAGGATATCAGAAATGTCATTGGTGGAAGCGTTGCATTTGTTTAGCACAAGAAAGTGAGGTTTTTGTTGGTGGTGGTTTTTTTTTCTTTTAACCTTTCGAGAACAGAGCAGTCGCTTTGGCTTGTAAGGAGTAGGCCCCTCTCTCAAAGCAGACTGCAATCCGGGGAGGCAGCTCTGCACGAGACCCAGTCTGGCTGGAGCAGAGCAAGCTCAGCAAACGTCCAGCCTGCCCCTCTTACCAAGCAGTTGGGTGCGCAGGGCTGTATTCAGCCCACCTCATGTCCCACCGTACAGGCCACTGGCTTTGCGGCAATGCTCCCCCAAAACAAGGAGCCAAACTGGCCCATGAGCCTGGCTCAGGGCTAGGTGCCTCTGACGTTGTGAGACCTATAGGCACCAAAGCTATGGACCCCCTGACAGTACTATGGGGGATTAAAGCACAGGCCAAGGAGCTGTCCCTGCTTTAGCCCGTGCTGCTAGGGATGTACTCGAGCTCTCCTGTTTCAGACCACTAGAGTTAAGGAATCCCCAAACCTGAAAGGACAGCAATATGGAATCAGGAAGGGAGGACAAACCTGGCAAAGAGCCTCTATGCAGAAGCTTACATCTTAGGAGTAATGTGTCATTTCTATAAAATCATCTCATTTAAAGATACCCTATATATCTATATAATTATACTGGCTTTCCCCTTGTATTCAATCCTGAAGGCAATATCCCAATTTCTTTTATATCCTTATATAAATCATGCACAGAAACTGTTTGTACAACTTGTTGTATGAGAGAGAGACCTAACCACACCATAGCCTTCAGCTGGGGCTGGAACACGACAAATAGTAACGATTGAGCAACGTTAAGCCTTTCATAATTAAATTCAAAGAACAAACATCCGCTCTTATGTTTTTGATTATTCCTCCATTATTCCTAGTCAATTTATACTACGGCAAAACAGTAACTCTGTCAGAGAGCAGCAAAGCACTAAATGCCTTAAATATGGTGCATGCAAAGCATGCTGCTTGCAATCTTCTTTAAACTGGAATTAGCTAGTGAATCCATAACAGTTAGACAAACTGACCAAATCTGAAAGCTGACAGAATCATCAGATATAAATTTGTTCTTGGGAATCATCAGTTTGCCTCTCGATATTTTCTGGCCAAACTAGCTTCATATTTGCTATCCTGGGAACATAATCCACATGAAGCATAATGTCAACCCTTTGGAATAAAAAAGGAATTGCTTCAGATTCCAGCAGATGTTACTGCTTTTTAAATCTGAGGGAATTTTATGAACTTTTTTTCTGTAAAAGACCACAAAGATATAAATTTCAGGAAGCCTTCAGTCTTATTTCATAACTTAAATCCACAATGTGGTTTGTTCAACTACGTGAAGGAATTAGCCTCAATAAAAGAAGAGGAAGGCTGCCAAATTCTTACGAATTTCTAGATATGCTCTCATAAAAGCTTTGACTGAAGTTAATTTTTGTATTATGTGAGAAGAACATCATTCGTTGTTCTTTCAGGCTGTATGAAATGTTTTGAGACAACGCAGACTCTATTTATTTGACCCTAGTTATGCCACCAGCTGAGAGATGCTGGTGGGAACAGAAACTTTGCAGGAATTCCTGTCACCTTTTAGTACTGCTCATTCCTGTAACAATGTGTGGATCATGCTCTTTCCCATCGGTCTGAGCATTTTGTACTTTTGCGCAGAAGGGATGCAATCTGGCCACAGCTGCCCGGCACAGCCTGCTTTAAAACTGTAACAGAAGATGTGCAAGAAGAGAAAAAAGGCAATTAGTGACTTTTGCACCCACAGCTGATACTAGTCAGGATCAGGTTACCAGTGGGACCAAGGACCTGCATTTTAACAGCCGACAACTGCTACTGCTCACTATTTTAAGTGCATCCCAGTGTATCTTGGGATATAATTGAAACATCTTTAAGACTGTATACTATTTTACCGTAAGTGTATTTAAATCACATAGATGTCTATATGTGAAGTGTATAGGATTTTGCACTACCCAAATCAAGCTACTGCAGTTCCTTGTATTCTGTTATATAGCAGTTTCTTATGTTTTCTGGGATTAATCAGCCCAGTGAGGGTGGTTAAAGAAGTGATACAATTAGAACTGCTCCAGTGAAAATTTCAGCGCATGATGTCCCTACCATGGGTGACGTTAGGATCACTAAGGGGCACGCTGGTCTCCGAACAGGCCCAGGCTCCTGGCAGCTTATGTAGAGACCCTACTTACTCACTGCAGATGAAGTTGGCATAACTGAGTTCCGGCTACATGACTCCCTACCTCTGCATCAGCTCTGAGGAAAACTGGCAATGGTATAGGAAGCAGCTGTGCCCATCCGAGGGTCTAAATTCCAGAAGTGCTCAATGCAGTGTGTTTCATAAACAAAACTTTTTCCCTCAGATTAAAGACAGGAAGCAGTTAGATCCACGTCATACACGTTTATCCCAAGTTCCTTATCTAACACACATCTATGAAAGCCTGTGAGCAAGTCTGATCTACACTGCAAGATAGGGATCTGCATATATCAAGGGCTCAGATATCTCCATAGCGCATCATGGTGCTTTCTACGCTAATTATAAGGTCAGACACTGGTTAGGAAGCAGAGAAGAGAGAGAGCTTAGGAACCTAGTGATGGCAGTGAAAGAACATTGAGCAAAGGATAACCAAGAGCGAGACCCCACATGGACAGCAAATGTTCATAGTGTAACAGATATTCCCAAGTGTTTCCCATTGCTCACTATCTATTCTAATAAAATTCCAGCTTTGCAGTGTCCTGTTACAGAAAAAGTGGAAGTGTACGGTGTGTTTGCAAGGAAAACTACGCAGGACCCAACTGTGAAAGGTAAGAAACTAAAAGGAGGACTTACTGGTGAAAAGTACTAAAGTTCAGAAGCATTCAAAGGAGCGTTCCCATACTGAGGAAAAATCTTGTACAGGTTGTACATACATTAGGTTGAATCTTGACTGTTTAAGGATCTCATTCAATTCCTACAAAAGATGGGCAAAATTGCTGTAGAGACAGGACTGAGCAAGCTGGACATTTACATCTGATATATTTTGATCCAGTTCTCGCACTTCTTGTACCTTCATGTAGTTATCTTCCTAAAATGAATACAATTTTCAGATTGAAATGCAAAATACAAATTGGAAACAGCTACTGAAGTAAAAAATCACAACCACACAGATGCCTCTTACAATTTCCCACTCCAAAAACATAACAAGGTCCAACCAAGTAGATGTTTCAGAAACCAGAGAGAAAAAATGAATTATGTGCTCAAATTCTTAATGATCAGATATAATTTCACATATGTACCTCACAGACATAATTCAGTCAAGTCAATAAAGCAACTGTGAATCAGTTTTGCTTTTCAATTTACCCTGATGCCCATAAGCAATTTCAACCAAAAAAAGGTTCTAAATTACAAAGTACACAAATAAATGGAGCTACATAGTAGAAATTTAGCTTACTATCCTCTCTTTTAAAGGAACTTACTCTCTGTGAATACACATGAAGGACATTTCAGTGAATGCCAGTGGTCTGATGCTAATTCAGAATTTCTCCTTGGGCAGTGAGTAAGTTCAAGGAGCCCTAACACAAACTGAGGGATGCAGGAGGGCTCAGTCTGCTGGCATCCTCAGCACCCATTTTAGTATTCCTTCAAGTCCCTAAAGCACATACTCTATGAAAGAACTGTTTGCTTCATTAATGGGCAAGTCTTGGATTTAGCTGACAACATGTCCTCACGATGCAAAAGAGAAACCAATGTGAAAAAATGTAAGAAGAAAAAAGAAAAAGTGAAGGCTTTTGCCCTCAAAAATGGTTCAAAACATCAATATTTTAGCTCTGTGTTACCAATATGGTGCAATACTGAAAGCCCTACACAGCATGCACAAAAACAAAAAAAAATAAATAAAGAAGAGCTTATTTCCAGTCCTTTGGCTGTATTTTCATTCTCATTCACAAGAAATGTCAATTCATGTCAAATTCTGTGTATATACACAGAAGAAAATGCAGACAATTAAAAGGTCAGTGAAGCTCCTTAACGGTTATGAAAATGCCATCCTTGGCTACGAGCAAATCAAATCCTACAAAGTGAGTAGCAGATTATAACAGCAGAGGAGAACAATACAGCTTTGTGTCCTAATGGGCACTAACCGGCCTTACACAGTGTGTCTGTCTCAAAAGAGTAAAGCCCAGTAGATGGGTTAGAAAAAGCTACAGAATGAAATCCGCTTGTCTGGGTCACTAGGTTAAGTCCTTGACTGACAGGTTAAGTGTCGAGCGATAACAAATGAGACCGGCTTCCTGGTGGGCTCCTGGTCTTACTCCTGTTTGTGCCAGAAGCGATGCGAATGGTTTCAAGGAGTGATGAGGGAGCGCTGCGGCTCCCTCCCCGCTCACCCCGGCTGCTCTGGTGCCTCCACGGCGCGCTCAGCGCGCGGCAGTCCATGCCCGGGTATTGCAGGAGCACCCGCTTCCCGCCTCCCGGCCCCCTCCTCCGCAATGCCCAGGGTTGGCGAGGAGGGACACTGTCCCCATCCTTCCCGCAACCGCGCGGCGCCTTGTGCCTGCAGGTGGTCTCATTGCCATGTCCTGCTCAAACTCATTTGCCCGAAGGCAACCTAGCAAAGGGAGAGGAAGGCCACATGCTGCCTCCATGCCCCCGCACGGTCCCCCTGGCCTGTCTCCACCAGCTCTCCGAGGCTGCCGGTGGCAGGCAGCGAGCTATGGGACCCCGCCACGGGCAGGCCCGGAGGCAGTCAGCTCCACAACCCCCGGCATTTGTGTAGGAAGCTTCCTTGGGCTGCTCTGGGGAGCTGGCCCAACCTATTGGCCTTCTTTTAAGTGTGGCAGCAAAGAAAGTTGTAAAGCCATGGAGGCCTCTCCTAGGAACTGGGGAAACCAATCTCCCAGTCCAAAACGCAAAATCATTTTGTGCCTTGGCTCCAGCAAGAAGGCATTAGGGTGGTGCCAGATGAAATCCAGGTTTTATTAATGCCCAAATGATAACTGAAGAAATGATCCTTTAGCCTCCCAAATAAGCACAGGAAAAGAGCTCTTTTTGGCATTGCCGATGAAGGGGAAGTGGATTTCTTACTCACCAGTAATTACAGGAAGCAAACACGGCTGTGAAATGAAACAAAGATAACTTAGTAGCTTTATTATTTCCACAATGCTGAAAAATTGCGTGGGAGAGGAAATATTCTTTGTTAGCAACAAAGAACCATTTATTGACATAAGGATGGAAAAGACATTACCGGGGGCTCTGCTTTATTGGACCACAAAGTGCAGAGATGGAAGGGTTTATTTCCATCCATCCGTCTTTGCTCCTTTCGCTCAGCATCAGCTCTCAAAGAGGCGATGAGCCTCTCTAACCCATGAGATGTACTAAGTGGTAAAGGAAAAACAAAAGGGAAGATGACACTTTTATTTTCAGCTGTAAAGGTTTCTATTTGTTTTAAACAGCTGCTTCAGATGATGAGATATGGCTAATGAAAGTGACTCAAATGATCGTACAAAACAGCACTTACTTCCAGGCCCTGATACATATCTGTGAGGATGTAAGCACTGTCCACTACTGGCAAGCAAACAGAATGGCAGCTTTCAGAAAAAGAAAAAAAGAAAAATTGTTCTTACGAGAGAGTATATATTGTGGGCATGACGGGAAAAATAACCAGTCATTGGTGGGCAGTGATTAAAAACAAGGCCTAATTAGAGGTAGGCAGAACACAACTATCACCCCAGTGTTATCACCAACACTGTTCAGTGGCCTCTGTGACATGAATTGGTGGCCACAACAGATGTATAATCATTGGGAAAAATCTTAAAAGGATAAGACATTTTGAAAGCTCAAAATAAATCAAATGGTTAGATCTTTTTCTAAACATGGAGTTTCTTCTCTTTTGTCAGACTCCATAGACTACTGAAATTTTGAAATTTAGAAAAATATGACTGTCTCATATAGGCTTTGGAATACTATAGAATTATAGTAAGCCTTTGGAGCATTTCCATTAGTTCCTGCTCTAACTCCCATGTAAATGGGGAGTGACTCCACCAAAGTCATTTAAATCACACTCTTTATGCTCACTGCTGTATTCACATTCTTCAAAGGATGCAGAAAACTCCAGATCAAATTTTTATTCTTTATATCTGGGTCACCCAAATGATAAGATCTGTACCAAAGATTCAGACAGTGATGCAAAGAGACAAGTAAAGTTTTTGTCACTGGCAAAGGCAATAACTGAGGCAGCCAAGTGGTTTATATTAAGATGCTTACAATTTTATATATGCTTTTACTGTGGGGGTTCAGGCCTGGAACATGAACAAAGCAAAGCTGAGGAAATTACTTTCTTTATTAAAAAAAAAACCTTCAGCAAATGTAGGAAGAGATCAAGACGGGAAGCTCTTATCAGGTCTTCTACATTTTTATCATTCAGACATCAAATCTGGATTTGACTATGCTCATATTTCAGGAGACACCAGACCCCCCAGCTCAAGTCACCACGCAGAAACTCGGGAAAATTAAACGCAAGAGCCTGAGAGCTCATCCCCGCTGCCCACAGACGGCAGCGCAGGGAGCATCTCCCACCTGCTCGGCCGCCTCTGCTCGCGCTCCCGCTCAAGGACCTGCTCCCGCGGGGGCGGATCCTGCGCCAGCCCCACTCCCGCAGCGGCGGAGTCCCTCCTGGCTATCAGGCAGGATAAAGTCCGCGCAGCATAAAGTCCGCTCCTGGCTACCAGCAGGGACTCCCGCAACGGAGTGCCTGGCCTGTCTTTCCAAAGGCCAACACCAAATCTATTCACTGTGGTCTTAGTGTAGGGCCACCGCCTGCCCAGAGGCATTAGATGCATCTGGTTTGTCTAGACTTCCAAAAACCACTGCACTTCTAACATTTCTTACAGCAAGTTTTTAACAGAAACACTTCCCAGAAGTGATAAAACATGAAAAGCAAACTGGGCTCATTTAAGGCCTTTCATGTGGTGCTTGTTTCTCCTACCAAAAAAGCAGAAGAAATTCTTCCCTTCTGGCCTTGTGGCTGCTCTTAGTCTTTTAGTCTCAGCCACCAGGTTATCATAGATCCTACCTGAAAAACGCTGATGTAAAAGAGAGGTTGTTTCAGTCTCTGTTTTGTTTTGCAAAAAACAGAAACTATCTCATCACAGAAATATTTACACAGATCCCCTTTGGTCAGAACTTTGTAATGTGCATTATAGTGAAAATGGAGCCTGAACTTCCCCTGAGTTTCCACATCATGAAATGCAGTTTCTTTCTCACATTTCCTATACAACACAATATAGCTGGTGAGATCCAAAGCTGATAGAGACCAAAATAAACACTGGAATTGCCAAACCCATTCTGTCATGCAGTCTAAAACAATGGGGAACAAATCATTTCATCACTAAAGATATAAATTAAAAAGCACTGATGTGATTGAGATACCAGGAGTGCTCAACAAGGAGAAATAAATAACTATACAGAACAAGACTGGTCCACAAAGCAACCTCTGCGGAATTACAGTTCCTTGTTTGCCTTCTCTCCCTTAGGAGTTACAGACTGCCATCAATTCATGGTGACGTAAGTAAGGGCAGAGAAAAAATAGTGCCGCAGACGGGAATGTCGCTGTGAGTCACGGGGACCTTTGCTTTTCCCTCCAGGTGCGCCCCGGGTTACTATGGAAACCCCTTGCTAATTGGAAGCACTTGTAAAAAATGTGACTGCAGCGGCAACTCGGACCCCAACCTGATTTTCGAAGACTGCGATGAGGTGACCGGCCAGTGCCGCAGCTGCCTGCACAACACCACGGGCTTCAAGTGCGAGCGATGCGCGCCGGGCTACTACGGAGATGCCAGAGTCGCTAAAAACTGCACGGGTACTGCCTGTATTTTTGGCATAGAACTTCACAGCACGTGCACTACCCAGTAGAGATGCTAAGATGGGCCATCAGGAGGACTCCTGCAGCACTAGGAATGCTCCTTACCACCTCCCTGGCAGGATCATTTAGATACCTGAATGGCTGAATCTTTTCCTGGGCACTTTCTCCCTCTTTCCATTGCCTGTGAAGAAGTCTTGGACTCCAAACTCCAACATCTCAATTAGACACCTAGGCAGGATGAATGTAGACATTGTCATGTCCTGTATCTTGTTTTAAGTGACTGCTGTCTACAGACAGTAATCCCACATGCCAGCATGCCGTGCCTAGCGACACAGACAAGCCGAAAAGGCAAAAGCTGCAGGGACTGGTATGCCCAAAACTCAGCCCTTGCCTGGTTTTGGGCCCCAACACAGACCTGCATCAGATGGGAGATCTGCACCCAGCAGTTCAGTTCAGCCACAGCAGCGGTGCCCTGGCCATGTGCAATAGCAGGCCTTCAAACAGCAGTTTTGCCAGAAGTCTAAGTATTATAGAACATTTTAAGTGCCTAAGAGAATTACACAAGATGCATATTTGGAAGGCATTTCCAAATGGAGGGTATCTAAACTTAAGTCACATTTTCATTACCTCCAAAGAGTAGAGTATATTACCCTGTTTGATGAGGGGGTTGAACTAGATGATCTCCAGAGGTCACTTCCAGCCCTGACTATTCATTCTGTAACAGTTTTGGTTTATGCCCCTAAGGAATTAGGGAATTTCAGGAATTAGAGGCAGAAAGATTATTTAAACAGAAAATTGCCTGCACCCAGCAGAATATCCGTGATAACCAAAACATCCTTGGCATTTTGGAACAATTGGAAACTCTTAATTTAGGAAAATACTGATTCTGAAATACAGCAAGTATCTTCTGTAAATGTAAAAATGCAAAAATGTAAAAATGCAAAAACTGTGAGAAACTGAAGGTTTGTGTGTATGACTTACATAAAGAACTTCATAGAGTATAGACAACAAAACAAAAAAAGAGAGTGAAACGAGCTCAGACTCTTTTAAATAAGGGGCCTTAACCATGTGTACTATAACCTCACTTCCAAGATTTTTACAAATGTCCCTCAGAAATACAAGTAAATTTAGAAGATGTCACCATCACTGAAAGTCTGAAATGCCCACTAAAAGTATGGTACATTCTGAGCAATTAGATGAAAAATTACCAGGACTGCTTTTAGAATGAATTTACTATAAACTTTTTTTTTAACACTAAACTAATCCAATTTTCAATCTTATTCCTGTAATCTTGCCAATTGTTTTTGGCATAGTCTGGATTCTATGATGTAGGTAAAGGCAGATCTTTGCTTCCAACTGACTGCTTTCAACTGCCAGGAGCTGGGGGACACCCAGGTCATGCAGATTGCAGAGAGGTCAATATATTTTTTATCCAATGGAAGTCATAATTAAATTCTGTCTCCACACTGATACAAAAAAATAAGTAATTACAGAGGAACTGGTTCAGTTACACAAAATTATTACAATGTTAGTGCATCATGGTTACTTTGAAGCTACATTACACATTTTTCCTGAAAATTCTTTGATTGCACAATGTAAATATAAGGGTAATTCATAGAAAAGAATGAAAGAGATGCAATAAAATGCAGTGATCAATTTTGTTGCTTGAGATTCTGATGAAACCATGAATCACAAGAGCAAAATGAATTCCTGATAAATCTCTGCTGTTCTTATCTGCTGCCTGAGTTTTTGTTTTTCTATGAAAGTGTTCCTGGAATACTTTAATCTTTAAATAATGTATCTTAAAAGGCCAATTAAAACTTTAAAGACACTCTTCAGAATAAAAAATATACTTTATAAAAAGCCACTCATGCTGGCAATAAAAATGTAGCTTATTCAAGTTAAAACAATGTAAAACCTCATTTATTTTTCACTGTAAATGGCAGGATATTTACTTTTTGATATGCTGAAGCTGATGATGGAATTGGAGTCCACTATCAATCCTTGATAAGTTGGAAAGCTAATTTAATGGCAGCCTAATGTAGCATTAAGTCACACACAGTCCGGTGTACAACTATATAACTAAAAACTAACTCCTAAACTAACTCCTATATATCTAAAAACTAACTACTGCCTTCCTTAGCCACTTAGCCTAACCATCACTTCCCTAGAGAGTAATGCGCAGTGACCCAACTGGGCAGCTCTGCTCCCTCTGCTTCTGCTTTTTACCAGCTGGGGAGCCTTGAAGAACCACAGTGTCGCGGAAAGGTTGAGGTTGGTAAGGATCTCTGGAGATCATCTAGTCCAACCAGGGGGGTCACCTGTGGCCTGTTGCCCAGGATTGTGCCCAAAAGTTTTCTGAATATCTCTCCCAGTTTCTGTTCATGAGAGTTGCTCCCATCTCTTCATCTTCTTAATAGCTCTCTGCTGGACTCACTCCAGTAGCTCCATGTCTCTCTTCCATGCAAGAGGCCAGCACTGGACTCAGTGCTCCCAGCTTACCAAGTGCGGCCTCACCAGAGATGAGTAGAGGGGCAGGATCACCTCCCTTGACCTGCTTGCAGTGCTTTTCCAAATGCAGCCCAGGATCCCATTGGCCTTCTTGGCCACATGGGCATATTGCTGGCTTCGGGCCAACTTGTCCACCAAGACACCCAGGGCTTTTTGTGCAGAGCTGCTTTCCAGTAGGTCAACCCCCAGCCTGTCCTGGTGCCTAGGGTTATTCCTACCTAGGTACAGGTTTCTGCAGAAACTCTTGTTTTGGTGTTAGCCTCTAGGCACAATCCTATACGCAATCATTTTGTAAGTGTTGGTGGGGAAAGGTTGGTTGTACATTTTGAAGATTACTGTTTTTTAAAAATCCTCCTTTTTTTTCCCCCTGCAGAATGTAACTGTGGAGGAAGAATGTGTGACAGCCAGACGGGAGAATGTCTAGCAGATAGTCCTGGAGTTTCTATTGGCACAGACTGCCCAACCATCAGTAAGAATATTCCCAAGAGAACCTCCAAAAATGAACATTACTCTTGCATTTAGATATCTCAAATATGGCCTTAGGAGCTTAGTTCTCACATGGGCTCAGCATTTGAAACTTGATCCTGCAGGGCACTTACTTATATATGTGAACCTGTGCGATGCCTCATTGACTGTGTGTTCCGACTGTGTTTGCTTGCCTGGACGAGTACATTAACACATTCCACTCTGTAATAAGGACTGAACACTCAGGTACCAACTGTGGAGCACTGGGTACACAACAGCACTCTCTAGACCTTGAGACGCAGCGCCTGCAAAAAGTAGTCTGGCCCTAAGAGCTGCCAGACACAACATTATGAGGGCTATCTTGCATATCACTTTTGCTCTTCTGCTCGTATGCACACCCCAGTAAAAACTGTCATTGCTGCCAATCTACCATACACGTCAATCCACTCTACAGTATCCAAGCCAATCCAAGCTTTTCCACCGTCTCCCCTATAGTAACTACTGCAAGCCTAGCGAGTCTCCAATAGCCCTATGTTGTAACTATGTGTAAACATGGAATTTTTTTAATGCTATTATAATTACGCCTGTGGTATAAGAAATACCATGTAGCATGGATTTCTAAACCACTTCCCAAGAAACAACCATGACAGGGAGGAGGAGTCTTGTGCCCAGGAGCACAGACAGAAGGAAAACTTTTTGGGAGCTGCTGCAACAGAGGATACAGGCTATGCAAGAGTAAGCAAACGTGTATGTAGGAATCCGTGCTTCATATTCATCTAAGACTCTTTGTATTTAGCAGTGGCACAAATGTCACTAAAAGTTTGATGGTACTACAGCATTCAGTAGGTACAGGGATATAGTTCTTTGGGAGCATAATCTAAACATGTTATGACTGTGCTTTTAAAAGGTGGCTCCCGAGCTGAATAGCGAGCCAAGAGCCTGGCTGCTGTACATCCTGACTTCTCATACCACCAAATTATTCATACGCAGTCTCGGGTTGTAACAAAATTAACTTGTTTTTTGACTCCAATCTTCTGTTTTGGGGGCCACAAACACAGAGCCTTAGGGAATAGCCAGGAAATGCCTCATATCTCTCTCCCTACTGATTATCAAGCCGCCTTGACAGGCTCTCAGACTAGTCCCATCTGGTGCTTTTCGGTTGGAAGCATCAAGACTGTGGGACCAGGCAAGCAGGCGGATGAAAGTGAAAGAAAAATGGGGATCCATCACGATCCCTTAGTAACAAAGAGGGGGAACTCCATAGGGCTAGAGCAGTATAGAGTGAATTTAAAAGAGGAAATATTTGCTGATTAGTTGACACGAATACTAAAAGAAAAGTGTCACTCTTTTATCTTCTTATCAGGCTGCGATAAATGTATTTGGGATTTGACTGATGACATCCGATTAGCAATGCTGGCTATTGATGAAAGCAAATCGACTTTATTGAGCATTTCTACAGGAGCTGCAGCTCTAAAACACCTGAACGGCCTCAATGTCACTGCCACCCATCTCCAGGTACAGACATTGGTGAAGTTTTATTTTTTCATGTAATTTTAATCTCCGAACTGCCACTTCACTCACATATATTTCAGTTCCTGCCCAATATTACTAAATTCTTATGCCATTCATGTTGTGTTCATTAGAGAAAGAATTTGATCTCTGTTACAGTGGTTTGGTTTGGTTTTGTTTTTCTGCCCCACACAGGCTGCAATGTCTGAAAAGAAGAATGATTCAGTACTTTGGACCATCCAGGTCGATAATGTCGCTGCCGAAATGAATGATCTCCTGACAGACACAGCAATGATTGATCGGCAGGTTTGTGCACAGCCTTTTGGCAGAGTTGTCATATTTGCCTTACAACGTCAGAGGGTCACCTCTCACTTGTGTGAGTGCCCCAAAAGCTCGTGAAATTTAGGCAGAGTTTGCCACAAGCCTTCCCTCAGGGTCTGCATTCTGACCTTGCTCCCTACACCACACAAACGTTTGATCGGATGTATTTCCAATTCTCACTTCTGATTAAGTAACCAAGATTAAAGTAATTCAGATTGACTTTGGGAATGTTTGTACTTTTGGGAATGGATCCACTTTACATGCATGCTCTCATAAAATTTAAATTAACCCCTATTAGATACTTCAAAATATGTTACAAAATTGCCAGTTTAAATGTTTTTTTCAGGTACCTACTGTGTTGGAAGCCTGATGAGGACTCAAAATATGTTTTAAAACAATTATAAATGTTACATTCCACATTTAATTGCTAGACTATAAAACTAAGGTTATCTGCTCTCAGTGCACATAACACTTTCACTGCACCCTAGAAGAATAAAGAAACATGTTAAGAGAAGAAATAAGGTTCAGAATTGTTGCTCTTCTTTTTTAAACAGACATTATTAAACTTCTTTTTGTTGCTGACATGTATTATGTGTATTAGTGAGATACATAAAGCTATACTAGTACCAGACAGAGATAACTACAGTTTCACTAGTCCTACTGTAGTAGGACTAGAGTATATTTCATGTTTACTGCAAAATGCCAGACCTCATATTCACTTACCAATTCCTTCACAACACAAATTAAAATTATAGCCTAGACTAAAATCTCAAATACAGGAACAAAGAGGGAAAAAAAAAAAACACCCTGGAAGAGAAGAAACGACTATAGAAGCAGAAGAGAAAATAGGAATTTTGCTGGGTTTAATCAGCACTTACTTAATGGAACAGCACCGCAGAATTGCACAGACTATAACTGGCTTCAAAAGAGAGCTTTAATTAAATCAGCTCCCCTCCAACCTGCAGTTGTGAAAATCTGGCAGTGTTTAAATGGCCTCTGGGCCCCACTACATCATTTGTAGGTAGGATGGTTAAGGCATTAGGTTTTCTAGAAATAGCTAATGAATTTGAGTAATAAAGTTTCTGTCATCTTCAATATTATAATGTGAATTTTTTAGCTTATTGCATGGTTTGACCTTCCCTAAACCAATAAATTCAGCACTTCCCATGGTCTTCTCTCTCTAATTATTTATAAAGCTTATTCTGCAGGAATATCTACGATTGCTTGTAAAGGCCTGGATGATCACAGTGCGGGGAAGACCACAATAATAACTTTGAACATTACCCCCTTTTGCTCTTCTCAAGGTTCTTCCAGGGCAGCTGGTGCTGGATCTTTGAATGGAGTTTGCAGGTTGATGCTGTGTCTTCCATTCAAACATTTCACGAGCACTCTGCTGTGCCCGGTGGCTCACTGGAGATTCTGATTTAAGCCACGGAAACACAATGAATGCACAAATTGTAGGCAGTTCTTTCTGGCAAATAAGAATAATTATGATCTGTTAATCCCTGCTTGAGATGGACATAGAGTAAAACAGCATTTAGCTTCATCCTGACAACTGATCTGCAATTTGGGGGAGCTGAGCATCTTCCCTGGCTTGGCTGGACCAGGGGAGCAGCAGGGCACCAGGACAGCGGATTTGGAGCGATCCTGCTGGTTTCAAGCGCCACCTGGTGCTTCTGCACTTGCAAAGCTGGCTAAGGCGGGAGATTTCTGGGTTATAACGGCAGTCGCCAGTGCAGCTACAGTCTGCCGCTAGAATAGCATGCAGAGCTACAGGGCTGAAGGATGCAACGCGATTTCCTAGCCAAACGCAGCACAAAGAGAGCGCTGAGCAGGCCCTACACCAGCAATCAAATACCTCTAGGATTAATCAGGGCACCCCAAAATGCAAAGCTAATTTTCTAGTGGGAATTCTCCCTGCTGCAGCACAGACAAGGACTTTGCAGCAAGCCCCTTGCCACTGGCAAGCAGGCGACATAGGCACACGCAGTGCAAGAAACACTGGCAGCACAGCTGGCATCTTTTTTCTCTCTCCTAAGAAATACAGGTGGAAATTAAATCTAAGGACTGCTGGTGCCAATGGCCATATAGGAAACTATGACGTGGTAAATTTTCAAGTCCTTACAACTTTGACTGATGCTTCCCCATACAGCTCATTTGGGGACCAAATACTGTTGTGTCCATAGGAGGGAACTCAGGAGCCCAGCGTCAGATGCAGTGTTGGATAACAGTGCTCGAGAGAGGTCTCCTGAGCACTTCAGGTCCTCAAGCTTTTCCTGAATCCTAAGAAGTTACAAGGCTGGGGACCTCACAGGAGGGAGACACTGGTCTAGAAATGGTTGTAAGCTTTACGCCTTATGCACCAATCTAGACACGTACTGAGGAGCTGCGGTACCCAGCAAAACAGGCCAGCCCTGCTGAACACCTTCGGGCTCAGCAGATGGGAGTTTTACAGCTGTATGTTAATTTATGGCAATCTGATTGCAGCAAATGAGGGATAAATATGGGACAGATTTTAATCTGCGATTCTGAAAATACTGACAACGCAGCCCTTCTCCTCCAACACCTCTGTAAATACCACTCTATATGATAAATAGGCTTTCGCATGCTCATCAGCAGGAAACAAAATGTCTGTTTCCACTGCTCATCCCCACACGTGCATATGGATCTGAAAAGAAATCTAATCTCTGCCTCACATGGTTTATTCATAGGGCAATAAGGCATCCAGCAAAGGCCTGCTGCTGCAGAAGGAAACCACAGCGACCAACAACCGTGCCACTCAGCTGGTGCAAGAGCTCGGCAGTATGAGGGATAACATCCAAGGTAAATAGATTTCTTTATGGTTCAGCTCAATGTCAAGCATATATTAACAAAATCACCAGTGCAGAAATGACACAGAACCCAGACTTGCTCACAAAGCAACCCACACACTAGTGTTTTACAGGCTGGAAGGCCATGATGAAAAGCTGTGTCCTTTGAAAGATAACTGACACCACGGGCTGGCATGGCCTGACAAGGGCTGGTCTTCCTTTTTTCTCTCTTCAAAAGAGAAAAATAATAATAGATATATTTACATTTAATAGCTCAAGCTAATTCAGTTCATAGCCTTTCATTATTTGAATAACTGCTCAAGGAATTCACATTCACTTGTGTGAAAAAAAAAGGAGAGTTGTCAAATTCAGGCTGAATGCAGCCACAAACATGAGCCTAGGAAGGGACACAGAACTGCTCACTCTCGTCCTCATCAGTGGATTGGTGCAAAGTACTCTTTTCCCATCTTGTTGATAATTAATGGAGGCCACATAAATAAGCTAGATGAAAAGATATTTACCTCTTTGAACCCATCACAGTCCATTAGCCCTGACTAACTGCATAGATACAACTGGTGAGTTTTACTTTAACACCGTTTTTTTATCTTTTAGCAAATTGTTGCTGTGTAGGATTGTGCTGATTCATGTAACTTCATCCACATGCTTCTAAAAAGAGGAGGATACCAAGTAGTAAATAATTCAGTGAACATACTGCTTACCCATCACCACTGGTTGCAGCTTTCTCCACAAGCAGCTTTTTGCCTCATCTGACCAGAATTTCTATTTGAGTTTAGGTCTAGACACATCTAGAGAGCACTAGGTATTAGTTGTTTTTCTCTCATCCTTTCTTTTTTTTTTTTTTTTTTTTTTTTTTTTTTTTTTTTTTTTGTAGTATTGTAAGCAGCATGGCTACTCCAGGGGCCCATAAATGGATATAGTCTTGCTGTTTCACAGTGGGAAAGGCAAACAGCACACTGAAGATATCTCCAAATTAAGAAACAAATGAAACCAAGGGCTCCTTCATAGTAAAAAGCTGTGATAATGTCACCTATTGCCTCAGTGTGTATACTTTTTATATCATCCCAGATGAAGGATTTTTATTTGGATTTTATTTTGTTGGAGAGCCTGAGACAGTATTGAAGAATTGATGACACAGCATTATCACACTGCTATATAAAACTAATTAACCTAATTAAACCTTTTTCAGCCTCTTGTTCCATACCCACAGAAATTAATAAGGTCCCAAAGGGAACGCACTCAGAAACTTGCCTGTCGACTAGCCACCTGCATCACGCTGTTCTGCCATAGAGCCTCCTGATAACACCTGGCCCTTGACAGAGTCAACAGTAAAGGCTGTACATGGCCCTAGAATAGAAAGATTCACTGGTAATTGAGGCTAAAGAACTCTTTTTAAATTAATAAAAATCCTTGATTAACTAGGAGACCTTTAAAATCCGTTTAGTTTTGCTCTATGAATGAGTGCAGATGATGTATTAGATCACACTCTTCCATCTCGGGGCTAGTCGCTGCTGATGGCCTTCATCTCTCTTGCTTTCTTCACTGTGGATTTTGCAGCTTTATGTCATTTGCATTAAAGGTCTTCAGTCAGTCATGGGGGGTCTGTGGCATTCAGAATTAGTGCAGTTTTCACCTTTTACATGCTTGCCTGCTCTCCCAGGGATCTTGCCACGACATTCCTACATCATCAGCAGACGAGGTGACAGCGATCCTGTCTCGTATTAAAAGGTTGAAAGTGCCTTCTTCCACATGAGACAGGAGCAGTTCTGACTTTGAGCAATTACTGGAAGCTCTATGGCAACTTATCTTACTGATCATTATCTCCATACGTACTTCAGCCTTTACTTCAATGTCAACAAACACCAGCAAAGCTGCGCACGTCCTGTCACACAGTGGGACCATACGCACAGAACGTCACACTTTCACCACCTCCTTACAGCTGCGATGCTGGACCACGTTCCATGTTCTGCCCATCCATTACACTCTGTTTCTACAGTTGCTGAGCACAAGTGTCAGCACAAGCCTCACTCATGTCACCAACAGTCACCGGCATGACCTGTGTGTGATGGCTTTTGTACCATTAATTCTGGGGGGAGAGGAAGGAACCACAGAAGGCAGCAACATGTCTTCTTTGGGGCGCAAGCTGCACAAGTCAGGTTGAGCTGTCATAGAAAGGCAACATCCATGATTGTGAGTAAAAAGGGTGCTGGTTCATCCAGAGAACAGTTACAGAAGTGGGTGAAAATGAACTCCACCATGGCCAAAATTACTCCACTGGCAATGTGGAGTAATATGTTCTTCTACTCTCAACTTGCCGTTGTTATTTAATAAACATCACATTTTTCTGGTAGCAAATTTAGAAACTACAGTCCTTGACCAGGGTCCCAGTCCACTATATGCCGCAGCACTCAAAATGAAAAGATGATCCCTGTCTGCAAGAACTGCCAAGCTAAATAATGCACACAAACCATGCCTGTGTGATTTCATCCTCTTCTGATGATACCCTACATATGCCAGAAAGTGTGGTTTATTTACAGCTTTAATATTAAGACTGGATTAACCCTAATAACCATCTACTAGCAAGTTATAAAATCATTAAAACTTTCTTTAGCTGTCAGCATGAACTGGATTCAAAAAAGTAAAAGTACTCCCAAATATTTGCTTCACTGTAGCCACATTGGATTGACCATCTGTTCCTTTTTCCCTCAGAAATCAGCAGCAAGATGAAATATTATGCAATTCAACAAGAGCTGAGTCCTGAAGAAATTGCCCACAAGCTGAATGAGGCTGAGGAGATGCTGAACATGATCAAACACCGCAAGCCTTTCACTAATCAGAGGCGACTTGCGGATGAGGAGGAAAATGCAGCAGAAGAAGGTGAGTTTTAAATCTCTTTTCCATATATTCCATACTTCATCCATATATCTCTGCACAGTGGGCACAGACTGGATGTGTTTCTGAACTATGGGGAAGCTCAGCAAGTTCTCAGCAAGTACTAACTACTGTGCTCAGCTTCAACATTCACAGCTTAAAACATTACATTAGTTAAGACAAAGTTTATGAGATCTGTTTGCCTATTAACAGCCTTTTGTCATTAGTTACTTGAACCAGAGGTGAAAGAGAATAAATAATTCCTACTCCTATTGAGGAAGGGAAGGGAAGGGAAGGGAAGGGAAGGGAAGGGAA
>JAWLRI010000116.1:137751-185479 GCA_034781795.1 Crypturellus tataupa
GGAAGGGAAGGGAAGGGAAGGGAAGGGAAGGGAAGGGAAGGGAAGGGAAGGGGAGCAATGCTGGGCTCAGTTCCTGAGCCTGGTTCACTGCGAAGAGTCCCTTACATAAACCACAATAATTCTGCTGATTTCAGGAAACTGCCAAGCATTAAATAAACTTCAGCACTATTGCTTGCTCCCTGCCTTTCCTAACTTCACTAGCTGAACTTGGGGAAAAGAGACCTGCAATGGTGTGGCGAAGGAGCCAGGTTACAAATCCAGGAGTACCCAGTACAAACTACTGGAATGGGAAAGAGAGGTGGCCTGATTTTCACAGCTGTTTGCTCAGGGAACATGAGTGAGAGCCCTAGTCCAGTAAGGACTGGCTCCTCCAGAGTAGATTGTTAGCTGCAACAATGAAAAAAAAGAAATTAAAAGGCAAGGAAAGCCAAAACTGATCTCATTTAGAAAAAGCTACTTGCAATTTGAGAGAGGGGATTAAAGGGGTTAAAGTGAGATGCAAACATGAGACACAACATTCCTACGCAAAAGAGGGAGGAAATTAAAATTTAGGTATGCGAAGGTAGCAAACTCTCAAGTGGGCTGTTAACAAGCGTGTTTTACTGATCCCCTGACAGAGAGCAATAGAAATTGCTGCACAGACAAGTTTTGTCAGAAATCCAGGTTTTGAATTAATTTGGTCTCTGACTTCCCTCCCAGTGCTGCAGCAAGCTGAAGAGTTTCATGAAAGGTACAACGACAGCAGATCTCTGGTTTCTGATGTGCTGGAGCAGCTCAGCGAACACGACATGAAGCTGTCAGACCTGGAGGAGGCGTTAAACCAGGCACTTGACTATGTTATGCAAACTGAAGATATAAATAAAGAAAACAGAGCCAATCTTCAAAAGCGTGAGGTATTTTGCAGCACAAGCATTATCTGTGAATCATTCATTTTTACTGATGTGTAATAGGTAAAAAAATTAGACACAGTAGTCACTAGTATGTCAAAAGATATTGACACCACTCAGCAAGATGAGTTTGAAACTGCAGTTCAAGGTTGTGGTCTACAAATTGCTCTTATTTCTTGACGGAGTGGCACAGTAGGCCCAGGGAGAGGGAGATGAATCCTTAAACACAGATGGATGTATTACAACAAAATCCAAGCAGCTCACAGTTCCAAGTGGCATGGCTGCTGTATATACATGGTGGGATCATTTCACCTGTCATGTGCTCATTTATAATACAGAAGGACTTAATGTTCACAAAAATTATATTCTATTAAAACCAATATTTATAAAGACCCTGCACTGCATTCGAGATCTGGGCTATGGTGGTCATCGTGGTGCCTCTTCCAAACTCTCTCTCTTCATTAGTTTAAGAAAAAATGTTTGCCCTTCAGTCATGAAGCTCAAATCCATTCTCTAACTGCTTCACAACAAATATCTTGAAACCAGGTTTCCTATTTGCTGGGTGAACAGCTAAGCTAGGGGACTAGAGTAGTTTTCCCTTAACCCTTACTTGAACAGTTTCAGTGATCATGGAAGAGGGCTGAGAGGAGACCTGTCCCCGTGTCCCCTACAGCACGTTTGCCTGAGGGAAGGATTAGATTTAAGTCCTGGCTGGCTGATGAAGAAATTGAACTTTAGGGTCTCTTATCCCAGAAAAGTACCTAATTCATCAATAATATAAAAAAAAATTATTCCCTTCCCTTTCCAGCAGTTCTGTGATCCTTACTCTTTTTTCTTCATTTTTGTTTCAGTAATACAAAACCAGAATGTCTCACTCAAAAAAAAAAACTTTTTTTCATTTTTTTTCATTTGGTTGAAAATGAAGAACCTTTGGGACCATTTCAAACTGTTTCATTTCAATCATTCGAGGATTCAGTCATTTGGATTCTGGAGGGCAGAGGTCTAGGGAACGCTCTTATGATCACTAGAACCTTCTTGCAAATTCATACTAGCCGCTCAGTTTCATACAGGCTGAATTTTGAGCTCTTGGGGATTTACAGCACTAGAAACTCATGCTAATGTGGAGGATGTGGAGGTCTAGTAATTCAACTTAGGACTTGGGCGTACTGTTCTTGTGACTTGTTCTGTAAGAAGCTCGGGGGTCCTTATGCAGAGTCTGCTCCGGTTCCCCATTGTTTCCTAATCAGAGCGCAGCACTGCAGCTTGTCTCCCCATCGCGAAATGAAGCCTCACGTCTGCTCGTGTGGAGCCATAACTGTTTGTAACTGCTTGGGTTTTTCATTTTCATTATTCCTCACAAAGGAGGCAGATGCTCTACCAAAGGAAATGCTCCCATTAGCTTTACTATTGCCAAGCAAAAGACATTTTCATTCTGCAGATTTAAAAAACCTCCAGAACAAACCAGTCTCCAGGCCACCATGAAAAGTCCAAGTTTAATTTGTCTCTATTGGCAGCGCACTGAATGATGCTTTATTCCAATAATTACTCATTCTGTATTATAAAGGGAAACGAAGTCATATAAATAAGAAATTATTTCTTTCATAATGACAAGAAAATGCAGAGCCCTGTTACAATATGCAGCTACTAGAGACGTCTGGGAAAAAATCTTGGGCTTCCAATTTGTATAAAATGCATTTAGTTTATCGCTCCAAGTTTTGAATTAACTTTAATAAAATGACGAATATGGAACACTATTTTAGCAATTCACAGACTTTTTTTTTCTGTAGAAACAACATGAGAAAATAAAAGAACAAGCAAATGAGGTGAACAGCATTCTGCAAAGTGCCACGGATATTTTGGCAGGACCACAAGAGATCAACTCTGAGTTAAGCGAGGTAATTAAGGTAGGTACCTCAGTGACTTGTTTAAATGATCTGTCAAAGTCATATGTTTGGGCTGCTAAACACAAGCTTCTCTCTTTTTATGCTGCTTCACTGAAACACTGATCAATATTCACAAGAAAAATATAAGTCTTTCTGGCTGAAAAGCTTTGCAATTACTTTTTACTGCCTCAGAAAACTAATGTATTATAAAGACACATTACTGTAGGCATAGCCGAATGAAGGATTCTCAGTTATTTCACTAGATGGAGCTGCCCAAAGGCCAAAAGATGCACTGGTAACAAATTGTATCCTTAATTTTGTTGTTTGTGCCTGTAAATGAGCATAGGAGAAGATTAAAGAGCCCAGGTTTCCATATTAGAACCAGCGATGGTTGGAGTGGAAAACTTAAATATAAGTACATTATCATATAGAAATCTTCTTCTGGGACTATAGGAATCAGACAAGGTTTTAAGGTTTAATCAAACAAGGTTTTAAACCATTGATCATTTCCTTGATTTTCTGAAACTTCTATAAAAAAAAGCAAATAAAACTGGAATTTTGATAACCAAAACTTTTGCCATTTTAACATCTTTTTCTTTTATAGTAAAATTTTGAGGTAGTTTAACACAAATTAAAATTGGCCCAATACACTTATTTCAGCCATAGTTGGTCGTTCCTATTTTTATCATAAGAACAAATGCCAAAAGCTATTCTTTATTTCTCTGAAGAAGCCATTTGAAAAACAAACAAAAAAAAAAACAAAAAAGAAAAAAGGCAACCATCTTCAAGCCTAGTTATTCCTGTGTGATTGAGCTCTATGAGTTTTTTCTCTTATGTTTTGTGCAAAACAAATTTCTGCAGTTTATTGATTGGTATTCCACAATGCACTGCAGGGAAGGCAGGAGTTTGGGAATATCATATTCCCAGCCTTGTCAGCAATGAGTATCTTTACACTTCACTCCTTCATCCATTTTCTTTTCCTCCATTTTATCCTTTTATCCCATATATTTAGGCCACTGTTATTGTCCTTAGACTTACACGGAAGGTTGTATATCAAAGAAGGGATGAATACATGCCTATCTGGTTTTCCCGATAAGAATTTTACATAAAGAAGAATTACAGCAAAGGGATACTGCATTTCCTTGCCTATACATATATTGAAGTAGTACTCAGGCAAACTCTTATAAATCAGTTTAATCTAAAAAGCCACAGCAACAGGATTCTCTCTACAGAGAGAGATGGAAACAGAGCCAGAGCCAGTTCTCCATGGCTTGGTACAGCTCAAAGCTGTACAACTAAGTCCTCTGCATTTTCACATTTCTAACATCCCTATGAAATTTGGGGAATTTGGGCTGATTTTTGTCTTCCTGCACTTATCTTGCCTTGTTTGCATTTATTAGACAGACACTTCAATCTTTCCTCCTTTTTTATGTGTTAAAGCATAAAATAACACTATAGTAATATAAAAGGTAAAATAAAAATGGTAATTAAAATATAGTCTTGTTTCTTAAAATTTTTATCTTCTTCCCTTACTTCCATATTTTGTTCAGAATGCATCAGGGTTCTTCGCAGAAATAGATGGAGCGAAAAAGGAACTGCAAGAAAAACTAGCCAATCTGTCTCTGTTTGATGATGATTTGGTAGAAAGGGCTATGCATCATGCCCACAACCTAAGGAGACTTGCAGATGAGCTGGACCGGTAAGAAATGAACACAAAGACAGGCAGAAACACAGTGACATTAGATATGCTGTTTGTAAACAGGTGTTAAACAAATCACTGCAAAGTGATGTATGGGATGAACTGTCATGGTCCAGAGGAAATAGATGAGCTTGAGCTAAGCAAAAATCTATGAATCTTTTCAAACAATAAACAAACATACACCTTCTGTGATTTTTCTTTCTACTTTCTAATTTGACATATTCTCCTCTCCCCAAAACCGAGAGCAGAAAAGCTAGAAGTAATACAATAATGGCAAATGTAAATGGGGTTCGCAGGAACCGCTCATGTGAGTAAGTTCATTCACATTAAAAATGTTAATCAGTATGGGCCAAAAATGAACCTTGTCATCATTTTTGTGCAAGAACTGTTTTATACCTGCAGTAGTTCAGATACTCAATGGATTATGACCCAGTAAACCCAAATACCAAAACACCAAAAAGCTTTTGTGAGCCTTCCTATTTTGCTAGAAGATAATAAATACATGAAATTTCCCCAATTTACTATAAAGTCACCTCTAGACAGGTTTGAAATTTGACTTTATTCGCAACTGGGATTACACATGGAAAAATGACTGCCATAAATGATTTATTAAAGAAAAAAATAAAATGTTACACTATAGTTATTCATGGACATATGTTTTTGTAAGATAAATTTTTAACGATGCATTAAGTATCTCATCTAAATACATTTTTTTTTAGTATTAGTATGTCCTAGATGGGCAATTAAAAAGAGAGGAAAAAATAACAGATGGTTTTCTTAAATAAAATTTTAAAAAGCTAACATCTGAAACTCTGTTCTGTACCACTACACAAACTACAGATCCCTTATAAAACAGGCAACATGTTCAGTCTGAGATCAGCTAAATGTGCAAGTGGGATCATATGAAAGAAAAAAAAACATATGGCTAGCCTTTATCTCTCACTGAAATAATTTTAAAATGACTACTAAGTCCAGCATATTAGGAATTAAGAAAAAAAAAAAAGAAAAAGCAAACAGAAATAACTGTGAGACATACATATATGGAAACACATATGGATATGTGTTGACCCTATATTTGTTGAAGAGACTGTTCTATCGTGAAATTTTAATCCTTTAAAACATTTAACCTGTCTTCAAATCATTTTTGTTTTATAGCTTTGCTTTATAAGCCTGTTAGGCCTTTATTCAGTACAGTTTCTTCTTTTGTCTTAGGAGGAACATAGCAGGAAGCTTGGGAAATTCTTGCAACAGAAAATTATTGAAGGCTGAGTCCTAAACCAATTACTATTTTAAATCCCTATGAATATCTGCAACAAGGCTCTGCTTGCATTTTTTAACCTAACTTTTTGCTAAGTTTTATGACCAATAGGCAGTTTTTCATCCAGTCCGTCCCTCCCACCTGCCTAGATTCCATTAACAGACCAATTCTCCAACCAGTTCTCATGGTTATTGACAGACAGGCCTTTTTATCACATCCCAGAATGATCTCTACAGAAGGACAACTGATAGATGTGTTATTTTATGAATTTATGGAATAGCTAATCTGGTTTTTAAAATAATAAAGCTTCAGTATGCACCAGCTGCTGTTCATAAAAATTAATGGTAAAATTCCTAGAGTTAAACCACTGGGAAGTACTTTCTATCCACAGTTTTATCCCGCTTCAGATTGACATAAATGACCATATGCAATTATGAGACAGTGCTGCTTAAGCCAAGTATCTCTACATGTGCATATTATAATATAATCAGAAGTCAAAAAATTTAAAAAATTTGATCAGATTCAAATTGAGTGATTTGGTTTGGTTTTGTCCTCTTTTTATTCTCCTTTTAATAGGAACTTGTATGGTGTTGATACAAACGGCTTAGTACAAAGAGCAATAAATGCCTCAAATGTCTATGAAAACATTGCCAGTTATATTGAAGAAGCAAATGAAGCTGCATTGTTAGCACTGAACACAACAAACCGGGTCAATGAGGTAAGTAATCTTCATGCCAGATTTGGCTTTGCAGTGTTTTAGGGGCTTAGGATCCCTAAATGTGAAGAAAAAAACAAGATCTAGGTTAATAGGCAGCTGTAAAGTTTTCACTGCACATTTTGCTTTGTTGTTTTTTCCTGAATGAACTCGTAGGTGGCTAGCTACTTCTGCCTATCTAAATTCCCCTGTTATTCCAAAAGACAAAGTAGACTCCTCCTGTGCCAAAGTGCAGGGTGATGCTGCTGCTCTGGGCTCTCACTCAAACAGAGGCATGTCTGGGACAAATCTCTGGCCCTTTAGCAACACAGAGGTGGCAGTTTAGTGCTCCCACCCCCCTACTCCACACAGCACAATGTGGCAGGAAAGGTCAAGACACCCAACAGAGCCGTCGCTTCAAGTGAGCCCCACAACACACTTGCATGCTCGAAGCAGTGACTTTTTTCTATGATCTTGTTGTTTTTTCTATGCCCTTGTTGTTTTAAACTACTTCATTTCTCTTGTCATATGTGTGTAGTTTTTTTTTTTTCCTGCTTGTTTTTTTTTTAAACTACAATTTCGTTTTTTGAAAGGCTGGAAAGAGGAATTGGTTAGATTCCAGGATTAGAATATTATATGGACAAGATTATTCCCTGATGTCAGTAGGGGTTAAAATGGGATAGAACATGAGGTCAAGACACAAATATCTTGTGTTCTTTCCCATTTTAACTCAGAGATGATGGTCAGTTGCTTAAGAGAGAGTTGATTTTCACACAGACATAGAAGCAGAATAGAAAAAGGGCTGTAGCTCAGAAAAATATCCCTCAGGAGGTGACACTGACCAGCATGTTCCAAGTGCACACAAGAGCTTTCCCTGCCAGTAAGTTCCCTACCTAAAGCACGTTCATCACCCCTCGGCGGTCCAGTAAAAATAAACAGCCGCAGTGTCTGAGGTGTAGAAAAAATAGCAGTTTGGCCACACTGGAGTTGAATAATAAAGAGGACTTTTGTGATTTCTGCATCTCAGAAACTGTTACTCAGTTTAGCTGCCCGGAAAGCACATGTTTCCTTAAACTTTAACTGCAATCTAAAGGATATTTGCTTTTCAGACATTTGTTTTTTTCTAATCCATTTGCCAATCATCTTCCATGTTGACAGAGAAAATGAAACTGTGGTGACTTTGTACTTACATTTATGTGAAATAATACGTTGTCTACAAATAAACATAGCAAAGAACAACATTTTGATAAGGATTACTCTTTCTTTTTTGAAACACACTTCTAGGCTGCAGTGGGAATTGATACTCAGACCATTTTCCACAAAGGCAGAAGTGAAGAACTTCTCAATCAAGCCATCGAGCTACAGCAGGCAGCACATGCCAGTAAATACACATTCTTTCTACTTTTCCAGTCAGGTTATAAGTCATGCTAAAAGAGATTTCAAACGCACATCACTAAAGCAGAACTCCTGCTGTAACAAAGTAGTGTATTGATCAAAGTTAGCATACAAAGCATTGTAATAGGCCACGGCACAGTTAGAGTATTCATGGGTCGCCATCCTGCCAGCTGCCAAAGGTTTATTTCATTTACAAAAATTACAGATATAATGACTGGACAGATATAATGACTATTTAAATACCTGATCCTGCGAACAGTTGTTCACAGGTAAATAAACTCAAACAAGTATTTAAAATCAATTCACAAGAATCTAAGCGCTCAGAAAAACAGGTGGAGGTGCATCATTGAAGATTAATAATAATAGTTGAGAGATTTTGACTTTTTTTTCACTGAAAATGAACAAAAGATTCTAGGAATGTCCATTTCAATTTTTGAGGACCTTGTTAATTCCGTGTAACCTGTCCTGACGCAGCTGTTCTTAGCAGCGCTCGTGCGAAGCACAGTGGTGCTGCCCGAGCCACAGGCCTCCAGGTTTTCCAGAGATGCTCTGTGGCAGGTGCCTAACAGCCATAAGCTGCATGGTTGCTTTTCAGTTTAGATTATGGGAAGCCAGTCAGCACTGCTAATATGCCCTATACTAAGGGAGTTGATAGTGTACAGCCTACAGTGTATTAAATCCATAAGAGAACTTTGCATGATAAAATTTACGTTTTTTAAGATGCCACTTTGATGCCACTCAATCCTACTTCCTGTCCCTGCCCCATAGGCAATGCTCTAACCATTGTGGACACCAGCCACCACGTTAATGGGACCTTTGCCAGGATGAAGGCGCTACGAAGCCAACTGATGAGAGCGATCGCAAACATGCAATCAGCAGAGCCAGGCTGTAAGAAGAACTTTATGATGCTTTAACTTAATATGCTTAAAAGCTTTTTTTGTTTTTGCATATGGCCTATGAGGTTGGTATTAAGATTTCAACCCTGGGGAGATCTGAAGGATTTAGACTGAAACTATGAGACCTAGTCAGAATACAATTTCATGACGAGATTTTATATTTTGCCATCTGAAATTATTTGCATTCTTGACCCCTCAATTGTCCTCATGTTATTCTCAGTCTTTTTTCAGACTTGAGAATCCACAGATCTGTGGATTTATGGCCTTGACAGACAGAATCAAATTCACTTATGTATTATACTCGGCAAGTAGAGTAATCTTGATTTACAAGATTTCATCATAGTTTTTCAGAAGCAGACATTGCAGAGCAAAAAATATGACTTCCATATGGACTTCCATAGCAGGTGTGGTCAAGAATTTTTATTAACTTCATCTAAGAATGGTTGGGATTTACCTGCAATGCATTATCATATGTAAAAAACATTTTTGCAAATACTGAGTTTGGTTGCAACTACAGCAGCATTTTTTTAATGAAAAGAAACAAAACCTCTTCAGTTTCAACCTCTTCTTTTTACCAAAGAGAGGGTTCCTCTCTTTGAAAAAAAAGCCTTTGATTTAAAACTGTCCACAAAAATATTCATTTTCTTTCTAAAAAGAAAGGAAAGCAATGTCAGCTCTGTTCCAAAGGCATTGCCTCTATAACACACATCATAATCCAGAGTATTGAAAAGACTAAATTGTAACAATCTCAAATTATGAGAAAATGAGGATTTGCTAAATTTTAAGAATTAATATAACAGTAGACCAAAGAAGGTTTTGAACATTCCCCACAGAATTAAAAAGAAAACCAAGCTACCAGGGCTGGGTGAGTTCCCATCCACAGAAGGTTAAACCCTTTAGTTTTCTCACTTTCTAAGCACTGGCCCTAGCTCGCCGACTGCTTTGGCAGCACTCGCCTCTTCTCACTCCCTGTGTTTTGCAGTGGCTGCCAGAGAGCGTTTGGAGCAAGCTAAAGCGCAGACTGCAGAGGTAGTCAGTGCTACCATGACAGTAACGCAGGCCACAGCACCCATGGATGAGAACGTGAGAATGTGGTCTGAGAACCTGCAAGACTTCAAGCACAGTTCCTCGGCGTATGACAGCGCAGTGCACTCTGCTGGGGATGCAGGTATTGTCACCCAAGGTTTACTGTTCCTTACTGATACCAGGGCACCAAATAGTCACAACATCATACTGTAGGTATCACTTATATAATAACACATTCATTGCATAGCATCTTGCAGTAGTTTAAGTACTAGAAAACATCTCAAAAAGTATCAGGTGCCTAAAATACCTGACTCTACCCTAAAACTTGTGGATTCTAGGGCATTTCCAAAAGTGACTTAAACAGATAGAGGCTGAAGTCTTATTGGCTTTTAAGTCACTTTTTTATCAGGCTACCAAATCCACACTGAAGGGTAGACAAGCTTGTTTAAGTACATCTTGCTGTTATGATCGACTCTTCAGTTAATATCACTCTTTTTGTAATATGGGGAGGCATTTGAAAACAGGGCCCTTTTGCCCTCAGTAACACAAACACAGAGGAGAAATTGATGATTGTAGTCTAAACAAAGGGGGCAAAGAGGATTAGGGAAGAAGTATAACATTCAAGCTGAGCGATTACTGGAAAAGCTTGTAAGCATCGCATTAATGCCACTTTTATTATTGGGGGTAAGAAGGATGGGTAAATGAAAAATGGAAGAGTTTGTTATGAAAAATATAAAGTAAGTAAAAAGACAACGAAAAAAAGAAACCAGGGAAGACTACAGAACTTAAATGAAGAGCATGGGCAAGAATGGAAAAAGAAACACAGAGTTAAAAGTGAATGACTGTGGTGAAAGAAGGAAAAGAAGGATTAGGAAAAAAAGAAAAGAATCAACCTAGGAGAAAAAATATCTAGAATAAAAAAAAAATGCTTACAGCTACCAGTATTTATTTTTATAATGTACCGCTGGCTCTGCTTAAGAGTCTCACTGCTCCCAAGTTATTCGATGCGAGGGAAGCTGGAATTCCAGAAGAAATTTCCTGTATGTTTTTGATGGCATAGCTGCCTACCATCAACCACAGGCAGGTTAAGTGATGTTTTGCCCCTCTGAAAGAAGTGCCTCAGGTCTATTAATTCCTTTGGTTCTGTTCCCAGAAAGTCTGAATCTCAGTTGTACTGCTCCAAATTCCTTCTCTTGCTATCAGGGGCTTTGCAGCTTGAGTGCCATTTAAAGCAAATGGTCTTATTGGTAGCACACGTGATAGTGCTTCCAGGGACCCAGAGCAAGATCTTCCCTCCAGACTAGGGAAATCCAAGGGTCCTGTTCCTGGACCGATCCAGCTGATTTTAGTTATGTGAGTCCGCCAAGAGCTGGCATAAAAGGGGCTGCCTCCACTAAAAGAAATTTGGTACTATTCAACATTCAGATTCCTGGCTTTTCTCCTGTAAGAACTTCCCAGAACTTCCCAGAGTTTCTTCTTCAGTGGGAAACACTGAGTTTCTCCCACGAACACCATGTGGCAACATCCCTGCCAGTCACTGCGCAGAACTCCTCCACAGGGAGCTCCCAGGGCCCAGTGAATACAGCAGGAGCTGTCCTGCATTGCCAGATACTGCTTTTTGATCACCGTCCAGCACAGTTCAGGCTGTGGGCTATAGATTCTAAATCCCATTTAGGGTGATGTAAACGAGGTTATGACTGGCATCCAAGGAGGAACAGTATGAGGAAAAGTATCCAAGAGGAAACATTCTGCTATATATTTCACATGAGTGCTAATGGTTCGATTCCCCTTTATGCTTAAATTTACACTTAACATTTGCCAGTGACAGTGGGGTAGATAGAGAGCAGCTACAATTTAAACCTTTTCTGCATTTGGCTCTCCACCTCCAAACTGTCAGCAGATGCTCATAATTCCAACAATTTTCACCTACTAGCTGTTGGGCTGGAAGAAATATTTCCAGTATCATTTGGGAGGACCCAGAAGAGCAGAAAAATCTAAGTTGGCCCCATTCCCCTACAAGATTTTGTTCGCAAAAGGGTGTATGCAATATCTACGGTAAATTGCAGCTCAGACGATAAGATACAATGTGATGTCTGACACATATATCTTACCTGTGATAACTGGGTTTGCAGGCAGGGGGTCACCTTGAAAGTATTCTGATCATATCAGAGTGCACTAGAGTGTCTGCTGACAGCAAAATGATATTTAATAGGTGATAATGTGCAAACTAGAGGAATGAATGGCCTACTAAGTTTGTGGAGCCAGAATTTCCAAGGCATTTTTTGTTTCAATGCTTCTGGGGTTTTTTTGCTTTAAGGCACAGTGTTTTTTGACAGTCAGATGGGAATAGCTCAGAGGACTGTCAGCAGTGCTCCTGAGGAGATAGGCATGAGAAATGCTCCAGTCTGCTGGGATGGGGATTCACAGCCGGGACAGACAGATGCAGACATGCCTGGGGGCTGTGGGGTGCTCCCATATCAGCTGCAGATGTGGTTAGGAGATAATTGGTCTTGCAGGAGGAACGTCCCGCAGAGTCCATGAGAAAGTCATAAAAATGTTAAGCTGGGTGCATGAAGGATTTTACCATCCTGCTAACGATGCTGGCAGGACAGCAAAAGCCTCCAAGGTGTCCAGCTAAACAGCCTTCAAATAAAACTTACTGTTGCCTGGTAAGTGTAAGAAGCCTTGCAGGAGTGAAATGCCCTGGGCTCACAGTGTGCCTGAGGACTCCCTCTGTTACCACTGCACTGAGAACTGATGGGCTTCCGGGCAGAGTCATAAGACTCCTTATCCTTACTCACCCTCACCTTCCTCCAAAAGAAAAAAAAATTAAAAAATCAGTATTTTCTATGTTGAAGAATGCCATTATAAATGATAAAAGGAAGACATTTATGGGGAAGTTTTTATCACAGTGCTAGTACTAATACAAGCTAGCTTGCTTTTTGCTTTTTTTCTTGACACAACTCTATTTTAGGTTTAATAAACCAAATATGATGAAATAGATGAAAAAGCCATTTTTTAAGGCATCAGAACATATACATTTCCTATTCTGCTGCCAATTATTGAACAAAGAGGATTGAAATTTGCTAAGGTACTTTCAGAGGGTTTTTTTGTGTGATTTTTTACTTTAAGAATAATGTGTTTTTTTTTTTTAATTGATCAAAGTGACATGGAACACATTTGAAAAGGCGGAGAGGACTTTCTGCAAGCTATTACATATTTATTTTTAAAATGTAGAATGTGTAATGCATTCTGGAATTAATATATTACAATTCATTACATCGCTTTCAGGATTTGCTAAATCCATGGCACTTTAATGAACAGCCAAACCATGTATATACAGTAACCTTTATATGGAATATCCTGTTACTGATCAACATGTAAGATTTTGAATAGCTTGACATTGCCTGAATAGTTTGACACATATCAATAACTTGATAAAGCAGGCCTACATGGCCTCTTCCACTGGACTTGGACAGCAAAACACAAAATAAAATAATGAAGTAGAGGGCAGGACTTTAGCAATACAACATTCCACATTACCCAAAAAGAAACAGGGCTGTATGGACTTCATGGGATTTTCTTGTACTCTAAATGAGGCTACCTTAGTCTCTAGTCTACACAGAACTCAAAGCACAGAATGGTGGTCAGAGACGACTCTTCCTTTCTTCTTTCCCCTCTTTATAGACTCAGTAAAACTCAGGATTAGCTCTGCTACTCATCTCTCCTCTGTTTTTCAGATCAGAGTAAAAATATGAGGGGAGGAACATAAGAGTAGGAGGACACAAGTTTACCATCCCTAAAACAGAAATGAAAACCCTATAAACCTGGTCTTGGCATTTGCAGGGAGCCATGTCAAATTAGCTATTAATATTAGCTCTTACTTATATACATGCAGCTTTTGGCTAAAATCTCATTTAATTATACTCAGCTGGTTGTACCTCCAATTAACTAAAGATGAAAAAATGAAGTGATCTGTAAGTATCCTTCAAAGGGCGGCATGTCAGTGGAATCTGATGTGGTGATATTGGATTATAATTAGAGGTGGCTATTTCTCTTTCTCTGTAATTCTTCTATCTGATTATCTTCTGGGAATGGACTTCTCTCCTTGGGAGTGCAACAAAGCAGCCTCACTGCCTTTAACAACAATCCCCCTCACATACATGCCAAAGGACTCTGATTTATGGCCCGATGTAGATATGGAGCCAAGGAGTTTACCACACACCAGTGCTGGAGCAGGCAGTAAGAACATTTTAAGCTCAAAGGCATCAGTCATCAACGAAGGGGCCTGACCACTGTCCAGCTCGGGCCTGCCTATTGCCACAGTCAGAAAGCAGCAGTTTTTCTGTTAACTCATGGGGCTGTGGCCTGTGTGCAGGCACATCACCCTGCTGCTGTGTGGGAGAGAAGTGCAGCTGAGAGCTCAGAGAAGCAACCTCTTCAATACCCTCAGCATGAATCCAGAGAGCTCATGAACCAAAGCTCCTACATGCAATCCCCAGGTCAGACACAGAGGCATAGTGAGATGATGCTGAACAAATAATCTTTCTGCTCCAGTTACCGTATCTGTAAAACAGGGTTTAACATTTATCTACCTTAAAGAAAGATGAAAAGGTTAAATTGATTAACATTTGCAAAGCTCCTTGAGCAAAGTATTAGAGATGCAACCACTCAGTAGTACTTAGAAGTTGTATGTGCAGTTCCCTTTGCGCAAAGATAACTTATTTTCAAAAACTTTCTAATACTAGACCTTGACAAATCTTCACCCTTTCTGAAATCACTGCCTCCTACACATTGTCCCTTATTTCCTAACTGCAGTGAAGAAACTTACGGAAGTCTTCCCTCAAGTCCTGGACAAACTGCGCACAGTAGAACAGAAGGCACCAGCAAACAATATTTCCACCAGCATTCAGCGGATTAGAGAGCTAATAGCTCAAACCAGGAGCGTAGCAAGCAAGGTAAAACTTTTAGATGGGATGTCCAGTTACTAGAACTAATAATCTAATGGCTCTTGTTCAGAGCTCCATTTTCTTGGGCTACACTAGAAACCCAAATCTTGACATGATCTCCTCCCAACAATGGGATAAAAATAGAAAGTTAATAAATTTTTTTCTGTTGCTATTTGCAAGCAATAATATTGCCATAGTATTCATGGTAGACTATTGCTACTGTGGTAGCAACTTAAGTAGATTTCACCATATTAATGATGGCCTCACTAAAAGAATAATTTAAAGCTAAAACTAATAGTTCACTATTGAGCTGGCAACATTAGTTACAAGCTGTAGTAATATGGCAATTTAATACAAAATGTTTATACTAAACCTTGTCAACAGTATTTCCTTTATTTTTCTTTTAATTTTCTGAAATGTAGGAGAATCTCTGTCTCATACACATTTAACAGAGAAAAATACAAAAATACTTTCATTACCATACTGACAAATTGTGAAGACTATTTCCATAACAACAAACTGAGTTGAAAATTAAAATATATTTGAGATCATTCAGAGAAACTGAAACTTCTGTTTACTATTACACACTCCCGATGTTAAACATTTTTCAACATTCAAGCATAAGGTGCTGAAACTTTGAAAACATTGCTTTAGTTATGTTCAAGCATTTTGAATTAAAATGAACATTTTTTAAATTTGATCGGTATCTCACATATTTCACTGTAAATTCAGTCATAAAGCAGAATTAATTGTGAACATAAAATTGTCCATGCTACTTCCAAGGAATAAATTATGACTAGAAGTTTTATAGCTATGTAAGATTTTTATTAAGTGCCATACATAATGATGTATCCCTGATTCAACAAAGCATGTCTATGAACACTGACATTTAATTTGCATTAAGAATACACAATACAGTTAATTAGGAACTTTAATTAATTTTAAAATTAATTCCCTTCATCTTTTTACAAAGTCTTCCACAGCTGATTGTAATAAATGTATAGTAGGTGGTAATTTCAGTCTGGTAATAAGGGAGGTCCCTGGCTCTGTAATCTTGCACACTTACATTTAGTAATGTCTCTGGTTGGCCATAATGTGTCTCACTTAGCGCCCTTGCTCCTGCAGGTCCAGGTCTCCATGACTTTTGGAGGCCAGTCAGCTGTTGAAGTCAATCCAAAGATCAACCTGGAAGAATTGAAATCCTTCACTTCCATGAGCTTGTACATAAAGCTTCAGAAAGACAACCCACAACTGGAAGCATCTCCAGACAGATTTGTTTTGTACCTTGGAAACAAAAATGTAAGAGAATAATCTAGTTAATCTTCATACCAAAAAAGAAGTGGAAATGAATGTGAAATTTACTTGTTCTTGTTTTTTCCTCTTACCTTTTCTTCATTTCTCAAAATATGAGGTGTCTACTATATGTCTTACTCAAGCTGGTCATAGATTTAGTGACATGCCAAGAGCAAGGGCTTCAAGAGGCTCTTGATGTTGTGACTTCTCACCTCAAGCAGTGAAGGATTCACACTAAGCAGCAAACTCCTCTGCCTATGCAGCATGCTGCCAAGCTTGTCACCGCTGCAATCTGCACTTGCCATCTGCACTGTCAGTACTGAGCAGCTCTGAAGCACCTCCTGATACTGCTCTGGTTTTTGTGGGTCACATTTTAATCAGGTTCATGCTGCTGACAATGTAGATTCCAAATCTCTAAATTCACAGGTCCACAAGATAAGAAGGTTTCTTTGCCTGCAGCTTGTGCTGCTGTTGTATACTCTGTACATCACTAATTTGAAACACGTAGAAAGAGCATATGCTCTCACCACCTGTAAGTGCTGGGAGACAACTATTCTTTAAACTTTTCTTCCCAAAAGAAGAAAAATCACCTCTCTCACAAGCCAGGTATAATCCTGGCAAGCCATTAATCAAGAAGGGTAAAGAGACAGGCTTTTCTTTTTAAGCTTTTCTAAAAAGAAACCCCTCTTGGCAGAAAATTTAATTAGAGTGCATGATTCCTAGGATTTAGACACGTTTCTTACAACACCCTACATATGGCACTGCACACTAAATACTGACGAACAGCTTCCAATTAAACATGACAAATTTCAGTCAGAAAATACCTTATGACCTTGAATGACCTCAGTCAAAATGGATATGAGATAAAATTCCAGAGGACAGATTTGTTCTGTATAGTTCTGTCTTGCGAATCAAAGTAAATAGAGAATGAAGCTTTTGCTTGTTAGTCATATATAATGGTGTCATTTTGTCTAACATAGCCTGTCCTTTGCTAACCTTCTGCACTAAATCTCTCTCAACGTTGTAGCTCTGACATCCTTCTCCATTGGTGTTTTAGGCAAAAAATTACATTGGTCTTGCAATTAAGAATGATAATCTTGTGTATGTGTATAATTTGGGTAGCCAAGATGTGGAGATACCACTGGACTCCAAGCCAGTCAGCACCTGGCCGTCTCACTTCAGCATCGTCAAAATTGAGAGGTAAAGTGCTCATGTACATTTCACCAAAATCGTACTACTAATAGAAAAAATCAAACACAAAGAACCCTCCATCAGTAGTGCACACATCTGGTCCTACTACTACTGAGGTAAATGGAAATTCCCAGTGGTTTTAAAGAGTCAGGATCCAAGGGGCAAGAGAAAGTGTCTGCTTCTCTTTTTTTCCTCCCAGACTATCAATCCTCAAATTGTGGAAATACAAGCCTTGCTTGGAATTAGGGATCTGGTTTGCTTGCTTGTTTGCTTGTATGTTTGTTTGTTTGTTAGTTTGCTCAAAGTCTGACATGAAAATGAAAACATGAACAACATTTTCTTCTCCTTCAATTTCTCTCTTCAGGATTGGAAGACATGGCAAAATGTTTCTAACTGTGCCCAGCCTTAGCAGCACAGCTGAAGAAAAATTCATCAAAAAGGGGGAAGTTCTCGGTCCTGGCTCACTCCTGAATTTAGAACCTGAAAATACTGTGTTCTATGTTGGTGGCGTGCCTCCAGGCTTCAAGGTTGGTCAGATAAACACTTTATATTCAGACTTAAATAACATAAACTTATCTTACTGGGACTCCCCTCACAACAGAAAGATGTCCCTGTAGTTATCATCCTAAGACTCCATCTAACCATGGCCAAAACTACTGCTTTCTCTAGCACATCATGTCATACAGCAACAAGATGATCAGATTCACATTAAGATTTTTGGAAAGGTAGTAAAGGGAAAAAGCTTGTTGCTATTAAGTAGTAGCCAGAAATTAAGCCTCAGCTTTACAAAGTTTGCAAACCACCAAGTTTTGGCAGTGCTAATGAGTTCTAAATATTTACAATTTTCCTTCCACAACTGTCACATGATTAACTCCATGTGTTTATGTATACCTGAGCTTCTGCTTTGCCATGCCCACCAGCTATCCCTCATGGTTCAAACTGTAGACTACAGAGTCCTGGGAATACAGTGCAGATTGCCTGAGGAGATGGCTGAGGACTGAATAATGGTTGCACAACAAGAGAAAATAATTCAGCACATAAGCTACCCAGGTTCTGTCCAGGACAGAGAAAAAAAAATAGGAAAAAAGAAGGAGGATTGAGGGAGAAGGAAGAAAGAGGAAAGAGGATGGAGGACGGAGGAAGGAGAAGGAGAAGGGAGAGGGGCAAGAATAAGGCTTCATAACTTGAAGCATATAGTTCTCCTATAAGAGTGGATACCACATATTTTCATTTATTAACATATATTTTTTCCTTAGAGCTAAATGCTTTTACTTCATCCTTGTATATTTTGTAAATATGAAGTGTACCACTCAACCATTAGAAGTTTCACATTTAAAAAATTTACCAGAGCAAGAGCAGTAAATAAATAAATAAATAAATAAATAAATAAATAAAACCCAAATATGATTAGTTTCCAAAGCACAGGCAATATGCTGCAGATGCATTTTCAGTTACAACTGCATATGTAATTTCTGCATTTCTGTATTACTATTATTATTATTACATTATAATCAAAATGGAAATAATGAGAAGCCAAGTAAAAGTTACTGGCAGTGACCAGAATCTGAAATATCAGAGGTGTTAATATCACAGCTGTTCCATAGGGCAGAGTATTTTAATGATAAAAGAATGATACACTAGTTCTGTCAGCTTTGCTTTTTTATATATTCCCTTCACTAATGCAGCTATTTAAATTCCATTTGCAGTGAGCTCTGTTATAAGAATGACTTTCCATATCCTGCTAACTGTCCCAAATAATATCTACTGATTATTAGCCAGTGGTACAGATTTTGAATCCAAGTGCCATGTATTTTAAGTGGTCTTTCATTTCTGTCTCTTCCATCATAGCATGAAATTATTTTTCAGGCAGAAAAGGCTATCTATACATCAGACATGAACTATCTATGGAGAGATGTCACATATATCAAGATCTGTGATTAGGCATGAAAGAAGCAAGATCTTATTTTGCCTCCCCTTCTTCAGCAAGTTTGCTCCCTTTAAATGACAGGAAGAGTTCTTTGCAGCTGCCTTACCTAAACTGCTGCTCTAAACTTCAGCTCACAGCAAAGCAGCCACATGCTGATAAGGCCTGCAAAGACTATTTGAAAGTTGCACCATCCCATTCGTTTCAAAACAGGAAGCACTCAGGGCCTAAACTGAGCCCAGGTACAAATGTTTAGTGACACTCCAATAACAAACGTGCCCTTTCTTCCTTTCCCCGCCTTGGCCCTCTGCGCAGCTCCCTCCTAGCTTGGAGCTGCCTGGCTTCATCGGCTGCCTGGAGCTGGCGACGCTGAACGATGACGTGATCAGTCTGTACAACTTCAAGCGCGTCCACAACATCGACACCACCACATCGCCACCGTGTGCCAGGTACGAGGCACTCCCAGAGCCACCCCGCTCCGCTCAGCCTCTCTAGATAAAGTGCAAGTCCTGATATTTCAAGGTTCTTTTCCAGAATAGAAATCTGAAGATTATATTGACTTTGCCACTTGAAACTCTTGGTCCCGTATACAAATTGAACTTATTTTTTTCCTATTGCCTATTTACATTAACCCTCTCCTAACCTTGCTCATGCCTTCAAAACAGAAATGTGGAGCACGTGTGGTTCAGAACATTTCAAGAAAGCATTTTAATTTTAAAGCATTTTAGATTTCCTCAAATTAAAAGGGGGTGCCCTGGTGTGAGAGCTCTGCCAAATCTTGCTTCTCTATTTGTTTTTCCTAGAAATAAGTTGGCTTTCACTCAGAGCCGGGCTGTGAGCTATTTCTTTGATGGCTCCGGCTATGCCGTGGCAAAGAACATTGAGAGACGGGGAAGATTCAGCCAAGTGACCCGGTTTGACATAGAAGTTCGAACGCCAACAGACAACGGACTCATCTTGCTGATGGTTAATGGGGTAAGCAGCAAGTTCTGCTGATAACTTTTATTTGCAAGCACCACAAGTTCTCCTGTATTTGCAGTGTCACAGGAATCCCTCAGATTTCACTTGAGGGAAGATGAAACACTTTGTGTTCAGCTGGTGTCGAGCTCGGTGGGAGAGTCATGGAACATCCCTGGGAAAGCCCTTGGGAAATGGGAACCCTGGGTGGACTCTGCTTTTCTACAGAGATAGTCCCTTCAGAGCGGTCATGCCACCATGATGACACCTTGAGAGAGAACCCAGTTAAGCCCAGTATTTGCACCTTGATTTAAATTTAAATACAGAGTCAAAGCTAAAGCAAATTTGCATGAAGCAGTTCCCATAGGGCAGACACTTTGGTAGGTACCACCTTACAATTGTGTCTTGGAGGAGTATTAGTTTGACATTTATTTTAGTTACCAAAAATAGTAGCCCAAATAAAAAGGTGAGATCCAAATGTCACCAGCTTTCCTGAAACCTGAGGGTGACTCTGCAAAGGTCTGAGTAAAAACAGAATCTGCATACAGCTATCCTCAAGCTTGAGTAAACTGAAGGCAAACTCAGATATTTTCCCGGTGGATGTCTCCCCATCAAACTCCTGAGTCCTGAGTGTATTACAGCTAGCAAAGCCACAGAAAACAAGTTACAGATGCAGTCTGCAAACACACACCTATCTGCAGACCTATATGTACCACAGCATTGCACATTTAGAAGGAAATGAATCCCAGTCTCATTAGAAGAGTTACTCTCTGGTGTTTGCTGTAAGGTAACTTTCAAAATAAATTTCTGGAGAGCAATTTCTTTCATAGCATTAACCCTTGCTCTGAGGAAGCTCTGCTCTAAGCAATTGCTGCTAAGCATAACAGTGCTATTGCAGTTCACTCTTTTTTTTCCAAGCAGAAGACCACAAATTTTTCCTGTGATACATGCACTTTTTATGTTCTGGCGGAAACCATGATCAAGTTGGATGTCAGCCACGGAAGGCCACATCTGTTGAGAGATGCCTTCAGATTACTCACTTCTGCAAGGGTAGCTCATGAATACTCTGAATACATTCACGGTTTCATTTTTGAGTTTATGCTGTTCAAGAAAAATGCAAGCTGGAGTTTCATTAAAAAGGACTACATTAAAACCTACTTTTACTACTTTAAGTAATGACTTCAGAGGGTGGGATAATTAGTGTCAGAGACAGCAATTCTTGCCTAGCAGATTTTCTTGAGAATTATTGTTCCCATGTCTCCCATAGACATTTACAGTATGAACACCAGAAAAGAACGCAAACATTAGCATTAAGAGCATTAGGCCAGATGCACAGCTGCTGTAAGCTGTACTTTCTGCTTCTTTATGTTCAGATGCGGAATGGGACTAACTCTATGCTACAGATCTTAATTTTAATTATAACTTGATTGCCTACTTCTTCTCTTCCTTTTTCAAGGAAGATTCAGCTCCATGAAGATTTCCTAGAACAGAGCTCCTGTTTCTAAAGTTTAAGACACCTAGTCACAGAACAGAAGCCAAACCATGAGACAGTACCAGTCTCACAATGCTAAAACCAAGTGCAGGTTACCAAATAAACCATAGCCACTGCCCAGCCTTCAGCAAATGCATCAGTGCTGATCAGGAGATTCACTCCTTAGCCATCACAGCAGTAACTTTGCTGGAAAAGTATCAACACACCTGTGTGTGTCAAAAACACACCTCTTCAAAGGTCAAAATGCCTCTTCAAAGCAAGCTTTTCAAAATGCCTACCAGCCACTCTGACTACATCATTTTTTTCTTTTTTTTTAATATCACTACGACAATCACAGTGCTTTCCTGACTGCTGTTTCGCTTTATATAGAGTATGTTCTTCAGCCTGGAGATGCACAACGGGTTCCTCTACCTTCGCTATGACTTTGGCTTCAGTACTGGCCCTGTTCTACTGGAGGACTCCATGAAGAAGGCTCAGATCAACGATGCCAAATTTCACGAGGTACAGATGGGGCTACAGGCACCATCGCTTGGCTAACTAACTCCAACAGCTCCAAGGCAGCAAGATTGCTCAAAGGCTACTTAAAAATCCACCAGGAGAAGGGCCCCGGGTGCAGTAGGTGCACTAGGCTGGGCAGGACAACAGACCCTGAAACTGACTTGCAGTGGAAGAAGCCGGGCGGAGAGGGAGAGCCCTCCCTGCCTCGGCGTAAACCAGTGCTCGGGGGCAGATTTTATGTCTTGCTACCCAGGTTATTGACTTTACAGGTTATTACAGTTAAAAATGAAACTATACCCCCCAAATTTGTATCCTTCAAATATGCTGTTCTCCACAATTAAAACATGTCACTGTTAACTGAATCACATTAGCTGTTACACACTGTGTTGCAGTCACCTCACCTGTCATTGACAGCCTAAAATCAAAGTCTGATCCACAAAGCTACAGTTCTGCTAAGCCTGCCTAAGAAGAGACGAGTTAAGCCTTTTGGGCTTTGAGAATACAATAAGTACTTTTATAAATAAAAGTATGCCCGTAACTTCCTCTTGGATCAATCAAGAAAGCACTCCAAAATTAATGGAGTTGATCTGCTTGCCTAAGTGTAGAACTGAACCTAAGCAGTTTTGTGTGGGTCTGAACATAAGAGAAATATCCTGTTTTTTCAGCCATTAGAGAAACTGGAATATCCAAGTAAGCTCCCCACTAATAATTGTTGTCAGCTCCCCATGATTTACCAAAAAAAAAACCTTTTTACTGTTAAAGCTAAAAGACATACAGATATAATCAATTATGCAAAACTACCATGACAAATTTACAAAAGATGGTATTTTCGGCACTTAAAATTAAAGTACATGTCTTTCTTTTCAGATTTCTATTATATATCACAATTCAAAGAAGATGATCTTGGTAGTAGATAGGCGACATCTAAAAAGCATGGACAACGAAAGAACAGCAATGCCATTCACAGATATCTACATTGGAGGAGCACCTACTGAGATCTTACAGTCCAGGTTGGTTTATAACTATTATTCAATCCCTATTATCAAGCAATCACCACATTTAATAATCTTTTAAGCATTTAATAATCTTTTTGTTGTGCCCAGTGGCTCACAAGAAAACATTTTCCCAGATTCCACACCTTATGGAAAACAACCCCTAAGACACAATTCTAATTTTCTCTCGGCACTCTGAAGAACCAAGGATTGGATATATTTGTTATGACTCCATTTTTATGAAGCCAGTCTAGCTTCAGTAAGAGTAACAGAAGCTGTTATCTTCTTACAACAAGCACTTTCAAAGAGCACCTGGCTATAAAGAAGCACTATTCCTCTTTACTCTGCAAAAAGTGATCTTTGTAAAACAGAAATGCCTTAGCTGAAGGATCAAAGCTCTTGACTAAATGCACATTCAAATCCAAAGATGGTGTTTTTCCTACTACTCTACCCCTTCAGTTCTAATCAGTCCCAGTTTCTCTCTAGACTGAAGTTAGCTGCCTT
Source organism: Crypturellus tataupa (assembly GCA_034781795.1). NCBI lineage: Eukaryota > Metazoa > Chordata > Aves > Tinamiformes > Tinamidae > Crypturellus > Crypturellus tataupa. The sequence continues at coordinate 161,290 of JAWLRI010000116.1, forward strand.
TGCATGGGTGTGAGAAAATATAGGGAGAATAGAAAAAAATCTCATTTTGACGTTTCTTATACCATTTGACAGAAGCCAAGTTTAGTCTCAGGAGACTATGTAAGTCCCGTTTCCTGAAACAGGAACCTGCTAGAGTTGAGCCACATCCTGGGCGAGCAGCGGAGATGCCTTGCGAGGGCTACACTGCTCAGACTCACCATATGCCCTTCCGGGGTCGGACAGCTAAGCCATCATCTCCAGAAGCGCTCCAGATGCTGATTTAAGTGTCACACTCTTTAACAAAAACACAGTCTCTTTGTAATACCCTGTATGTTGGAAAATGGAACACAGCAAATGTCGCACCCTAGTTTCTAGCTATTTCTGTTAATCTTTTGGAGCTTATTTTGTTGTCAGGTTAATTGGCTGAACCAATTGATAAATAGTGTCACCACTATAAAACAAAGATTAAGTTTTTATGATCAGGACAACTTCCTATAAAGAAAAGTGATGCCTGCTTTGAAATGCAAACAAAATGGTGGCAAGGGAAAAACAGGTGATATAATTTATGTGATCTCTTTCAAATAGTTCTCTATAAAGGTCTGCCATAAGGAACTATTAGAAAACTACTGGGATGAAGGGGGAAAGGTTCCAGTGCATTAAAAGGCAGCTAGGAAATACAAAACAGAGTAATTCTTTGGTTTTCACATTTCAGTTTTTCAGTATAAAGGAAGTATAGTACCAAAATGTATAGCCCAAATGATCTCTGCTAAGGCTGTTACTCAATATATACAGTAAAGATCTATAAACCACAAAGGTGGTAGAAACCAAATTGGTCTATCAAATCTAAAAAAAAAAATGAACAAGTCCATAAGGTCCTAGAATGTTAGACAACTGTGCAGTACTTGCCTAAATCAATGGCAGGTTAAATTGGCTGACAAGTATCAGACACACAATAAATCATAAGAATCAGCTTTCTAAGTGAATTGTGGTCATGCTACAAAATATCTGGAAGATACTTTCTAAGCAGAAATAATGTATAGAAAAAAAAATCTGTAGACATTGTAAAAATGTGATCAATTATAGTACTTGAAAGTGTTTAATGAAATGACATCACGCATAGCTGCACCTTTACATTGGATATTGTATTCAGCTTTGGTTCTCATGACAAAGATAGACAACAAAAAGTGACAACACGCTGTTTGCATCAGGAAAGTAAGTCTGTATTAAAATCAAATAATCTTCTGCTGATATTTATATTCCCTTTCTCTAGAGTGATTTACATTTGATTCACATTGATGGGCAGGGGCAGAAGGAAGAATTAGCTGCAGTGACAGAGAAGGAGTTAATTTTATTTCATACCAGCATATTTTCACTCACCTCAACAGTACCTGCCTCTGTCAGCTGTTTTTTTCCCAAATAAATTTATCTGGAGCCACTGTTGGATGTTATTTTTCTCCCACCTCTTTCAGTGCATAAAGCATGGTGCTAAGCCAGCTAGGAGCACTGGGGACTGAGAACTTTAAGGAACAAATTCATAAGAAACCTTATTTAGTTACCACTCCTCCTTGAAAATGTTATTCTTAAAGTTGGTAGAATTTAACAAAAAGGCATATTTGGGGTATCCAGTCATGTCATTTCCTGGCTCTACCACAGACCCTCTGTGGAGACACAGGATTCTTCTTTTTTATTCTGCAACATGAATATCCTGCAGACAAATTCCATGAAGTTTGCCCTGTGCTATAATGCTGTGCCATGTGGTGAGGCATTGAGCAGAAAAATGCAGTAAGCAGTAGCAGTCACACTGCTGTGTTACCTACCTCAAACTTGACATTAAAAGGACTCAGGGAGCCCATCTACTGGTCTCATTTACAGCCAGATAAACCCATTCACAAGCATTCAGAATTGATTCTTACTTCCTTCACCTCTGTTACTATTATTTATTATAAAATAGAGATCTAGCTGCTTCCCAAGACAAGAAGGAGATTGCCAAAAGAAGCAAGAGAGGAAAACTAAAACATAACTTTTCTAGAATAGCAAAAATTGGGACAAAAATCCACTGATTTTCATCATAAGTGAAATCCACTTAAAAATAGGTCCTTCAATTTCAATATCTAATTTTACCTTGCTAAAGTCATTTTTATGTGTCTCCTTCTAATTTTTCATATTCTCAATATCTTGACTTCTCATAGTCTGGTGTGTGATTAAGTAGTTGCTTTACATTACAATGTAGAAATTGGGCTTCAGGAGACAAATGACTGAGGCTCTTCCAAGTTCTTTGGGAACACTGAGTTATTTAACTGCAGCCTATTTGACATTGTTTTCCAACAGCATCAGCTCACATCTGGCAGGAAGTGTTGGTTTTAAAGGCTGTATGAAGGGTTTCCAGTTTCAAAAGAAGGATTTCAACTTGTTAGAAGAACCAGGAACCCTTGGAATCAGCTATGGGTGCCCAGAGGACTCACTGGTAAGCAGAACACCATGAGTGAGCTAACAACAAAATTTTGGTAATTGATAGGACCACATGCTTGACATTTACTTCAAATAATGGGAAGGAAAAGTCTTCAGTTATGGAAACTAAAATGCACTGACTCTGACTTTTCATTTAGCCTGCTGACATATCATCCAGTTTCACTCTGAATTGCAGCATTAGGAGTTTTACTTGATATTCTTACAATACTGAGATTGCAGTTTGAAGGTTGGATCTGATACAGGCTGTGGACTGCATTCAGAAAGCAAGTATTTCCCAGTAATTCAATTTTTCATTCTGAAACAAAGAGAACTGCCCTCAAACACTTGCTAATACAGAAGTATGACATGAAGAGGACAGAAAAATGTGTTCTCCAAATGAGTTCTCCCCTTAAGCCAGTCTAGCTCTACTTCTGTGAAACACAGAACAACGTCACGAACACTGAGGAAACCGCCATCTCCTTCCCGACCTCCTCCCTCATTTGTATTCATTACAATACAAGGCCAGTAATTCTAAATTGCATTCACAGTTGTTATCCTGCAGACACATCTACCCAAAGCCATGCTGCCTGTGGAAATGAAGAGGCCCATCACCTGTAGAACTCATCCCACAGCTTTATCCTCTGTCACAGGGGAAAACAGCTGCAGTTTGTTCTACATCAGGCTTGTTTTTTCTTTTGAGGTTGAGGATTATATACCCCCATCTCCATCCCCTGATACAAGCACTTGGTGTTGTATCAAAGTAACACATCTCCTATTGTGATCCTGATTCTGCGCCATACTGTTTAGAGGGACTTTAACCCTCTCTGTTTTCAGTCTTCACATTATCATCAGCAGACTTAGGAAGAGCACTGAAGGGAAATTGAGGACCATTTGTAAATGTTACACTTTGTTAATGGTTTCACAGCATGCAAGGGGCAGTCTACATAAATTGGGTTAAGCCAAGCAGAAAATATTTTAGTTTTATAAAAGAACTGAACTGGCTACATCTTTAAAAGAAAGTTTGCTTTTTTATTATTAAAAATATTTCTTGCAGCATCTTTGTTACTTCACTTATTTTGCAGATGTCCCGCCAAGCATACTTCAATGGAGAAAGCTTCATTGCATCAAGCCAAAAGGCATCGCTCTTTGGTGAATTCGAAGGAGGCTTTAATTTCCGGACATTGCAGCCCAATGGGTTGCTATTCTATTATTCTGAAGGAGTGAGTATACTTTTTCCTTATAGTTTGTATTGTTTTATTTTACCCTTAGATTGTTTCCCAGAATACTAGAGGAATAATAGACTTTTTAGCTCATGTTTTAACAGTCTAGAACATAGAATGATGGCTGCATTTTTACAGTTTGTGTTTGATCTACAGATGAAATCCAGTTCTGCCTACACATGACTTTGATGCCAAGAATATGATCACACACCTAGAATTAATATGCATCCCTCTGTACTCAGTAATATCCACAGGGTAGAAATGTAAAGTGACTCTTGCAGTATGTTCAGTAGCACTGCAATCCCAATTTGGACCTGTAGGTGCTACCAGAGCATAAATAATATTAAGCAACAGATATTTTCCTCCCACAGAAAATCCCTGGAAGCAAAGATGAACCAGAGAAAGCTTGTTTGGATTAGTGGGGTGGTATCTGCAGGAGTGCTGAGCTGACAGAAATCAGTCAGAGAGCTATTTCCAGATGGTACATAAACCTCTGTGGATGAGTGGGAAAAAATGCTCCTTGCAGCTCGCCATGGGGCTAACTGCTCCTGTCAGCAGTGAGAGATGGGCAGAATGTGGAGTCACACTCCCAAAATGGTCAGTGAGCAGAGAGACTCTAGGAAGCTGAGGGCTCAGACCTACATCTGCAGCGAGCATCAGCTCTGATGACACGAACATTTGCTACCACATGAAAACATCTATTCTGCCATTGTTGCAGAAGATAACCAGCTCTGAAGCAAAGAAGTCTGTATGAGACCTATATGCACTCCTGAGCTTTTAAATTTTACATCCTGGAGCATTACTATACATTAAAACAAGTCAGCATGTCAGCTATCCAAGCTGCCTGCATAAATGAGGCAGAGCTTGAAGTATAATAAAGTATTTTCTTGTATCATCTTACACATCACTTCTGGATTCAACTCAGAAGCTCAAAGTCTATGAGATAATGAGTGCCCTATTTAACAAATGGAGATTCGGCTCTTCAGCATGAATCCTATGACTGTGCAGAGACAATGCTTTTAATGGAACAGCCAATATTCCTGTTATGTGGCGCTGTGATCCCATATTCCTGACACAGAGAGCAAATCATCTCTCTAAGACCATTTTGAGTGACTAAATGAAGGAATTAGTAAAAGCAGGAAAAAAGTATCATTCTTACAAAAGCAGGAATCTTACAATAACCGCTACTCTATACAGTACCGTAACAGGGGTACCAGGCACACCAAACCAAATATAAATATAAACTGCTAGATGGAGGGAGCTCATGTGACAGACGCAGGAGACATAGTCAGCAGCAGAACTCCCAGCAATCAGGCTTAAAGAACAGCAAGAATATCAACTGTAATGCAATCATCTCCTCCTTTGCTTCTCTGCAAAGACAGTAAAGCTCAGGAAAACAGCAAGAAGAAATATGTTTGACTAGGGAAAACAAACATAAGAATAAAATGCCCTGGACTGCTAACTCTTCCAGTATCTGAAGATACTTTTCTCTATTTTAGTCAGATGTGCTATCCATCTCTATGGACAGAGGTGCTGTCGTTTTAAATGCAAGTGGAATCAAAGTTCAAACATCAGAGCGAAATTACAACGATGGAAAAAATCACTTTATCATTACTTCTGTCACACCAGAAAGGTAAAGCTGTCCAGCACCTTTTATTCTTTGCCTTTAGAATATAGATATTTCTTGTAAAAAACTCCTTAACATTTAATATTCTCTTTCAAAGGGATGTTTGGGCATTTTTTGTCACTTATTCTTTTTAACCAATTCATTCAGTTTAAAAAAATACAAAGAAAAAACGACAAAATCGAAGTGATTGAAATTTGGGCTGCTTGGCCTCAGGATAAATTCTTAGAATTTTAAGCGAAGCTAAAAGAAAAGAACAGCAGCAACTTAACATAACAAAAAACTAGCATAGAACAACAATTTTACAAAAAAAAAAAAAAAAAAAACCCTAGCATGAGGGTCATTCTCCTTTTCTTTATTTTTTTAAAGTAATCCCTAATTAACCATTGAGTCATTTCAGTACAGCTTTCTCTGTTAAGCCTGTTCTTAAACGATCAAAGAATCAAACAATTTTTATTTCAGAATCTTGACTATGCAGGTAAAAAATGGTCATTCTGTTTCCAAACTGAAACGAGTACATATGGCTTCTGATACCCAAGAGACATGTTTTGAAAAGCTGCAACATGCTGCCCTGGCACAGTGCTGAGAACTGTCATATTTTTCTAAGTCTTTTGAATTCTGAGTCTGCCTGAAATCAATGCCTGATGCTTTAGATAATAGTTTCATATTAAGGCAATAGTATCCTTCCTGATTTCTACAGCAACTGATTTGCCTGTTGCAAAATGAGATTAAGTAAAGACCATTGTATAAGATAAAACAGGAATGTGTTGTGATGAAAAAGAAGGAAATAGGATAGGGAGATAGAGGAGAAGGATTAGAATGTACTTGTAACTCATCTTCTGAAACAGTGGCTCCATCTATTCATTTATGAATGATCTCTTTGTTTATGTAGCTTCACTGAATGGACTGTAGCTTTCTGGACTTCAGGATTAACCCCAGGATATCACCTCAAGACATCTGCTGGCCTGTGGACTCTAGGTTGCTCATGGGTTAATTGCAGCACTGTTCCTTGCACAGCTGGAAATGAGAAGTTCTTCTGCCTTTGAGCACTACCATTCAGTGGTTTACAAACTGAACGGGACACTTGGGTTGTACATAATATGCTGTCTAATAACCAGCATGGACTTTTCCAAAGCCAGCTTAAAAACAGATGCTTTGTCCTTGCAGATATGAGCTGACTGTTGATGACAAGAAAGAAAGCAAAAAGAAGCCAGCAAAGGACAAAGCAGGGAGAAGCCCTGACAGTGTTAAGAAGTTGTATTTTGGCGGCTCTCCCCTCCTTACACAGCAGGCCAACTTCACGGGCTGCATAAGCAATGCCTACTTCACCAGGTATGTACCCTCCTCCCAGACACTGCCAGGCAACCGGTGTCTGACAGTTCAGCCAGTAACTACTCAGGAGAATTAATTTACTTGCACTGTAAACACACTTCTGCCACGCTGTGAGGCCACTCAGTATGTTTGAATACCTTTCTTACCTTACTCGCCATGAAATTTATTGGTGCAGTCCTCCCAGGTTAAGGAGGGGGTTGAAGTGAGAATAACTGTTGACGCAAATCAGCTTTCAGTACTGCACCTGCTAATGCCTTTGGTGCAATGTATAATTTGCATAGTTATAATTTACATTTATATTATGTAGCTTGCAGCTCTGCCTGAAACAAGTGATAGTACAGCATCTCCCAGAAGCTGCTGAAGTTAGGAGTTTGATCATGTGGAAGTGGTCAGCATTTGATGATCTTAACCACTTTATGAAATATGCTTTTATATAAATTTTTAAAGCAAATTTGGTGCTGCAGATTCTGACTCTGTGTTTATGCAAGCATGAATACAACAAACAGAAGTAATATCAGCTGCCCATATCATCTGAACATTAGTTGTTTAGTCTGTGTTTTCAAACAAGGATCCAAGATGAAAAAAGCTCATCAAAACATCATTTAAAATACAGATGTAAAAATGCAGTGATTTCCATTAAAACTATTACAATACTTGCAAACAGCTCTTTTCACTTTTCAGTCAGTCATATCCCTTCTTTGAAACACAGGTTGGATCGAGAGGTTGAAGTGGAAGATTTCCAGAGGTACTCTGAGAAAATTCAGACTTCTTTTTATGGATGCCCTGTTGAATCCCCTCCAATTGCTCTTCTCCATAAGAAAGGAAAAAATTCATCAAAAGCCAAAGGAAATCGTAATAAAAAGGTTTGCTACAAATTGCTTTGGTATCACTTTAGAATTTTCCAAAGCTGATAATGTGTCTTGATTGTAAGACCTCCAAACTGTGGTTGCAAAATGTACCCCTTGAAGGTCTTTGTCCCTTTGAATATTCCATCACTACAGAATCTCCCTGACCTGGCCTGGTCTACACTTGCATCATTCTGTCTTTCTAGAACTGTAAAACAACTTCTGACATCTTCAAGAAGGCACTGCAAAAAGAACATTCTTTTTTTCCATAGCCTAAAGGCAATAAGCCTGCTTCTGTTCTCAGCTACTTCCATGAGGCTCTACTGGGTACAATCAGCATGCATTAAGGTGCATGAGTTCCAGTATGCAGAACGTATGGCCCAAGCATGTCATGTTATGACTGCAGCATATCCTTCATCACTGAAAGCAGAGGGGAAAAACTTCACTGCAACAGAATTGAATTGCAACTGATAGCAAAACAGTCAGGAATTCTTGGAACCATATTTTTTTTAAGGAAACATATATTGCTAAATGATGCTAAATTATTATTAGTATGCTCCATCTTGGTTAACCTTTCTGGTTCGTGGTTCTCTTTGTATGAAGGTGGGAAGAGATAAAGACAAGATCTCACAGGCTTCAACTGGTCTCAAAAAAATGAATCAAGAAAGAACTATCCAGAGAGACCCTCAGTGCCATTTGCCTATGAATCCTAAGGCAACCGAGCATGCCTACCAGTTTGGAGGAACAGCAAACAGCCGGCAGGAGTTCGATCACATACCAAAAGATTTCAGTGAAAGGTAAAGCAACTTTAGAAATGAAAATGAAATATACAGGAGAGGACAAAGTAGAATTTTAAAGGAATAAAAAGACATATTTCTGCTTTTAGCCTGACACCATTTTTGTTTATGTGTTATATCTAAGGCAAAATTTTATATACATAATGTTTTGGGGATGTATTAGAAGTGTTTCAGCTGAATCAGAGTAACAAATTTGTTTCTAGTTACATCCCTTTTGTAGACTCTTCATATATATTATATTAAGAAAATGAGTCTTCCTGCCCATGTAGTGCACCATTAGTCTTTTTATTCAAGATGCAATGACATCAAACAGGGTTGGAAATAAGCATGAGAGTTCACCAAGAAATGAAGCCCAGCTGTGTGTTGAGTGGACCATTGTAGCTGTGTGAAACTGAGAACCTACTTAGTGCAGCAAGACATAAAGCAATGAAAACCAAGTCCAATAGAAGCCATAATGGAAAGGCAAGCAATAAATTAGGAGTCCAGCTATTTTGGATATTTAATCCCCAGGCTCCCACAGGATATGGCATAGGGCATCTTATGACCACCAGTGTATTTTAGTTTAATATTTTCCATGCAAGACTACAAACTCAACAACACCGCACTTTCTGGAAGCACACCAGACCACTAGCTCAGAAAAGAAGAACGCTATTTCCTGACTTAAATAACAGAATCATTACATTTATTTTCATTCAGTAACAGTTTACACGGGGCACCCCTGATAGTGTCCATTTGAGACAGAACAAAGAAAACCCAAAGTCTGAAATGTCTGTTCATCCCCACAAGATATATTTTTGCTATAAGCACTATTTCAGCTTTGTTGCTTTAATTATTATTAAAAAAAAAAAAAAAAAGACTTGTGATATTTTAAAACATCTTCTATTGGCAGAGACATAAATGTTCTTATGGAAGCAACTTATAACAATGTATTGATCCCTCTCATAATACAAAGAACAAAAACTAAACTAACTAGGTGACCTGAAAAGCAAGATTAATCATTTCTGGCATTGCCCCACACAAATACACCTTTGCCACTTTTTAGACTCAAAACAATAGCACCAGTCCCTCGAGAACTCTTCACTGGTCACATTGTGTCAATTTAAATGGCAATATCATCTTCAATTTCATAAGAAAGGACAGAGCAGAGGCTTAGCACCAAGTCTAGAGTAACACTAAACATTTGTGAACTGCTAGGCTTCCACGACACCAAAGGATATAAAATATCCAGCAACACTTCTATTTGACAGAAATGGATACATAGTGTCCATGCTGTCAGTTACAGACTACAGGCTACCAGTTACAGGCATTGATTTTATTCACTCCAGAGATTCTGTTATTTTAAAAAATAAGTTATTTGCAAGGTGGGTTTTTCTCTAGCTTTGACTTCTACTCCAAACATCAGTAAGGAATGCTTCTCAGAAGCACCACTTCCATAAAATATATGCCTCTTCCTTGGGATGTGAGAAGAAAATCTCAGTCTTCCACTCTCCAGGTTGATATCTGTCAATTATATCTGTTCTAATACAAAAACTATGCTTTTATTTGCCAGAGCTCAGTTCTCTATCAGTCTGAAAACTCACTCATCTCATGGCATGATTTTCTATGTCTCTGACCAAAAAGAGACCAACTTCATGGCCCTTTTCGTGGCTCACGGACGACTCATTTTTATGTTTAATGCTGGTCACCAGAAGATAAGGATTAAAAGCCAAGAGAAATACAATGATGGTCTTTGGCACAATGTAAGTAGAAGAAAGCAATCTATTGGAGGACACATGCTTTAAAGAGTGCAGTAAAGGTACTGCTGATTTGACATCTCGGAGAGATTTTATTCTTGTGTTCATAACCACAACTATGTGTTTATAAATTTCTGCTAATATTTTTAAGTCTTCCACACAGAATTTTATCAAGTCATTAACTGGGGATAGGAGGGTTTGTCAAACAGATACAAAAATCTAGCAATTGCCCACACTAACAACTGATCAGAAATGACAGAAGCAAGAAGAAAGAGTAAGGCAATAAAAAGCCCAATCAGCTAGGAGGAAAGAGCTAGGATACTTCTTCTAGGCACATTTCCTTGAAGTGCTTAAGCAAGAGGCATCTTAGGCTCCCACTGTAGTCCATGAAAAGACAAATTTAGGGGGCAAGGTGATTTTCCCTCTGCAGGTACCTATCACTCCTTCCTGACTACAGGAGAAATTCAATTATAAGCTGCTAATGGGAGCATTTAAGTGCTTAAGCACTTAAAGATGCTTAAAACAGGTTGGACGAATCCAGAACATATAACTGAGAACTGTGGAAGTGTAGCAAGGTATCACATATGTGAATATAAGAGGGGCAGATCTCAGTAAACTCCATGAAATCTCAACTAACTCTGCCTGGTAAACCAACTGGTAAGACAGAAATTCTACTATTAAATCTTTATATGAATGTGAAGAGTGAGAGTTGTTCAGCAAATACCAGCATAAATCTAGTATTATTAATAAAGTAGGTTTGTAGCATATGACTCATAAGAAACCTAAGATTTCTCATAACAAATCTTAGAAATCTTAGAGCATATGACTCATAAGAAATCTAAGATAAGAATCTTAGATTTCTTATCTTCCTTCTTATCTTCTTCTACTGTACAGTAGTGTTTCCACAGCACATGAGAGTAATGTTCTGGATTGTTTTGTCCCTTTCAAGGTGATATTTGTAAGAGGAAAAAATTTTGGCCGCTTGATAATTGATGGTCTCCGAGTACTGGAAGAATCTTTCCGTGGTGATGCTAACACCTGGCAAGTCACTGAACCACTGTATATTGGAGGTGTATCTCCGGGAAAAGCTGTGAAAAATATCCAGGTAAGGGAGACACCCATTACATCACCACATATCTTCATGTACAGCTAACAGTTTAGTTGACTCTAGGGGTGAACTGAAGCAAAAGCTGAAATAATATCAGCCCTCAGCATGCTGAGGAGCACGCAGCTCAGGTTAAGTGGATAGAGGAAGTGTATTGGGCTAGACTTCAGCAGACTTGCAGCAGCAGTAGGGAAAGCTGCTGGTCCCTGACGAATAAAGAAATCCTAGAGACACCACAGCTTAGATCAGACAAGTAAAGTTAGGTGAGATCAATCTCACTCTCAGGTCTGAAATATAGATGAGTGTCAAGATTTAGTTGAGATTAGTGCTGCCTCTGTGTCTCTCTTGGTGCAAGACCTAGATGTCTGGGTTCTGCTCCACACTTTGGATGTTCAACCATCCACGCCTCCAAGGTAATCACTGGCCATATGTGCCTACCAAGATAGCCATACTGCTCAGCAAAAGCTGAGTCCTTTCTTGCTTTGAGGGGTGACTAGTGCAGGACTGCCTTGCTCTAGGTGTAGTTTGTTTCTTGCAGTTCTATATGGATCCCTTGCAAAATAAAGAATACAGCTAGATTTATCTCAAGGTCTCTATCTTGAGACATCAGAGTATAAGAAAAGCACCTACCCTGCTTCTATTTCTTGGATTTAACTCAGAACTGATACAGCAGAGAATCATGGCCTTAGATATCGCAAACACAAATCAGGGAGAAAAGAATTTCTTTCCTTCTGCTTTCTGGAAGCAATTTATCTAGTAATCATGTTTTTGTTTCCTCAGATTAACTCAGTCTACAGTTTTAGTGGTTGTCTCAGCAATTTACAGCTCAATGGAAGATCAATTACTGCGGCTTCACAGACATTTAGTGTAACACCTTGCTTTGAAGGCCCCTCAGAAGCAGGAACATACTTTTCATCAGAAGGAGGATATGTCGTCCTTGGTAATATATTCCTGAATAAATATATCCAATATGACCTTAGTCCTATTTACTGTACTGCACAATAGCACATGTACCTGATAGACGTGGTAATTTCATAGCCTGTAAGCTATAAGGACCATTAGATACAGATCATTATTGTGCTAAGGAGCTGATACAGAGAGGTGCGAATGTCACCATGAAACTAGATAAAGGGTTATATATGTGTGTATATATATATATATCTATATATTTATGTACATGTGGTATATATTTAAAATAATTAGAATAATTCACGGAGAAACAGAAGATATGATAAAAATTATCATAGAAAAATGCAAGTCAATGGGGCTAAAGCCATGTACACAAACAAATGGTCAGCCCTTAGTCTTTACAAAAACAATATGTGATTCAAAAACCCTAATGAAAGACTTTCTGTATGTCTTGACAATGAACAAAATGACAGAACACGTCTTTTGTGTCATTTAAGCCTGCTGTGTTCCAGGAAGTGTTTTATGAGGTCTTTTTGGTCACAAAAACTCTGATCCCAATAGGAAAAGAAACAGAGCAATCCTACCCCTTGGCAACACCAAGAAGAACTACATGCTGTTTCTAATTTGCTCCCTGGCCTTTCCTCCAGATAGGAAAAGGGGGTTTCTACTACTGAATCATCAAATCTCAAGTGAACTCCCACGCTTTGTATAAAGACTGCTGAATGTCAAGTAAATTGCACAATACCAAACTGCCTAAGAAAACACATAGAAAATATTTTCTGCTTTCCATCACATTGTTAAGAAGCACTTTTAAACAAAATACATACTTTTCAAATAATGAGAAAAATAAAGAAGTTATTATTAATGCTGCAAGGAAGCAGAATAAACAAAATGGAAATGGATGACATATACTGTACAATCTATGTCCACTGCCACATATTCCAATAGTTACAACAAGAGAAGCAGGTTCCACCAGGGACTTTGAATTTCCATTTTGACTTTGAATAGATGTCCAATTTCATCATTAACTGAGTACAAAGAAATAATGTTATTCTTTTTTCCCTTCACAGATGAATCCTTCAGTTTAGGCCTGAAATTTGAAGTTGTTTTTGAAATACGCCCCCGAAGCAGCTCGGGAATTTTAATGCATGGTCACAGCGTGAATGGGGAGTACTTGAATATGCACATGAAAAATGGACAGGTATAATGAAGGTCACCTTCCCCCCACTGCTTTCACTAGTTCTTTTCTCTACTTGGACACTGTGCTATGTGCAATTTTTTGGCTTTCAAATTTGTCATTTATCGATTATTATCTCTCTACTCAATATAAAATTTGTCATTTATCGATTATTATCTCTCTACTCAATATATTAAGAGCTTAGATTTGGCAACCTGGATACCTCTTTTAATTTACATAAAAATAACACCTAGCATAAAAACAGATCACTTGACTGGTACTAACAATAAATATTTAATGTGTAGGTGACTACATGCATGAACACTGGCACTTTAGTGCTGCTCTTTCACCCACACATTAAAAATGTATAGCGGTTACAAGCAAGGTGATTTCAGTTCTGGCTGATGAATTTTTATTTCTTGCATGTTAAAAACAAAATCTCAGTTGCACTTACTACATTCTTGTTTCAACATACATGTGTGATGGAGAAACCAAGGGGAAGTTCTGGTTGCATGCAGATCTGTGATTGCAGTAGAAGGCCATTTGGCCAATGGCCATTTTAACAGTAGACATTCACCCCATCCTAAAGCATGTGTCTGATATAGGTGGAATGAAATACCTTTCAGAGAACCTATTATTCTATAATAGCCACAGCTAGTCCTTGGCAAATTAGCCAAGAACTCCTCATAACTACAGTGCACCTCGGTGTGTCATGGCACACTGAAAGCTCCCATCTGCACACAACTGATTCAGCTCAGCACTTCCTACAGAAGGAGCTCAAGAAAACTTTGTGTATCCACAAGTTTGTTGGGTTTGTGTTTTCAAGTGTATCATTCTAACAAAAGATAACTCCTTCTCTCAAACCTCCCTTTCAACATGATGCATATGGGAGTCACAGACAAAACTGATGGTGTAATAACAGATCTCCCTGCTTATCACCAGAACAGTTAGTCTGTTAGTAACCATTCATGTTTTTACCATTAATTGTGTGCTCTCTTCAAATATGTTACTAAGGACCTGTTTTGTGAAAGCTTTTTCTTTGAACAAATAAGAATGGTCAGCAATTCATCTTAAGTGCCTATATCTATATCGGTACAGCTTGTCTGAGTGATTTATTAAGGGACCACTTTCCTTCCCGATTCTGTATTTTCTTAAGTTGTTCCAGTAGATCATGTCCAAGGGCAGGATGAAAAGGAAGATGACCATTTTGGTTTTGTTTGGCAGTGCCCTTGTACAAAAAAATAAAACATTCCCCAGCTACTACTATATTGAGATAAAAATCCTCTAAAATTGAAATAAGCTGTTTCTTTGCATCACCATCAGTCAGTGATCTGTTAATATTATAAGAAGCAAAGTGGTTTGGGATTCTCCAACAGTTGTCACTAAGAACCCCATGCCCTGCAACAGGGCATAGCATAGATTATCTGCAAAGATAGTCACCACGTAACGAAAGCAGAAGTGCAAAATTCAGAATTAGGTTCTTTCTAGCCCTGCCATAGATTTACTCATTAGCTTGAACAAGTAATTTAATAGTCATTCCTATGTCCCCTATCTGTTCTTTTCTCTCATCTTGTCTGTTTGTTTCGATTTAGGTTTTTCATGGCTGTTTCTTATTAAGTGGCTAGCAAGATGCCAAAACAATCATCTGGGGCCTCTAAACACTAATTTAACACACAGGAAATTATAGAGTCGCTCTCCTGGAAAATTTGAGTGAAATTAGCTGTTATTTTTGAATAAATCTTTTCTTGAACACTCTTCCCTGAGTTTCAATCAGAAATACTGCAGAAATATTGAATCTTTAAAAAGGAAAAGCAAATTAGAAGGGAGCTTTATTTTAATGATTTTTGCGAATTTGCATGAAGCAATGTTTTCCTATATACTTAAATACTAGACATAAAAAAGAGAACAGGTGGGGTTTTTAAATGACAACTACATTATTTTCCTCCAGGTTACTGTGAAACTGAATAATGGAATCAGGGATTTTTCAACTTCAGTGACACTGAAACAGAGTCTCTGTGATGGCAGATGGCACCGAATTGCAGGTCAGTAAAACTTAATCATTCCCTTAAGAAAGTCAGGAGAGCCAAATTCTCTATCCTTAGCTATCCATTTCCATGGGCCAGCATATTTGGAATACAATCATATTTTTAGTTACTCCCTTTCACCAGTCAAGATGCAAGTGTGTTTCTTGTATTGCCTTGAAAGAGGCAGTCCTCATCCTTCTCCAAACATAGTGACTGTAGAGCTTCCTAGGAGGATGAGCCACGTTCCTGCCGAGCACAGGTAAAGATGGAAGCTCCTTGTTCACAGAGCACAGAGAGCCTAGGTGAAGGGCTGGCAACTTCTCCTATGTGGTATGCCAGATGGTATTTTTCTTTCCGCAGTTTGAGGTTGAATGTACTGCGAGAACACAGTAGTTGTAGGGAGATGCTGCCTGTAAAGATCAACTAGGAGGCCTGGCCTGGCGAACCCCTGCCTCACACCAAGGTTCAGTCAGAATTTTGTCCCTCTCTCAGTCCCTCCCACATTCCTAGGTTTCAAAATCAGAAGAAACTTTAACGGCAGCTATTTGAACCTCCTCTAACTTCCTTCCTGGAATCTCACGTGGGATGCCTCCCAGCACCATGTCCACAGGAGACATTGGTGTGCACCCCTGCCCCACGCATTCTAGTTTCTGAAAGAAAACCAGGTACATGAGCAAGGACCAAACTTCACTCTTAAGTTCCCTATTGGGAATGGTTTGGGAGAATGGGATTATGCAGCACACCTGCCCCGCAGCCTAGACACTGCCACAGACAATCAAGACTTCACTCAGAAGCCACCTTGCTCCCACACTCTCATCTCGCATTGGCCCTTCTCTGCACGCACACCGGCATTCAGATCAAACAGACACTCCTGTCCCTCATAAAACCCTCAAAAGCTACTTTTTTATGCCTATAGATGTTTTTAATTGCTCTACCTTCTTGTTACAGTGATTAGAGATGCGAACGTGGTGCAGCTGGATGTGGACTCTGAAGTCAACCATGTGGTAGGGCCACTGAATCCAAGGGCAACTGACCACAGGGAGCCAGTGTTTATTGGAGGTGTGCCAGGTAAGTTTTGGCAGCTTTATACTACTGTTCCCAAATTTTAGCACTGCTTTCACAGGAAATACAGAAGCTTTGGTTTCATTTCAATAAAGAATGAAACATGCACAGCATTTATGTGAGCAACCTGGCACACTTCAAAGGCTCAGGAAATGCTGATCAGAGGTATTATACCTTAAGATTTTCAAGAAAAAAAAATGTGCCGCTTCACTGAAATTAAATGTTCACATTTGCTAGAGGATCACGCACAAAGTGAGTACAGAAGTCAGCTTGCTAAAAAAATAAATCACTTTTTTCCCCCTCACTTTTCCTTCCAGTAAAGACTTGCTGATTTTTGTTTATTATTATTATTATTTTTTTAGCGAGTTTGGAAAATCACTGCTGGTTGTAATTGAAGTTTTAAGGTTTTGTTGCTGGTAGTCTGCTTTTCTCTTCTTCATGCAATGGCTTCTTTGAATGCCACATAAAACATGAAGATTCTTATTCTGACTAGTGATTTCTATTGCACAGATGTCTGCTAATGTGAGTTTGTGACTCACAGACCATCTGTGAAGCGTGGGCCAAGATTACTACATTTACTTCCCTTTTACAACAGACAGAGCTACTCTGTTGGGGGTTCATATGCAAACTGTAATCAACACTACGTGATTCATTTTTTAAGTCATCTCCTGCACATTTCTCACTGAAAACATGCAGCATTACTTCTCTGTGCCTTGCATGCCAATCATGAACAGCTCTAACAATCTAATTTATTATATTGCTTATCTTGGATTAGTGGCTTGAGTGCATGATGTTCTCATCCAGCCCACACTACCAGGAGGAAAAATGAGCCCAAAGGGAACCATAAAAACTATGTGCACACGCCTATATACTCTTTAATTCCAAATTGGAATTTTATTAGGACAAAACTCTTCCCAGAGAGATAATATAAAGTGGTAATTGCAAATGCTGTTATGCTTCGAACAAGAACTTCCTGATTCTGCATTAATTATTGAATACTAAAGTGATGCCATACTTGGACTTGGACTCTGGCACAGAAGAATCCTATAATGAACTTCACTACAAAGATATTACTAACTAATACCATATAAATGCAGTAGACTAAACAAAAACCTAACAAATCAGACACAGCTGAGTGTAGCTAATGTCGAAGGAAACAACAAATATGCAGCTTTGGATTCATCTCCTCTGTTATTTAAAAGAAAATGTAATGTCCAAAAATGCAGAATCGAACAGCTATTGACTGTGTGTTATCAAAAATTTTACTTAAATGTAGATGACTTCCCCTCCTTACCCTTATTGCCTCAAGGACACCAGCAGTAACCGAGATATTTAGAAAGACTCAAAGAAAATGCAACAGAGCTGCACCTACTAGCATACAGAAGAAAAGAAGATTCCTACCACACATATATATTAGAATATAGGCACCAGTTTTCCTTTCATCCATGAAAGCTGTTTGGTAGCACAAAAACAACTTTCTTAAATTTTGTCTCTTCCAAAATCTGACTAGTCCACTGTCTGAAGTGACTAAACTTTTTTATACAAATCAAATTTATATCAATTTTATTGGTGAACTAATCACATGTAGGATGTACTGTGACATGGGCTGCTGAATAGAATCCTGAACTGCAACTGAGGAGACTCAGTTCCATTACCAATGCTGCAACTGAACTGATTTTGGACATTCTCAGCTCTATTTTTTTATTATTTCTGTCTTTCAGAGTCTCTGCTAACATCGAGCCTGACTACACGCAACTCCTTCATTGGCTGCATTCGTAACTTCATGATTGATGAAAAACCAGTGAGTTTTAGTAAAGCAGCTTTGGTTAGTGGTGCTGTAAGCATCAATACCTGTCCAGCATCCTGATACTGCATTGCATTAACACTGCAACATTCCTTAGCGCACAGAATGAAAAAAAATCCAAAAGAAGCCATGTTTTTTCTTTGCCAGTGTGGAGAAAAAAAAATGTGAATATCTTAAAGATACATCTAGAGAAAGCAGCACATTTAGGGTCACTTCTAATGTTTATATGCAACCAAAAATCACTGACTATGAATAAAGAGCTGTTGTTTCTGCACTTACCATATTTCACCACAAGAGTGAGCTTTACCATTTCTTATAGTATATGCGCAGCCAGGCCTACAACACTGTTACATGAAAATGTTGCATTATAAAAGAAATAAAAATTATATTAAATATGTTGCTTTCAAGATATTTCCTGTACATGTGTTCAATTTTTTTTCAGTATTCCATTCAAGTCATGTAAATATTCTTCAATTAAAATGGGGGAACGGAGATGATATTGATTATGTAGGTTTATAAGCAATGAAAAATCAGAAGACATTTAATTCCACTTCTAGACTTCTTGAATATATTCTAGCATTCTAGCACAAAATGAAGAAAGGATGTATATTTTTAAAGCAGACACTTTAATTATATAACTGACCACTTACCTAAACTAGACAATTTTAGAACAATAACTGCTTAATTTAGTAAGGAGTAGGAGAGAGAACATTTCAAATTTCAAATTTTCAAGTTACTGATTATATTTTTTCCTCTAACTTTATCTATATATTTATCATATAAATAAATCAAAACGCTAAATCCAGGAGCTGATTGAGACCTCCTTTGTACTAAAATAGCAAAATAAACACCAGGTATAGAAAGGTAAATGACAATCACAGTTTCAGACAAACCTGTATTACATAAATTATCTATTTCTTGTGAGACTGTTATAGGGGTTCAGTTTACAGCAATAATCCTTCGCCTCAGAACACTTATTGAAAGACATACAGCTGAGGCAAATCTGGGAGTGAAATAGGAAAATACAACCAAAAGGCAAAGGACTGAAAATTTGAGCTGTGCTAAAGCAGCAGTAGAAGCTGGATGGAAGTTAATACCATGTCTCAGTCCACAATAGGTCTGAATATCAAACTCTTACCACTCTTGGTCTCTTGAATGATAAACTATAAAACATCAAACCCATTCTTTTCTTTTAAGAATAAACTCTTGTCAGAAATTTTATAATTGCTGGACAAATTATTGTTGTAAATAATTTAAAATATGACCACCTGCAAGGCAGGAAAGTGTGAAAGGGAAGATAAGGGACAATCCCCAAACTAAAACTTAGTGGGAGTTCATGCAAAACATGGAATCTAACACAACTAGAATCCAAAAGTCTTGAATCTATTGATAGCTGGAGGGAGCATCAGAGTAAGATATATGTGTCAGTATAATATAGTTGCTTGCTTACTACTCTCTCAGTAGAAGGGTTTTGACAGACTGAAGTGGTCTTGGTCACTGTATGTGAATGAATCAAATCGTAGACAGACTAGCACCTGGGCCAGCGATGGTAACAGGACTCCTGGGTGCATGGCAGAGAAAAGGTGTAGAGGGACTCTGGCAGTTGGAAGCCTGTCACAGCCCCTCCACTTGTCCCTAGAACCCAGAGTTGGGGGAAAATCACAATGCTGAGGGGATGAGAGGAGATAGTGTGGATCCCAGCAGCTATTGCCTCCCTTTCCAGCAGCCTTGACAGCTCTGCTCCACCTTTCAGCCCTCTGCATGTTCTCACAGTGTTCTCCTGGCTGTGATATGCGTCCTGTTCTGTTGCCCCAGCAACTCTCAGGCAATATGCCCCTAGGGCAGGTTCCCTTCCCACCCAAGGAGGCAGGCTCCCTGCTTCTGAAAGTGGTATACTGCCTTCTCTTTTCCAACACAAGACTCCATAGTTCAGAAGCAAGCCGTAAAAAATACTCTGCTGCAGCTTCTCTGAATCAAGCACATCGTGGATCTCCAAAGCCAACTGATTTCAAATGCCATATTTTCCTCAAACACCCCCAAAAACCATGCCTCTTCAACTCTTTCTTGCTCCTAATCACTACCTAGGTTGTGAGGCTCTAGTTTCACAGACAGCTAAGTCATGATTCTGCCATTAAGAGGGTTAGCTTCTGTCTTTTCTCACCATGCTCCCAGCTGCACAGGCTTGTCCCCTTCAGTGCACCAGCTCTGGAGCACAGCAGACATGTTATCCCTTTATGCCAGAAGAAAACTCTTTCGGTCTCATTTTGGAGAGGGGCTTTCCCCAGATGAGAGACATGGGTACCCAGTGAGTACCAGAGCCCATGGCTGCACAGTAGAGAGTCGGAGTGAAGCTTCTCCCCTGCCAATGGCAGTAGGTTCTCACAGGGGCTCATTCAAACTCACATCACCACAACCTCAGCTAACCTTCCACAGATCCCTTCCCTGGAGGGAAAAGATAGCAGATTCCCTGCTTATACAGGTTCGCTACAGGGATTACTGAAACTCCATTCAAGGTTGACTGATGGTGTTAAGCAGAGATAGCCAAGAATAGCATATGCTTGTGCCCCTTAAGAGCATCACAGTTTAGGGAATGATTGTATTAAATGCAGTATTGTACATTAACTAGTATATACATACTCAGAATGCTCTCACATATTACACCTACTTCAGGCTAAAATATGTTTTCTCATCTCCATATCCAAGCTCTGGAAATAAACAATATTTTTTCTTGGACCTATTTATTTAAGTAAGCTTTCTTTTTGGTGGACTTTACATGTAAGAATGACTTTCCTGATTACTCAGCCCTTAACCTTTATATATGGAAAATTACAGTAAAATAGTACTGAATAAAAACATGCTTTAAAATTCATAAAATACTACCATTCAGTTTACTTCTTTAATATATAACTAAAGCTAATGAAACACAGCTTTAATATATAACTAAAGCTAATGAAACACAGCTGTGCTCTTCCTCCTTTCTAGACAATAGAGATGCACAATTTTCTTCTGCAGTAAAGGAATTCCAAAGACCCCATGGACCTTGAAATTGTTTTTCCATATGCACCAAAGACAGTCTATATCTGATTCATAAACTAACATTACAACTCCACATTCATTTTTAAGTTCCTGGTGTTTAATAGTAGGCAACTGCCTATGTAGAAATCTCCCCAGAATTCAACCTGGCTTCTGTAGCTTTGTTCTACAGCTCTAGAGAGAAATATCCTTATAAAGATCTGGGAAAAAAACATCAAATTCTGAGCTTTATTGCTAGATTTGTTTCTAGTTAGTAATTCATTTCCACTTTAAATATTTTCAGTTTTCATAACTACCTCAATTCTGTGGAAAGACAAAAGACAAAATAAGAACTGACCTTAAGGAGAATACACTTCTTTTCTGAGACATTCTGAATTTTTTATAATAGTATTATTGTGGCCATAATCTAAATCAAGCTGCAACTATAATGTTATTACATGATGGAACATACTGGAATTTGTCATTTGCAACCCTACACAAGAAAGAATTAACCTTCAAGTTGAAACACCCAAACTGCTTCAAGGCAGAATATATTTAATAAGAATCCCTGGCCCGGGTACCTCTTATTTCTAATGACCTGTAGAGATCTCTCATAGTAGAAAGTTCTGATGAATCAATAATATCAATGATAGCCTGGAAAAGAAAAGGAAAATTGAAGAATTAAAGGTCTGAGCATAATTCCCCCCGAAAGTCAACAATTCCAACTACAAAAACCTTTGTATGTGAACTAAACCCTGATGTAAATCAAAGAATAACATTGGTCCAGATTCCACTGTATTCTCCCTGTAGCGGCATGTGGCCTAAATAGTGAAATGACTGACATTAAAAAGGTGCTGTATGCACAGCACATGTATTTAAGTTGGGATGTTCATTTGGCTCTTGTGATTAGGACTGAAGGGTATTTACTGGTTCACAGCAGCCCGTGTCAACTCATTTCCTCTCAGTAACACAGTAACTTCCCCTACAACTCAACTTCTGTTTCAAAGCTGTTGTATGCTATTACTGTATAACATCAGCAGTAAAAAAAAAAAGAGTTACTAATAAAATGAGCATAAGAAACACACAATACTATACGACTGTTGACTAAATGACAGAATCATAGAACAGCTGAGGTTGCAGGGGACCTCTAGAGATCACGAGTCCAACCCCCTCCAGCAGGGACACCTAGAGCACGTGGCACAACACAGGGCGGCATCCAGGCAGGTTTGGAAGATCCCAGAAAAGGAGACTCCACAACCTCCACGGGCAGCCTGTTTTGTGTTTAACATGGACAAAATGCCTCTGAAGGGAACTAACTAGATCCATGCATTTATACAAGAGGAGGATCTTCGGCTACAACAAAACAGATGGTCAGTGTACGATCAGCTCTTTTACATAGCTGAGCTATTAAACTTCTGAACATATACACCAAGCCAAACTGATAATTATGTATCTGCTTCCTGCCCATGGGCCTCCTTCAGAAACTTGAAAATGTTCCCATACGAATATGAATTCCAATTCTATCTCTGATTCAGAAGGCTTTTAAGCTCAAGGAGAATGATGACTTACATTGCCATCATGGACCTCTCATCAGCATCTTGGAAGGCAAAGTATGTTTTTCATGTGGCAATACAATGTTCAGCAGAAAAAAAAACATAAAGATGCGTATTCACAGGACACAGGGCACAAAAACTGCAGCTAACTGAAAGAATAAACAAAATTGTAACAAAACTGAAAGAATAAAGAAACACAGAGACATAAACTAATATTAGAAAACTTCTGTCAAGTTTAAATTAAGCCTTAGAGGGCTTATAAGCAAAGTTATATCGCTTTTAGCACAAGTTGGGCCAAAATCAATCATTTTTGTATAACTCTGTGTTTCTGGACACTTACATCTGATCTCTACATGTTCTCAGGGCATGTCTAGGAGTGAGGACCATGATTTCTCTAGAGTAAATAAAGGATTAAGGCACAACGAACTTCAAATTGTATTAGGAACTTCACTGTGCAATCTTTATTGGTATTCATGCACTACAAATAATATTTCAAAAAAATAAGTAATTTTAAGCCATAAAAGCTTATGAACGGGATCACATGAAAACTTTTGTTCTCTCACTGAGAGTGGGAAATGTCTTTTTCACAAGAGAGCTTTCTGCAAGTGAAATTCTCACATATTGCACATCCTTCACCTCATCTTGCAGCACAGCTACGCTATGGACCAGACTTACCATGCTGAGAGTGCAACATCTTTGCATTCCTCTCATCTCCCATTTCTAGTACCAAACTTGCTGTGCTCAACAGACAAGACAGAGCACCTGCTTCTGCTGTGGGCAATTATTTGCAGAGGAAGCCATGAAAAGGAGCCTAGAGAAAAATGTAATGGTTGAATGCAGGCCTCATGGGACAAAGAGGTGCATCAAAACAGTTCCTAGGTGTCCTTTTTTTTAGTATATTAAAGTTAATTTATATTTTCATACAATCTGGCACATTGCACACCACCACTCAGTAATATGCTTTGTGGGAGGAGGGTGGTAACAAGCACATTTTATTACACATTTGTGTAAATAAAAGCCATAAAAGATAATGAACTGGATTGTATGTAAGTACTTCTGTTCTCCCACAGAAAGACTTCATTTCAGGTCTTTACCCTACCTCCCGTATTCGGGCTTCAACAAGAGCTTTCCAAGCCCTGCAGGTTCACACCAGAGGTTGGCCAGAGCTCCTGAGTGCTTCACCACATCCTCTGCCCTCTCCCAACTGCTGTTTTAACGTACCCATCATCTCCACGGGGGCCAAACGAGCGAGAGAGACCCGGCTGCTGCTCTTAGGGCCCACTTTCCCTCAAATCAGGTCCCTGGACGGTTCAGAAGCACCTGCGGCCCCTAAACAGCCCACGGCCGCCCGCTCAGAGCCGCGGCCGCGGTACGCGCCCCCTTGAACCTGCCTCTGCCACAGGCCAGGCAGGGGGCTCTCCCGGGGACACCCCCGTCCCGCCCCGCAGATGGAATATTCCACTCGCGGCTGCGGGCCAGGCCAGCGGATGGGACGTTCCATCGCGGGCGGGAGGCGGGGGGGGGCGGCGCGCCGCTGGGAGAGCCCGCCCGCCGCAACGGCCGTGA
>JAWLRI010000116.1:194472-208434 GCA_034781795.1 Crypturellus tataupa
GGATCACCTCCCTCGACCTGCTGGAGACGCTCCTCTTAATGCACCCCAGGATCCCATTGGCCTTCTTGGCCATGAGGACACAATGCTCCCTCATGGTCAACCTGTCATCCACCATGGTGCCCAGGTCCCTCCCTGCAGAGCTGCTGTCCAGAAGGTCAGTCCCCAGCCTGTCTGTGTCTGGGGTTATTCCTCCCTAAGTGCAGGACCTTGCACTTGTCTTTGTTGAATTTCATGAGGTTCCTCACCGCCCAGTTATCCAATCTGTCCAAATCCCTTTGGATGGCAGCGCAGCCCTCTGGAGTATCAGCTACTCCTCCCAGTTTGGTATCATCGGCAAATTTGCTGAGGGAGCACTCTGTGCCTTCATCCAAGTCAAACATCTCTGAGAAGGGCTCAA
This sequence comes from Crypturellus tataupa, assembly GCA_034781795.1. Lineage (NCBI taxonomy): Eukaryota > Metazoa > Chordata > Aves > Tinamiformes > Tinamidae > Crypturellus > Crypturellus tataupa. Next base: position 194,870 of record JAWLRI010000116.1, read on the forward strand.
CACTGGGTTGTATCATTAGAGAGAATGGAGAAATATGGTCTATTTATTTATTAAAAAAAGCACTAATACTTCATATGGAGGTATAAAAATTGAATCATTTTTCTGCCATTCACAGTTGTACTTTTTGTACCTTTATTTTCAAATTTTTTTGAAACTTTTAATCTATGAAAATGGGAGTTCTGAAGAACTTTATAACCTGCCTGAATAAGGTAATTCTGCTTTTTCTTGACCCAGATTGGATCAGATGTTTTCAGATGCTTTTAGCAGAGATCATCAACTAATTCAAGCAGATCCGAAGCATAGTCTCTACCTTGCCTGTGCACTTCTTGTTCGAGGAAACGTTCAGGTTTCAGATCTTCGCAGAAATATCGAAAGGTTTGTTATACCACATAAAATACCACCACAATAACACCACTCCTGGTGTTTATTCTAGAAACTATTGCCAGTTGTGTACAGTGCTCTTATTTTTCATGTGAAGAATTTCAAAGCTACATAATTTTGCTCAAAGTATTTTACTTAATTTCAGAAGAGGAAAAATAGTTTACTTTAAAAAGCATAAATAGTACAGCATCCTTGGATTTCCAAATAAACAGAACTGACTAGATGTCCTTGAGCTGCCCTTCCTTAGATATCCTTGAGCTGCTCCTCCCTTCCTCAGAAAGCCTAACCTTCTCCAGGTCTCCTGTCAGTATGGGGTATTGGAGAAGCTCTGTACTAGAAGCTCTTTCATGTGGGTAGTGAGCCATCTTTGTTTTATCAAACACGTGTTGTTAACATTTCCTTGCTGTCTCTGACATTATTGTAGTAGGCTATGATAGGAAGGGCAAACTTTTAACTAAGAATGAACTTTACATGCAGGCACACATGCACAGAAAATTTCTAATAGTCAAAAACATTTTGCCTACACCTGAAGTATAGGTAGGCTGACTGTTCCCTTATGCTATTAACCTACCCCTTTCATGAGACTCAGAGTGCTTGCAGTCCCTTTTATAAGTGCCTTGTAACTTTGATTTTCAAAAACTGATATGTTAATAAAAAGCATTTTAAATTTAAAATACATAAACAATTTTAGCCTCAAGCCTAAAGCGTTTTATGCAAAATGCTAGTCATAACTGGATTTCTTAATGCTGAAAGCTTAAAAGTCAACCTTTTGAGACTGTTAGCAAAGGAAACTTAGGCTTTGCGTTCTTTATGTTCCATATGCATCTGTAAACACCTCAATTGTAGGTTGAAGCCTTCCCTGAACTTTGTCTCGTGGAATCAAGAAGGATGGAAAACTGGCTTGTGTTCAGTACCTCCTGTGGGCCATTCCCACTCACTTCTGTCTTTAGCAAACAACACCTGTGTGAAACCAACTTTTATGGAACTCAAAGACAGATTCATGAGGCTCTACAAGAAAAAGGTATGGCTCTGTCATCAATATAGCATTCATAGCCACTAAGCATTGCTATCTTGCTTTACTGGGAAACAAATATTAATTTTAACAAAGGGAAGTGGCAGCCTGGTCCAGCTCATGGTATTTCACAAGGAAACATTTCAACAACTGCTGCAAACCATTTATTTACCTCTACCTACGAGACAATACACACATTTTCTTGAGCAATGAGTTCATATCTAGCAAATCTACTTACCAGTTTGTTCAAGTGTCCCTCCATAAGTCAGAATTTGAAAAGTTCCAGAAGAACTCAGTAGTATCAACTGCAACTTCTTAGAAGATTGGTACTAAAATTGCCAAGTACATTAGCAGAGGATTGAAAATAGTCTTTAAATCAACTTTCTACATGTTTACACTACCCTCTCTGATGTGAGCTAAATGGTGCTTCCAGAGGCAAATGAATTTAGTCAGGTGCCAAGAAAGAATTTAAGCTGAATTTCTTATTCTCATAGGCTCATCTTCATCATTATCTGCATGTAGACGGGATGGAGCAAAGCTGCTTCTCTGAAGCCGTATCATCTTTGTCTGACCTAATAGAAGAGTATAATGAACTGGATGCCACAAAAAGTGGGCCTGGAATAGATCCAGCAAGACTGAAGATAGCTGTGTAAAGAAGGAAGAACTGTTGCTTTGCCTTTTTTTAATTTTATTTTTCCAAGCATCCAGCCACTTCAGTTAACCAGAATGACCTGCAGAATGCCTACATCTTGTCATTCTGAAATGAGCCTGGGGCAACTGCCTCCTCAGCTCTCCGAAGTGGAGGAGGGTCATATTAAGTAGTGGGCCCACCCTGTAAAAGATTTGAAAATTTACTGCTCTCCTATTCCTAATTATGCAGGAACTCAGTAGAGAGGCATCATACTAACTGTAGAATTGTCATCATGCTATAAGGAGAAGAAAGCAAGTTCCCAAAATGTAGTTCTCAAAGAATTCTCAGAAATTAAACTATAGGCAGGACCTCTTTCAAAGAAAACTCCCCACTTTCAGTTTAATATTTTTTTAATGCATTGCTAGGAAGAAAAGGAGAAGTCATATGCTGTTTTCAAAGATGAAAGCTGAGTTGCACTTGATAATGAATTAATACACTATACCTCTGAATGAAACAAGCACTTATAATGAAGACTGTCTGAAGAACAAGGATTTTATATTAAAACATCTGTTTAACTTGCATTCTTTTAAACATATAATTATTGAAGTAAACTGATTTTTATAATATGGCAAGAAATTTCATAAAAGTAGGACATGCAGCTATTTCCAATTGCTTTTCAACCTGACTGTCTTAAAGCAGCACGACAGCAGTAAGCTGCTTCAAATGAATATGTACCAATACAATGATTTCTTAAGGCTCGAGTGGGTGTATAAGTAAGCACAATTTTCAGTGTATGAGGAGACTATTCCATAAAATATTGTGACATATTTATATAAATAAAATATTTATTGAGAGTTTTTTTTTTAAGAAAGCATTTTTAAAATAAGCATTTCCTTGAAAATTGTAGCTCTGTTTTCTCTCTGTGTCCCATTCTTTGTTTCTTTGCAAGGGCATTTTTTTATATTCATAGAACTAGGGAAAGACTAATTGCTGCGAAAAGCAGTCTGAGCTTTAAATTCATGTCTTCTATGTTTGAAATAGCTTTGACATGCTTTAACTTCACCAGTACATAGTTGTAAATGTTATATTCATAATCAAGATTGATAGATGAGGTATTACAGATTAAAATATCTTTTTATAATAGTTTATTCAGAGCATCTATGAATTTACACGCAGTAGTCATTTTGGGCAGCGTATGTTATAGCGGGACAGAAAGCTGTCTTGCTGTGTTTTTTTTGTTTTAATCACAAAAACTCTTGTTCTGACAGTACTAATAGCATGCACATACTTCTCATAAATGCATTTCCCCATATAAAAAGTTTAAAAAGAAGTGCTTTTATATGCATATTGCAGTTGATGCTTAACAAATGAATATTCACATATGTAGTTTCACTATAAAGATTGCTGAAATTTTTTAGGCTGACTCTTTAGGAAGTGAATGTGCTGTCACCCTTGCAATTCTTACTGTCAGTGATGTAACTCCTTATAAAATCTTGAGTTCAGAAAATATATCTCTTGGATCACTGCAAATCCTCTGGCATACGCAAGATGTTATCCACATCATCTTCCACGTGAAGGAGCCTTCATTGGGACACTCAAACTGCACAGTGATCATTTTGGACTTACTAGGTATGCAACATCTCTTGTCCAAACATACCCCACAGAAAGTTAGTTTGTAGCTTTGTGTGGTTGAACATCCGGAAAAGATTAGTTTCTCGGCTGTAGGAAGCTGGAATGTCGGCTGACATGTTTTTCCTTTTGGAATCTTTAATATGAAAACAAAGAAAAGACTGAGATTTTTACAGATGGAAAACAGAACATGTTAACAAAATTGCAAACTTTACATGAAAACCTCTGGAAAACTACCCCTTCTGGAAGCTGTCTTATTTTTCTATAACAACCAACAAATAGAAAATCCTCCCTGAGTAGCTGAGCATCAGAACAGCACCAGCATTCCCTTTATTTTGGGATAATATATTGTTTTGTTTGAAAATACATTTTTGTAGCTTACAATTGAAAACTTAAAACTTAAGCTTTTATTTCAGGAAGGTTTGTACAAAAGGGAGAAGGGTCATTTTATATAACTCTTAAAAAATAAGTCACTTTTATTTTGATAAGTATTACTAAAACATCAAATTTTCCATTACCCCCAATATTTCCATTTTATAGTAGGAAGTTATTGCATATTAGAAAATACCTTTATTGTCTTCAGTATATTAGTCTGGCAGGGCTGGATGTAGCATAATCTCTTTTCTTTTCTCATTTCACATTTGCTGTTTTCATTGGTCACTCTGATGGATATGCCTATGCCGCAGGTCCGGGAACAGGGTGTCCAAGGAGTTGCCTGTACTAGACACTTTTTCTTCAAAACCAGTGGTAAGTTTCTGTAAGCTAAGACAGCAACATACAGTTTTTGCAGTGAAACAGGCCCAAAAGGATTAATTGAAAATGAAAGGATAAACATTTGATTTCTGTTCATGAGGATGATTTAGCAGGTAAATCTAAAGGTGAGGCAAAAGCAAAGTTGTACAAGAGTTTTGCCACTGAGTTTCCATTGCAGCAAGCAGACAGACAAAAATTTAGCCTGTCACATACTTGTAACAAATGAAGTTAAATAGTTGTTTATATGTAGCACATTTTTTCAAAAAATATGATCTAGGTACATTTCTATTTTTTAATGTATATATATATATATTTTAGGTAATTAGAATGCATAAGGAAAGCAGAAAAACAAAGCAAGAACAGTAAAATGAAATTAAAATTAACAATTGTCCACACAAGAAAACTTTCAAAATAAATATTGGTCTAATGAAACATTCATGTGAGTCATGCACAGATTTAAGCTAATTTACTTTTGTATTCTGAATGTGAAGGGTTAAGGCCCCATTTTGAAACAGTGTTTCAAGGTGCTTTTTTTGGAGGGTATAGGGTGAAAATTAAGTTTATACTTCAAAATATTTGGGGGTGTCAGGAGACTGCACATGTCCAGTTCCTCATTTTTCAGTTTGTCTGCTGTTTTCAAACACCTACATCAGCACAGATCTTCTGCATTGTGTTTATGTATGCTCTGTATGTTTATATCAGTTGATGTATGTGTTATTTAGCCCAGTTTCCCCATGTAAATACAAGTGCATGGGGGAAGGAGGGGGCATAAGGGTAGGCAGCTGCGGTAGGGAAGGACCAGGGTGGCTGCTGCTGGCAGTGGTGCTTTCACAAAGTCATCAAGGCTGCTAAGAGTGTTAGTTGCAGAGCAAGAATAAGGTTAAAGGAAATGAGCTGATCCTGGCAGTACCATGCAGGCGAACTGCTCTATCCTTTTGATCAGACTTAATAGAAAAGAAACTGAGCGAACCTTTGTCCTTGCAGTGACCAGAAACTTTTTGAACAATCAAGGGAAGCCATTACAGCAATCTTCATATTTTGCTTTCTGCTGAAAGAAGAGGCAATCATATCAATTTAGATATGTGATAACCAGGGCTTCCTAGCACAGAAGTAAGCAAGCTCCTAATTTGCAAAACAGTTGCGCACCAGTAACCCTGATTGGTCTTTTCTGATGAGTAGTGGAAGTCTGCAGAAAGATGGATTGAAGACTGCTTTGGCCAATTCAGTCACAACAAAGACAAAGGCTTTTTGTTTTTCGTATCTATCATGTTTGGAGAAAAGTCTGTGAGATGGAGGAGTCACCCTGGCAGTGACCTTGAGGGAGAATGGAGCATGCTGTCAGCTTGGCTGCTCAAGAAGGGAGAGGAACAGTGGATGATCAAGTGCCGTCTCCTACCCTTCTGGGGCACTAGAGTCTCATGACTGTAATCATGACGCTAGTCACTAGGGACTCTAGTCACTCTGCATGAGTCTCAGTTACAGGAAGGTTTAGCAGTTCATTCAGGCACACCTGACATGAGTCTGTTACTTGTTGATTGAAGTTGCTTGTGCCGTCCAGGGCCACAGTTGGATTGTCCAGGCCTCTTCCTGCTCTTGACCCTGGTGCAGGGGCTTGCTGCTAATTTCGGTATGAATGCAGGTGTACATCCAATTGCACCACTGACACACAGGCACTTATAAAGAGGGTTAGGTTGGAATGACTGTCCATTAAGATAATAAACTCCATTGAGCTCACATCCTACAGCTACAAGATCTGCAAATGGTAAACAACAGTTACTAACACATTATGAGCAAGTGGCTTCTGCTTGCCGAGTGCTAAAATATGATTATCCCTTACTGAATATTCTGCTTTTGCAGTAGTTGAAGCCCTTCTTTTTTGTCTGTGCCCAGTGATATTTACAGCTGCTTAACTTTAAATCATTCATAAACATGTCTGCAAAGAATAGTTATGCAGAATGAATAAATTTCACTGCTACAGAAGCAGGTAAGTTTAAAGACAGTTCCTATGATAGTGAGCAATACTTCTCTGAGCAGTACGGTATGTAGAAAGCAGAGTTGTTCATTACCTGCAAGGGTTTTTCCTTCAAAACCATTCACCTGTGCAGTCCCACCCTCCTGAATTTCAAAAGGAGAGTGTTAAAGAGCAACTTACATGCACACACGCCTGTTTCATACCTAGGCTTGTCTTCGGAGTAGTCACAGTAGAGGCCTTTGTGGGGGTCACACACAGCTGCTTCATTACAGGTCTCTCCTGACTGCCTGGCACAGATCTTACAGCAGCCACAACCATCTTTTACCAAGCTTATCCCAGGGGCGCAGGTTGGCACAAGTGGGCAGCTGCATGGCCAGTGACAAAACTCCTTTCTCTGGGGGACTTCACTTGTTTCTGAAGGTTTTGCTCCAGACTTCCCTCCTTGCGGGCTGTGGGCTCGTGCCCTGCAGAAAAACTTACGTACGGTGGGGTTTGTGAGAGCTGCATACGTTATGCATAGCTCGTATGCCATAAGGGGAGGAAAGAAAGTTTGAACTTTAATGAAGCAACTAAGATTTTTCATAAGCTTGCAAGATCCACAAAGTGAAGATATTGTGAGGTTTAAGTAGGAGACTGATTTCATCAGTAACTTTAATACATCAACATTTCAATCGACAGTGTGTCTGATGAGCTGTTATATGAAAAGCATTTCACTGGTACTTTCTGTAGAACAAAACATATACTAGAGGTAAAGACTTTACAACATTTTAGAAAAAAAAGGTTTTAAAATAGTTGGTGGATTTATTTTAGCTCTTTCCTAGAAATCTTCTCTCAAGTTCATTAGCTTTGCACTGCTTCTGCTATTTGATAGACAAACACTGTCCTTTGAGCCACTTCTCATGGCAAAAAAAACTTTAAAATAACTCATTTGAGTGTTATTTTGCCTCAAAAATCTGTGTAGCTTTTTGGGAGAGATTATTATATTGCTTATAGATTGTCTTTTGCTAGCTGCAAAAAAATGAATCCAGCGGATAGTAAGGGATGCTAGTAGTTGTGTTGAGCTTAGTAGGTCTGTTCCTGGAATATATATATATGTATATGCATGAGTAAGTGTTCTTTGAATTCAGGATTTACAGGGTGGGGGAAAGGTGTCTCAAAAATTGATTTGTATCAGCAGTACAAAGACAAGATGTAGCCTAAATTCACTGCTTCCCCATTGTTTCAAAAATCTTTTTTTCAATGTGGAATTCCTTAGTACTTCTTGATTTTTTTTTCAAGATTGGTGGGGCAACTCTACCCAAAAAATGTGTCAGCTATAGGAGGCTTAAAGCAGATATCTTTTTTCAAAATGGAAGTTTGTAGCAGGAAGTAGTATGTGTATTTTAACTAGTAAGTTTAATTAGTATTATGAGTTAAAATATGCTTTAAACCTATAGAAACTACAAAGTTTCCCAGGAAGAAAAATACAGTTACAGAATTATCTGATAATTTTAATTGTGAAATTATCGAATAACTCAGTCTGCCTAAAAATTTTTCAAAAATCTGTTAAGGTATGATAAACATTTAAAGTTTGTATATAAAGCTTACAGGCCAAATATTTTCTAATTCTTGCTTCCCAAAGTTTTTATACTAAAGCTATCCACATCATACAAGCCACTGCATACTTTTCCTGATCCTATGGGCAGATTAGAAAATGAGACCATTGTGTAGCAGCCTTTCATGCGTTGTTTGTTTGTTTTCTTGCATTTTTACGATTGAACAAGGACTGTACGGCAGAAATAAATAGCAAAAGAAGGTAGTGTATTATTATTTACGTTTAGTTATCTTGTCTGGCTTTAAATATTCTAAAATAAAGTTATCAGAAATAGACTGCCATTTGAAAATTTTCCACTTGAGATTCACCTCTAGTAGAGGAATACTACTTTGTGCTTTATAAGACATACTTTAAAAAAAGAAAATTATTTTAATTATTAAGAAAAAAATAATAAAATTGGCCTTTGACACAGAAATACCTTCAGCAAAAACTACTCCTTGAAACTAGTTCAAAAGAGACAAACTAACACAGCCCCCAGAGCTTTCTCATCAGCAGGACTAACCTCAAGTCAGATTAGTGTGTATATTATATATACATATATGGAATATGAGCAGGGACATGCTCATATGATACCTACTTTCTTATACGGCATCAGGCAATCATTTGTCCTTAAATTTAAAACAAACAAACAAAAAAGCAAGGTTGCTGACATTTTAAAAATCTTTTAACACTTTTTTCCACAGGATTGTATCAATACACAGATTAAAGAGAAAAATCAAATCAAGACTCATGCAGTAAATAAACTGCAAATGAAATTTACTCAGGAGTAGCAACTCCTTATTCTTTATGAGGAATTTGCTTCCCTGATTTTTTTTTTTAGTGATTAGGCAAATAACCTTAAACCTGGAGAGGATGAAGAAGGAAGAAATCTTTTTTTCTTCTTCTTCTTCTTTTTAATGAACTTACCTGTTCCGTACAAGGGATGATGAAGATAGTGGGGAAGAGGAGCCACCGCATGTTCCTGCACATTCAGAAGTGAAACTGAGAGATAGGGAACAGGCTGAGCTGTGTCAGGGTAAGCACTGAACACAAAGCTCTCCTCTGTCTCCCTTGCCAACCCGACTTTCCTCAGCACATGCATGAACACATACACACATTCACTCTTGAAATTCTCCACTTCGTACAGAACCAGCTTCACACTGACATTTTCAAGTGATCTTCTTTTCTCTGTCCTGCTCTGGAATATGGGTTTTTCACACCCTGCTCAATTCCACCCAGCTGCTTATGCAGATTCTTCCAGACTTAACAGAGGTCGAGGGGAGGGAGCATCTGATTTCTTAGAATTTTGCTGCTGAAAATGTGGTGTTATTTTTAACTTGCATTCAAGTCCATATAGTAGGAATTTATGAAATCTGAAGGGCAGATCCCCAAATACAAGTATTTCTGCTGCAGAGAACGCGTTTTTTCTCTAAGTTTTAATGTATCATAGCAGGATGATAAGCATTAACGCCCTCATTACATATTCTCCCAATGAGGAAAGAGAAAAGTACTGTAGTGTGTGTAATGATAATGCATATTTTGCCCCATTTCTTTCCATGGGGAGCTAAGCTCCCATGTTTCTTTCAATGAGAACCCAAATAATGATGTTACTAAAATTATATTATGCTTTTCCCTGAGGTAGGTACCTTGTCTTACTGCAGTGCCACCCTATATAATGCACAAGGCCATTCAAATCTCCAGCCTTCCTGCTCTTGTAATATTATCAAGATGTCATGCCTGATTCTTAGGCTGACAAAAAGGGGTCTCAGAGCAAGAGAAGAGCTCCCTGCTGCAGCAGTGATGCTGGTAATGCCCCAGGGAATGCCCTTGCTTTGTCAGTTACCTAGGGGGAAACTCAAGAGTTATTGAAGGAAGCTGCCTACTCCTACCAAGGACCACACTCACACAGCAGCTTGTGTGTGGACGGAGGCAGTCTGTGAGAGCATTGAATCAAATCCAGTCTGAGCAACTCTGTTTTGCTCCCAGATTCAGAGGATCAGGTTCCCTCTATAGTTACAGACAAATCCTGAAATGTGCTTCTGAGCTCTAAATCAGGAAGAATTATTGAATACCTGTTCTCCTTTAGCACATCTACTTTATCACTTTGCTATGAAGTTGAAGCAAAGCCTAGGTATCAAGTAGATGCTCTAGATCAGTGAACTTCAGTGAAGTTCCTCTGTATGTAATCAGTGAAAACCAAGTCTGATGCAAGCCTTGCATTTCTTGTTAAAAGCTAGTGTATATAGCATCTAGACTTCTCTTCCTTTTGAAAAATCTGTGTAGCTTCAAAACACATCTTCTGTCATAGGATCAGAGGATAACTGAGGCTGGAAAGGACCCCAGGAGGTCTCTAATTTTAACTCCAGCAGAGAGTCAGCCACAGGACCAGACCAAGTTGCTCAGTGCCTTGTCCGGTCAGAGTCTTCAAGATCTGCAAGAACGGCAGCTGCACAACCTTCCAGGGCAACCTGTCAGAGTGGTAATAATGAGCCCTGGAGGCAGTCTGAGGAGGGCCCAGGGACGACTCTTTCTCCTGTAGATCCAGTAGATCTCACCTAGAAGAAGTGAGGAAAGAAAGAGGAAGAAGTGAGAATGGCAGGAAAGCATATGGGATTCCTTGGAAACACCTTGTTCATCTTTGCACCCCAGAAATAAATGTCACTTGACCGATTTGGGGTTGGGAATGTTCTGTGTGAGCTGGCAAAGACTGGTGTGCTGTGGGTAGTGGTCCTAGGTCATGGGAGACTGGAGAGAGGCTTTGCTGCAGGTTTATTCCTTTGGCATCTATGGTGAGTTGGAATTCACCTGGCATCTTAAGGATGGCAGGATGAGACTTGGACTCTGGGATTCGAGATTCATCTTTTACTTAATGGGCATAATTAAAAATGATCAGTAGCTAATAGATAATATTGGGATTGGGAAGAATGGGAGAAAGATTAACCCCCGGAAGACTTTTTGGCAGTATAAACATATTGAAATGTGATATTTAAGTGGTGAAATTGCTGCTCGTGTGAGTGCAAAATGATCAACATTCTGCTTCAATCCAGGAAACGTTTGCTGCCAGGAGCAATTCTCCTGCTTTGCTGTCCCCATCTTTTGTCTTCTGTCTCTGTAACTCTCAGTTCCAGATTGCTTCACCAGCTGTTTTAGAGATCTGGCTGTTTGTTGGTGCCTAGTGCTTCAGAATTCGACTTAAAAAAAAAAAAGCTCCTCAGGATTCATTTCTTTCTGCAGGTCTGTTCTTCCCAAAACAGTTGTATGCTTTTAGTTGTATGCTTTGCCTTCTCACTACCCTTGTGGCTACACCAACATGACCACAGAAGACAGGGCCCACGTTCTTCCATGTAGCTTCTACAATCCATGTAGACTCCCACATCATTAGTGGTCTATGTGGATGCTCACATGATGAGCAGTGGTATGGCCGTTGTGCACGACTGCAGGCAAACAATAATGCCATGAATTGTTGGTTTAGGTCAGGGTGTTTGCCTAGCCCTAAATGAAAACTTAGACTTAAACAGACAGACCTTTTTCTAAAATATGTTACTTATTTTTAATGACATAAGAGCTCTAGGTTATCTCAAGACAGCTTTAAAATACTGAAACTCAGGTAATGCTGAGTGCAGTCATTCTACACACAGCTTTGAAACCCTCACTTAGCCTGGGTTCAAGCAGGAAAGGAACTGCAAAACAGAAGCAAAGTTGCTGAAGCTTAATTTCCACCCCACCCCGAGCATTTGCATTTACAACCAAAAGGTATTGTTGAAGAGTGACACATGATAAGCTTTGATGCTGCAGTTTATTTCAACCCAGGTTGCAAAGATGCCTTGATTGAGCAAGACTGAGCAAGATTAAAAAAAAAAAAATACTCAGAATAATTAGTATTATGAACTCTGTGTTTGCAGGAGATGGGATAACGTAATTACAAAAAAGCAAAAGGGTATTTTGCCTAACACTGGTATAGAAAAGACAGAGAAACCTGTGAGATTCTGATGAGCAAGACAAGTGGTAAATAAGGGGCTTTGAGCATCCAGTTCAGCTGATACCCAAGGTGCAGTAACTGCTAGGACTCAGCTCTTCTAAAGGGCAGTAGGCCTTCATTGCCTCTCATTAATGAATACACTAATTGGACTTGTCTCTCTGAAGCTTCGCAGTACCTGCAAATTTGAACTCTGAGTGTGTTTAATATGGAGCCACAGATCCACATAAACAGCATTACAGACTCCTTTGCATGAATAATGCACCACTGCTTTAACACAGCGGCAGAGTCTGTGTTTCCAGCAGTACTGGCTCTGATTTAAATAAATGAAAGCTATATGCCCTATTCCTCTCCTGTAGATGCTTAGTGATCCCTCATAACTTAAAAATTAATGTTATTAATGCTATGTCCAGACTCAACAATAATTTGTCTGTATGCATCCCTCTTGCCAAATCTCCCCTGTGGATTTGATTACATAAAGCATCATTCATTTCCTGAACTAAACCTGCCCTGCCCTGCTATTTGGTGCCATTCTAATACTGCCCTGAAGGGAAATGTAATTTGTTATATTCAGTGATCCTGCATATAGGATCCATTTCACTGGTGGTGAAAATCATCTTCCCACGATTGTAAATCCACTCACATAAATGACAGAGATGGAAAAGTCCTAAATAACAGCGTGTGGACCCATAAATGAATTTATTTATTCTAAAATACCTTAGACAAAACAACAGATGTATTTATTTCGATACTTGTTACAAACCAACATTTTCAATACTGGACTCCTACGAACCTTGATGTTGTTTTACAATATCCCTCTACATCAGGTTTGGGTTCATTCCGCCATAACCACTGTGTGTCAGCCCTGGACACTCAGAGGAGCTGGGCTGTTCACCTTTTCACAACAAGGTTATAACATTTTGTTCATTTTTCTCACTCTTTGTGCATTGATGTTACAAAAAGACTCCTCTATCTCAGCCAGTCAAACCCACTGGTTTTGTCTCTTTGCTCACAAAAATAAACAGGTAAATAGAAATAAACAACCATATTATGAGACAGGGTCCTGCCTTTGGCTCGCCTTTGGTGTTTTCCTGCATGCTGTTTGCTCTCTTTGGTTCTGCAAGGAAACTGCGTTTTTCAGGACAATCCTACTCCGAAAGCACCCAGCTATTTCACCAAGGATGCTATTAATGGCAGTGTGGCCGTACTGAAACACATCTCACTGCTGCAAGTGGGAAAGTTTGTGCCCAGGCAGAAATTCACCTTATCCATCATATCCACTCCAGCAAGTGCAAGTGCTTGAGCAAGTCTGTAAAACTGCTGTCAGAGAAACAAAATGCAGCCTATAAAGGGCTGCTATAATATGTCCCCCACAGTGTGCATCTGTTTCTGTTTCAGTTGTTGTCTACATCCAAGCTAATTGCAAAGCTTCTGCGAACCACAACAGACAACCCACTTTAGGAAGGTATTTAGACCCAGATGTAACATATCTAAATCCCATTTTCAAAACTGACAAAGGCAGGTGCCTATATCCTGTTGTCTTCTAATGAGCCTTAGTCTCAGGAAAGATGCCATAAAATGCACATATCCCAAGGACACATTTCTGAAATATTTCTTATCTTTCCATGACCATCAACA
>JAWLRI010000116.1:208534-225438 GCA_034781795.1 Crypturellus tataupa
AGGAAAGATGCCATAAAATGCACATATCCCAAGGACACATTTCTGAAATATTTCTTATCTTTCCATGACCATCAACAGCATGCAAAAACACAGCCTCAGAACTGTTGAAGTTGAATATTTGTAAGCAAAAAAACAGGCTTAGCTTTCATTTTTCCCTCGTCACATACAGGCTGAGCAAGACTGCTCTGTGCTTTGCCCAGCTTTGGAGGGCAGACTCTGTGCAGCCCAGGAGACAAAGGCAGAAGCAATGATAAAAGTTAAGACAAACTGAGGACTCACCAAGCAAGCCAGGAAAGTGTTACTAGGTTGAAACTATTGCATGCTGAAATCGACCATTTCTGTACACAGTGTCAGGGTTCTTCCTCTTTTTAATTTGATGCTGAATTTACTGTGACAGAATAAACTCAGACCAGCCAAAATAATATTCGCACAGCAGCTTTCTCATCGTAGTCAGGCTTTGCAGAGCAGATAACCTGCCGGTTCCCACCTTGGCTGCCCTTCTCCCCAGCCCCGGGCTGATGGTGCTGGGCCTGGGTGCCCTGCAGTGAGTGCAGGCAGCTGCCTCTCCAAGGAAAAGCACCATCAAATAAATACTTGAGCAGCTACTCCTGCATTGTAGGAGCCACGCAGACTTCCACAGAGGCTCATAGGATTCTCAAAAGCTTTCCATTGTTACTTATAGGAGGAAATTGTAGAGCAGCTTCCCAAACTCCGGTGCTATTTACACATGTAGTTTATGTGCCAGCTAAAAAATGTTCCTGATGGAAATGAAAATAAGACCTCAGCCAAGGCCTTACCTAAAGATTCTTTGAGGGCAGGGCATGAGAGACACACAGAAAAAGAGTTGTATTTTTCCCAAACCATCAGTTGGCTGTCTTTTTATTATTTCCAGTATGTACTTTGTTACTTCTTCTTTTAAATATCCCACCTAAATATTGATATGTTCCCACTGCTATCAGCAGATTTATTTTTGCACACGGTCATTTGAAAGACAAGCTCAGCTCTCCAGTCTGGAGGGAAGGCATACGATGTTCTATGGACCCAAGGAAACCTGTTCACGCACAGGGCGCAAGTGTCCTGCGGCTCCACAGCTTGGCAAGGGGAAAGGAGGCTGCGCCAAAGCTCCTCTCCTTCCAGCTGGTTCAGCCACCTCAGCTCTCCCGGGTGAGGCGACTGCTCCAAGTTTCAGCACAGGTAGGATTTGCTCCTTTGCTGGATGTCTTCATTAACATTAGTAGAATTTTAATGGCTGGTAGAAAGCCCTAAGAGCAAATGCCAGGTGGGTGAATGATTGCTGGGCTCATGAGGGCTCCCAAAAGCAGTGACAGCTTTCTGCCAGCTCTACCATCTTTCTGCTTACGGATCTCAGCTAAGTATGTACATGAGAAAGTGCACAAATTCTTGGGAATTTAAGCAATTTAACAATTTAAGCAGCCCCATTTGGTTTCCTTTCAGCTTCCTCTGTATTACAAGCATTAAGATTTACTAAATTTTCAAGCAAAAACCCACACTGAATTAAACTTTCTGGAGTTTTTGCAAGTTTGCCTGGCTTGCGAAAAAGTTTTGCAGAGTTCTTGTGGCAGACTGACCGCTCCAGCAATTCAGTTAGTTACATACCCCCTTTCTTCCTACTGCCTACAGCAGAATTCCTTGTAAATCATCAGGGGAAATGAAAATAACCACCTCCGTTGCACAGCTGTGTCCATTTACTTCTTCCCATAGCTTCATTCCAAGTAACATGTCCATCACCAGCGTGCTAAAGTAATGAGGAGCGATGGCATGCAGGAAGCGGCTGGTAGGTTGCCCAAAGCTCGTCTGTCCTATGGGTGGAAGGGAAAGAAATGTCCTCAGGAACCAGTCTTCTCGCTGAGTGATTGTGCCAAGCTCAGTGAACCCAGATCTGGAAAGACCCTTAGAAGATCTCAAACAAGCATGTGAATAATGTGCCTCAGCTCCAAGATTCACTCATATTTTACAGAAACCATTATTTCATTTGCATTTCCTATAAATGAGTCACAAACTACTGGTAGCTATAAAAGTCTCCCTATATTTTTTCTGCACAATTAGGGCCTCAGATGCTGCCTCTGTTTTTTTCTCTTTTTTTGTTTCTGCATTTCAATTGCCTCACTATGTGATATTTCTGGCTTCATGTGCTGTTGAAGCCGTGGCATTGACTGTTGATGGGATCAAGCAGTCACACAAAGTAAAAATAGAGGAATTCCGAAGGGAAGGGGGAAAGACGCAGAAACGCGGAGGCTCCCTGGGCCTTCACAGGGCCAGCTGTGTCCTGGTGCGCTGCGGTGCCCCCTTGCCACCCTGTCCCCGCATTGACCAGAGCTCGGGGCTGCTGCTGGAAGCTTCTTCGGCAGTTTCAGAGCCTGGCAGGCGCTCATCACTTAGGATCTGCGTGACCCATTGCACCTTCCCGGGGGCAGCTCCACATTCCTCATCCCTTCCTCCTTGGCCTCTCTCGAGGCAGAGGCAGCCGGGGGAGCAGCCTGGGGCCGGCCCGTGGGTCTGGACACTGCTGGGGCCACAGGCACCCGCGGTCGCGCCTGGCTCTGCACTAGCGTCAAAGATGCAGCTAACGTCCCCTTGGTTGTGTGAGAGACCACACCAGAACCCCGCGGCATAACCCAGGAGGCCTCTGCGTACAGCCTCTCTGCTCTGACACTGCTAGGCTAACAAGATATTAGGAAAATAAATTAAAAACAAAAAAACAAAAAGCATCTTTTTCCATGCAACTTTAAAAAGGAAGATATGAGGGTTTTCTTCTCAAAAACCCTCAAAAGCGGTGTGAAGACCCCATATTTTTCAATCTCTTACAGACCACCTTAAGTGCATAACCAAAGGGCTCTATTGTGTATTAGGTACATTCCTGTCACCTGTTTTTTTTTTTTATTTTTATTTTTTAAATTGAAGCATTGTTTACTGTAAGGGAAAAAAATGCCAGCAGTTGCTTGGTTTCTGATTTCAGCCAAATATTTCTTTGCTTTTTTGGATGGGTTCGGAAACAATCAGAGACCCTGACATTTCCTCCGGAGTCCAGTTAATGCACGGCCCCATCCAGATACCCTGGGCCCCAGGTTGTGCTCTTGTTTCTGAACCCTTCTCCCCACAGATACAAACTAGATTCAGTCATGGCAGCATCCTGGTTCGGTGGGCATCCTCTCTCATAGGGGAAAAGGTTACTATTTTTAAGGGAAAAATACTGTGTTCTTGTGTCTTTGTCCAGAATGCAGAGGAATTCTTATGGGTGGCAAAGAAACAGGTACTAAAAAACCTTTTAACCTAACAAAGATAAGGATAAGAGTTGGCATCTCTAGCCAGATAAATTCTAATTACAAAACTGTAATAGCAGATGAATTATAACACAATATATTACGAGAAGTGATGGACTTATCAGAGACATATCAGAGAGCCTCTGAACATGGAGCACATGAGGAAGGAAGCAGCTCTAGCCTCAGAAGTATGGCTGAATTATCATCACTCTGAATCAAACCTCTGATGATTACATTCACGTTACTCATTTGGCCCAAGTGGTTACTGTCATGAGAGCGAGAGAAGTTTAGTTAAACTCACAACTGGACCTTTCTTATGAAAACACGGAAGGCAGGTTTTAGAAGCTGCTTGTTCAAGGTGCCACTGCAGCTGCAGACAACGGGAGAAGACGCTCCTCCAAATACTCTGCTGGAGCTAGGATTTTATTTACAAAAGTTGATGTATTCAGGCGGGAGCTTTCATTCTTCTTGCATATTCTTACCCAGTTTCATGCTGTAGCTCTTACCAAGATGTCAAAATATGGTCAAACTTCCTCTCCAAAAGCCAGCATGCAGCTGAAGGAAGCCACTGCAGATAATGCCGTGTGTTTTCTATGCTATATCAGAAAAGACAGGAAAAGCCCTTATCTAGTCTGCACTCAAGAGATTTTCCAACCCCCTCCCAAATTCGTTCCCTACAGCAACACAGACATGAAGGACTCTTGTTCAAAACGTCCAAAGAGAATCTTGTTCCTGCCCCAAACGCAGCTGACAGAAACAAGGGAGATCCCAGGCCAAAACCCTTTCCTGAGGAGTCGTGTACGTGCTCCAAGGAAAGGCTGCAGCGCGCTGCGGGAGAGCCTGGCACGAGCCTGCACGGATGAGCAGTGTTGTCTGATGCCCGGCTTGACTTACAACAGCAGCAAGAAGGTGGAGAGGACCCAGTGTGTGTGTGTGTGTGTGGCATGGACTCAGCCCAGCCGTGCAGGAGGCTGGACACGGCATAGACACGCCATCCGCTTCAGACAGAGCATGGATTTCAGTGCCATGGATTAGCACATGGACTTTGAGCTCCACGCGCAACCCGTAGAGTCTCCAGGCGGCAGTTCAAAGCATCTGACCGTTCTGGAGCTTTTCCCGGTGGAGCCGGGACAGCCCCTGTGTTGCTCAACCCTCTGCAGAGCCCCTGGCCAGCTCAGGAGAGAGCAGAGAGGACGACCCAGCTGGGGGCACTGGTGGCCTGAGCAGTGCAGGGAGGAACCGGCTGTGGGAGCCAGGCTCAGGGCCAGGGACTGGCCTCTGCTCTATCTTATTACTGGTACAGAGGTAGCATCTGCGTGCAAAACCCGCCTGATGGTGCCTCCCTGCACTGCCTCCTAACAGGAGCTGAAGCACAGTCCATCTCTTACTATGCACTGAATCAGGAAAAATTGCTGACATTAAAAATCACTTTATTCTACCAGCTTTGTAGTAACCTGGCAGATACCAACTTGTGTCCTCAGGTGCAGACTGAACACGTATCTGCATGGCTGTCAGTCCCACGGAAGTACCACGTTTACCTTTAAAATACCTGTCTGGGCCCTGCTGACAGAGTTGCCATGGCAGCACAGAGCTAAGATCTTCACTTGCCTTTTCAGAGGTGACAAACAATCCAGGGCAGCTAACGGATACTTCTCTAAAACCACCCATATTCTTAAAAGCCTGGCTTGCCCCACACTCCTAGACCCAAGATCACTAACCACAGCGGAAGGGGAGTAAGGGCAAGGAGCAAGGAGCCCGCGGGGGGCAGAGACCCCATCAGGCCTGGTGTGAAACCAGAACAAGCCCCCGGGACACTGCTCCATGTCCCTGGTGGCTGGGGCTGTTCTCAGCGGCGGCGACGGCCTCTTGGCGCTCTGCTCACGGCTGTAGTACCAGCCGCCCGGGCTAACGAAGTATCGGGTTGTGTTCTCCTGCGCTGTCTCCCCGCTGACGACAGGCAAAACTGCTTGCCCTGGGATTATAAACGGCTTTTGTAGCACTTCTCCTGAATGTCAATACAGCTCTATATTTGGAAAAATACATAAAGGGCAGGAAAATAGACCACATGGAATACCAATTGCTAGTATTTCATCATGCCACAGGGGTTCTTACTGTCTGGCCAAAATTAAAAAGAAAGCTGACATGAAAAAGGAAGCCGAGAGCTTCTGCCTCCCAGGTTTTCAGATGTGCTTTCATCTGCGCAGACCAGTTGTGCAGAGAGGCTCTTGAGTGTGTACTTAGTTTGCACCTAAGTATTCGCAGAGCTAAAGCCTGACCTAGCAAGCACGGAAATTGGAGAAACTACTAAAAATGGCAGAGGAATTGAATCTTGATTAGACAGATACGAAGCTGAGGCAGTCAGTGTCATCAAAACTATTTATGACCTGTAACTCTTGTCCCTATGAAAGAGGAAGATATAGAATGCTCTTAAATGCTTGGAGTAAATGAGTCTGATCAAGAACTGAAGAGTGAGAATCAGACACGTCCAGCTCCATCATCCTGTTCATATCATCCATGTCCAGCTGTGCAGTGATGAACACAGGGAAGGGCAAGGGATCCCTTCTGGTTTAGGCCCTGAAGCAGTCAAAATCTCTGAGGCTCCTACATCCTGCCATGCCACCCCACTCAGACCTTTACTCTGAGTCAGATAAATCCTGAGGTGAGCACAGAAGCCTCTTATTGACTACAGCATTTCTGTCTGCAAAATATCCAGTCTATATCTGAGGAACTTCTTTCCCTGGGTAAGCAATTCCAACACATACCCCCTGCCTGCCTTGTTCCTAATCTGAATTTGCAACCTCTTGCCTATGTTGTTCCTTTTCATTATTGACATACTAATTTCTATTTGAATGTGTGCCAGGCATTTATGTCTAAACCAGAAGGAATTCTCCCATTCAAATCCTTCTTTTCACAGACTAGGAGATCTGTTGCATCTCCTTTTGTTGTATTTGCCTTCATATTTCTTCCTATTGGCATTTTGTCTTCACTTGTGTTTTGACTTACGCTTGTTCTGTGATGGAGTGAGCAACTGCCCCAGCAAATCCCAGGAATGGTCCTGCGTTGTGTGAGAGATTGCACATCACTGGGGGTCCCCCAGGCACCGATTTCCATAAGTGACTCCTTGTTCCCAGCATGTGCACGTCGACCGCACAATAAAATGGAAAGTCATGGAAGCTGCAACTTTATTTCAAGGGCTGAATTTTTCCCTCTAAGAAAAGCTCTCTTTCCTTAAGAGGGACAGAGAAAGAAGAGGAATGTGCCTGAGTCATGTTTTCTTTGTTGTTGTTTTTTTTCCCCCTCCTTTTACTTAGGACACATCAGTAAATTTGAAGCCATCGGTGAAAGGCAGTTGTCAGCAGCCTGTGTACTTGAATCAGGAAAATTGGCTGCCAAGGTCTCGGGCAATCGTTGCTTCAGGGAACAAAGCAACACAGCTTTTACTGAACAAAATATATAACAAAAGCTCCTGCAGCATTTCCACACATTCAACATCTGTCCCCGACCAGGGAGCTTGAGGGAGCCAGTCCCAGGAGCCCAGAGCAGAAAGACCCTGCAGGGTTGTCCGTCTGCCTCCATCGTCCCCACCGTCACCCGACAAAACCACAGCCCAGACTGGTCGTGGCCAAAGGCAGCGCTCGCAAAGCTGCTGACTGGGAATTTTCCATATTGCTCTGTTACCACTTTTCAAGTCTTCCCTGAAATTAGAGGATGTAACACTATATTTCACACTGAACCATCTTTTTTTTTTTTTTTTTTCCCTCTTGTCTCCAGGGGCTTTTGATGCAAAAGCACAGACAGAGTAAAAGAGCGAGGGAACCAACCAGCCAGCCTGGGACTCGCATGCTCAGGAGCAGCAAGGGTGGCTGTTTAGTGGTTGCTCTCCACAAGCTGTTGCCACTGAGGGCCAGGGCAATGGGATGGTCTGTCCTTACCCCTGACACCTGGTTTGGCCCAGGCGCTCACAGGTGACTCGCTCGGCCGGGCTGCCAGGAAGCTCCACAAGCCCCCATAGCCCTGGTGCCCTCCTCCTTCACTGGAGGGTGGGGGTTTGGAGAGTGGATTTGGGCTGGATTCAGGATGGGAGCAGGGGCGTGTTTGCAGTCCTCTGTGTGTCCTGCCAAGATGTTTTTCACTGCAGACACTGTTATTTCCACAGAAGGTGGGATTTCTGGCAGGAGGCAGCAGAGAGTCACTGCCTCGCATCCAGTGACCAGTGCAGCATGGCCAACACTCCTTGCCTCTTGGAAATGCCAAGCAGAGCAGAGATTATGCTCTGACAACCTGGATGAAACAAACAAACAAACAAAATGAGAGAAAGAAAGAAAAACCCCAGCAAATGTGAAGGTGGCTTTGTTGCAATATTCTTGGATGGCTGCAGCTCTTGAGAGGCAACCTCTGAAGGTTTAAAAGGATTTCTGCCTTCTTTTTATATAACCAGACACTCCAGGGTCACCTAACGGGGACTCTGAACTTGGGCCATGAGCGGGTAGCTCCCCATGCAAGGGAGATTCCTCCAGCTGCGAGGCTGCTCCATGCGGCCCTGCGTCTCGCTGCTGAAGCCAGCGCCGCAGGTAGGCGAGGAGAAGGCAGAAGGGTCCCTAGGGCAGCAGGACTCGGCAGCCAAGATGTGCAAAAGGCTCATTCTGCATCGTGCTGGGGGCCTGTTTGCTCGTCACGTGAGCAGTGTCACCACGGCTCGGGCTGGCAAGGCTCCAGGCACTTTGCGGACCGACTCCTGCCGGACTTGGCTAAGGGAGAAGGGCAAGACAGCTGGCACGGTCCTTGCCCGCGCGCTGGGAGGTCTTGGTCTCTAATGTTGCGGTGAGGAAAATGCAGTTTTGATCCTAGAAAAGAGCTACTTAGCCGCTACCCAAGCAACTGCTGGTTGACACTGCCAAGGGGTGGAAATGTGCTTTTCCAAGGGCAGCGCGGGGAAGCGCGCCCGCCCGCAGGCTGTGGCTGCTGGGTGACGAGCTGCCTTTTCTTTGCTGTGGCTGTGTGGTCCGGCGGGTCACGTTAGCAAACGCGCACAGCCCCAGCGCGAGATGAGAGCCCAGGGCAGGTGCTGGAGGCAGCGGGGCCAGGGCTGAGCGCGCAGCCCCACGATGGGGCGACAGCCAGTGCGCGCCCTGCTCCTGTGGCCGTGTCTTTGCGGTCACTATTCTGAGTTTCAGAGGAAAGCCAAATGTAGGAAAGAGGGAGAAAGCGCAGCCCTGCCCTCGGCAGGGCAAGGATTAGCTAACACCTTGTGCTCCCACCTGCTGCTGCTGTGACCTGCCACAGGTGCGGGTGTCCACACAAATAAATCAACAGCAGCGGCCACCGGGAAGCGTCACAGAGCGATGCTGACGCTCGTAACCAACAGGGGACACAGTGGGACACAGCTCCATGGGGAGACCGAGCAGCCAGGAAATAGTCAAGGGAGCCAGGCCCATCCCCAGGGAACGCTGTGGATCTTGGGCAAGCAGCCTCCCCGCTCCCATGGGAAGCAGCCTTGGGCTTCAGGTAGCATCCGCAGCAGTGTGGCAACCAGGGCCTTCGCTTTGAGGGATTTCATGGAGGAAAAGCAAATGCTTCTGTTGTTGATAGAGCAGATTGCTCTGTTCTGCCCCACGTAGGTGGGAAAGAGACTTCTGATATTTGCACCAGAGAGATGTTTGGGACCCACATAAGCAAGGAAGGGGAAGATCCATTTGTGTTGAGAGACAAGAAATATTGACAATTAAAGGATGATTTTCATAGCGGAAATAGGTTAATGAAATGAGGTGTTCGTCTGACCAGTGGCAATCTGGGAAAAGATGTAGCCAACAGCACGCTAATTTTGCTAAGAATAGAAATACATTTAATTTAGTTTCAGCTGTAATGTGCCACCGATGCAATAGAGGTTTCTCTAGCGACACTGTCACTGTGGTTTCAAAAGAAAAAAAGGCTGCTGCAAGAGGTGTTGTGTGTAAGGAGATATTTTGCGGTATAGGTATGATAACATCAGAAGAATTAAAAGGAAAAATGTTAACGACACTGTTGTATCACATCTCATAAATACTGAGTGACCCAAATATACAAGGTCTTTTAATTAGTATACACCCAAACTCAGTTTCGAAACTACAAACTAAAGTGCCGGCGATGCCCTGGCTCTTTGGAGCAGAGGGATTTCAGCCTTGGAAATGCGTCCCCAGGGCAGCTGCACCGCGGCCGCAGGCACCACTCAGTCCTGGGCAAGCGAAACGTTCGGCAGCTCCAGCACAAACCTCGGAAGCGGCGCTTCAAAGCGCGTGTCTCAAAGAGACCCAAACGTTGTTGTTATTTTTTTCTGTTCTGTTCTCAGGCATCCCCTCCGCAGCCAAAGGGCTACAGACTTTTTCCAAAAATGAACGCCAAGGTTGTCAAGGGAATGGACATTTCTCAGAAGAAAACACCAAGGATCACAAAGCTTATGATAAACTTTGGGACTGGGCATCACATATGATTTGTCATGGAAGCAGAGGCGGATCGCTCATAATCATCAAAAAAGCTCCCTGTTTTTATGAGGAAAATGATTTTTTTCTCATTTGAAATGGGACACACAGTTCTGTCAGACTGGATTAAGGAACAATAAAACCACGGCTTCCCACCAGTGGGTTAGCAGTTGCAATGGGAAGCGGCAAATGCTGCGCTCTCCCCTCCCTATGCGAGAGTGAAGGGGAAGAGCTGGAGCCCAGCGCTGGGCCAGGTGCCCCTGGCCAGCGCGCGGGGGCACGCGGTGCCGGTGCCGGCGGGACGAGCCGCCCGCGCTGGCGGGTTTGGGGCCGAGGGATTTCTGTGCCGGCCGCCGCTGGCCCTTCCCAGGCCACCAGGATCTGTGGGGAGGCAAACGGCACAGCCGCTCCCACGCCCCCCCGGGCCCTGCAGCCTCGGGCTGCAAATCAGCGCCGTCTCCCTGCGTCTCCTACAGAGCCGTGATGCTCACGCCGGGACTCTCCCTCCCGCTTCTTCGCGGGTTAATAAATGAGTTTCTTAGGGCATTTGCTAAGCTGTGCGCAAATATGCTTTTCAGGAACACAACCGTGAAAGCAACCATTTCTCTTCCGCTCGCCAACATGCCTATTAATATGCCCAGCCTTATTAAGCAAATGAAAATCTGATTTTATCACTATAATTTGGCTTGTCGATCTCTTTCACTGAGAAAATGAAAAAACGAAAAGCGCTGCAGTACCCACACGGTGCTTTCTCAAGGTTAAATATCTCTCATTGTAGCGCTGTCTTTGCTTCTTGCTTGTAATTATATTTTCTGTGCAAGCCCACGTGTTCTCCATCTCGCAGCATTTCATAGGGACATACTCCTGTGGCATCCTCTTGCGCCGGCCTTTGGAAATTGTCTGTTTTCTGTGAGATTAAGTTCTTCCCTCCTAATTAAAAGAATTGCTTGAATTTGGCAAAATTAATTGGATATATTATTAGCTAATTTATTTTTAGTTAGGCCTAAGGGAAAATCCAATTTTAGGTGACAAAGTTCTACAACATGCCTGCGTTTTCTCCCTTCCCCTCAAGAAACCCTTTCAGATGAGCCAGATCCTCCCTTTTTTCCTACCCGCAGCACACCACCGTCCCCGCGTGCTGGCTGGAAAACCACATATAACCAGCCTACAGACCCAGCTGACCCTGAGGACCTGGTGCCTGAGTGACGGTGACTCTTGCCGCTCTCTGCACGAGCTTGTGTTTGCAGGAGTCGTTAATCACCTGGGGGGGTTAATGAGGGGTCTCTTCAAGCCTGCAGAGAGCACCCTGGGGAGGACCCTGCCTCCGCTGGGTCCATATCCGCGTTTACAAGAGTTACCTGGTGCTTTGGCTGTGATACTCACTTAGGGAAAAAAGTGTCCTTGAGGGTAAACCTGGCCCAGACGCTGAGGGTTGCACGCCTCCAGCCCGGCGCTTGGTGCCTACCCGCCTTGGTGGCTCTTAGACTGCCTGGGGTTCCTCGGCTTACGCTCTCCTGAAGGCAGCCGGGTGGCAGCCCCAGGCAGAGCTCCTGGTTTTGCTGGAAATGAGTGATATCGCAGTGTGATCCACAAGGCGCTCTGTGAAAATAGCAAAGAAGGAGCGGTGCATGAGCTGCGTGGAAATGCAGCGAAACTGGCCCAGAAATGAACCCAGTCGTTGAAGCTGGAGTTTAGCAGCCGGTGAGTGACAGCCAGGGACGTGGTTCTCCCCACACAAGGAAGATGAAGGAGAAGCAAGTGAAGGAGAAGCTGCAACATGTCCACGCGAGGGGCTTCACCACTGCTCACAGCTCACTGCTACCAAGTACAGGGCGTTTTATACCTCAGCAGTCAGAGAAGGTCGATGCTTCCTAGGTAGAAGTGAGAGATCTGAGACGTTTCGGCATTACAGAAACCCGAGTCTGGGTATGTGGAGGAAGGAACTG
This sequence comes from Crypturellus tataupa, assembly GCA_034781795.1. NCBI lineage: Eukaryota > Metazoa > Chordata > Aves > Tinamiformes > Tinamidae > Crypturellus > Crypturellus tataupa. The sequence continues at coordinate 220,217 of JAWLRI010000116.1, forward strand.
CACTTCGGCTTGGGAGATGCCTGTTTCTGTGCCCTTGTCGAGCCCGGGGCGAGCAGAGGACAGGAAGGTGTCGGCGGCAGCGCAGTTCTAATTCACAGCTGAAAACTGTGTGTGGTGGGAGATGTGCTTCAAAAGGCAGCTCGCCTCTCCAGCACTCAGCACTGCCACAGATGTGCTGCACGATACGTTTAATCTATTCATGGCTATTGTCTGGGCAAACAAAGAGGAGGAAGAGTGTAGCAGGAGGAGGAAAAAAAAATAAAGGAAACAGGCAGATGCTACCACGAGTGTGCCCGGGACTTGCCCTGGCCGGCTGGTGTCTCTGGGCATCCTCCAGGCCACGTTCCCAGCACAGTCACTCGCGCCCTGTGCTGGGATGGGGAGGAGGCAACGGGTGCCACGGGACCCGCCGCGGCACCCCGGCTGCTCCAACCCTGCTTCTGTGCCAAACGCGCGTCCAGGATCTATTTAGTGCATCCCTCCTCCTTATCCTCCATGGGAAATGCATTACCTTTCGGGTGCAATTCCTCTCATGGAGGGCCACTGCGTGAACCCTCCTTGTGGAAGTCTAAATAGGGCAGATGGCTGATGCCCAAGGAGCACCCACCCGAGGGGGAGGCCACGGGCAGCACGCAGCCCCACGCGAGCCGCGCGGATGCTCCCGCATCGCCTGCTCCACAGAGCCACCGTGACCAGCCCAGGAATGTGCTTTTAAAACCGTGCAGCTTTTCCATCCGGAGTACCCTCTGTAAGGACAGGTCCAAGTGGCCATGCGAAACCCCAGAGGCTTTGAAGGGTTTCTAAGACTCCGCTGCCCTCTGGCTTCTTCCCAGATGTTGGGATATTTGGGCTGTGGTCCTCATGGAGCACTGGAAGTTGAACACGCCAAAGCAGCAGCAGCTCATCCACAGGCTCAGACAGGGCCTAATAGGGCAATCGTTTATTTCCTTGGCTTTATATTTCCTTATTCAATAACTTGGTTCTTGCTGCTGCTTCTCAGCCTGGTGTCGTACCTTAGGTACAACAGCGACTCTCCTGACCTCATAACCCAACTGGATAAACTACTTTAATGAGCAGGTTACTACACAGGCTGCTTTCACCCTCTGGCTTCCCCAAGCTCCAAATGCAGGCTCTCTTTTCTATATATTTTTTTCAGAATAAACAACCCCATCTAAAAACAAGCATAGAGAATCCTGACTGTAAGAATAAAAATCTATGCTCTTTGGTAAACTTAGTGGGTTAAGTAGTGACATGTATCTCCTTTCAGTGCAGTCCTCCCCAGGCAGTTCTTCAGCAAACATGATGAACGCATGGGTGGGATTTTGCTCCTTCTCTAGAGCGAAGGGATGCAGCTCTCTGCTTTCTCTGCATGCCCAGAAGATCACACATTGCATGGAGAATAGCCAGACATCTGCACTATGTCCGGGGTAGCAAGTGTCCTCTGTTTTCTCCCCATAGAAAAATAAGGCTTTCTCTGGGCACGCTCAGAAAGAATAAGCCTCTTGCTCTGATATCAAATGTTCTCCCTTATGGAAAATGTAAGCCCCAGGAAATAGTTAGGGCTCTAAATCATTTCAGACAAGGCCTCGCCGCAGCCAGAATTTTCAAAACCCTGTTAAAAATAGGTTTTGATTCCCCATTTTCATTTTCTGTCCAGTTTTCTCTCTGTACGGCACCACACCCACACTATTTCTCCTTAAACTGAAACTCTTCCCACCCCTGCTTCCTTTCAACACCCTGCACAAGACTTGTCATTTACTGTACGTCTGCATTTTGCAAGCTGCAGCCAACAGCCAAGCGAACGGAGCCCTTGCCGCTTCGCGCAGCACCAGAGGGGGAAGAGCAACATGTAAGAGGGCCCCCCAGCAGCTGACAAACCACCCCAAAAGCGGTGCCAGCACCAAGTGGGGTGGTGGGGAGGCCGCCATGCAGGATACAGCTGGCGCTGCCTGTAGCTGCTCTGCCGTGCACAGAGGACACTCAGGTAGTCTGATGAATGAAGGATATTTAGGGTTGAGAGCATTCCCCATATGCCCCTGAAATGGAAGCAAGGATCACCTCTCCTGTCCTATAGCACCGCAGTGAGTGAAGATGATGAGTTTGGCCTGGATGGATCTTATAAAAACCTCAGGTTCATCTCTACTCGATACTTTTAAACAGTGCATAAGGTTTAAATTACATGAACTCTTAGGACAAGCAGGAGGCATCGATGAAGTGGCAGGACTGCCATCCTGCAGACAGGCAGAAGAAAAAGGGAAGCGCTGGGCTGGGAGTTAGCACGGAGTTCAAACCATGCTCAGAACACGACTCTTGTTGCTGGCTTGCCTTTGCTTGCATCCTAAGGCACGCTGAAGATAACGTGAGCAGCCTTGGAGCAGCGGCCCAAAGCAGCACTCCATCCAGCAGCGTGAGGAGCCGGGGGAGTTTGTTAAGCAACAACAGCTTGGGCAGATCCACCCTGTCCCCTGTCAGACCTGAGTGCTGTCTCTTGTAAAAGCTACAGATAGTTCTTGGGAAATTCTGGAGAGAAGTTTGTAATCCTTTTCCTAACTTCAGGGTATTTTTTTCCCCAAATGTTGTAATCTGGACTTTGCAGAACGACTTCTTTTTCTGCAAATTATTCACCGGGGAAAATACCCCCTTACGGTATGCAACAGCCTCCTCCCACCGCGCTGCTCCGCAGAGGCCCCCGCAGGGACCTGCCCAGGGCCCCGCACCGCTCTGCAGCTCCCTGCAGACGCCGGGGCACTTGGCACGACGCGCGAAGCAGCCGGGTTCGCTCCTTGGAAAGCAGGAGGTCTCCGGGAAGCTCCTCGACGGCTCCAGGAGCAAGGGGTGGGGAGCGACAGACCACGCGTGTGCCTCTAAACTGCCTCGTTTTATGACCCTTCTGTGCACAGTGAGGGTCCCGCTGCTCTCGTCCCTCATCAGCTCCTCTGCTCTTCACTTTTCGCAGCTGGGCACCACCTTTCATGTCAGAAAGTGCCCACGTGCGCGTGTGCACGCTACCGCTCCCAGAGACAGAGGGTGCTGCCGAGGCGCTGCAGCCTCGCCAGCACACGCGCCGTGTCAGCATCCCGTCCTCAGGAGCACTGCGGTCTGCAGCTGTGCAGATCATCGCGGTGCCCTGGTAGGATGCTGGGGACTCGACGCGCTCGACGATAAAAAGGGAGCTGGCTTTCAAAGGTGACATTCAGAGCCATTCCAACGGCATAATGAAGCAGCATGTAATTAGGTGCGCAGTTTCCATCAAAGATCCCCTTCATAAGGGGCTGCGGAGCGCGCTGTGCAGGAGGATATAAAATACCCATTGCTGGTTAAACAAGGTCTCATTTCCAGCCCATCTCCCTTCTCCGCTTGTTCCCGCAGCCAGGGAGGTCATGTCACGAGGCTGAATTTATGACGACACAGCAGTTTCCATGGCAGCCAACTATTGCCATAACACTGCACTTTATGATTTCACAGCTGGATTAAGGAAAAAAAATGGGATCGGGCTGGAGAAGGAGGAAGTTTTTCATTTCAATGAGAGTTGGGGGAATACAGAAGATTGCAAGCAAAGAAAATTGCTTTTTGCGTAAATGTTCTTTTTTAAGTTTACCCCAGTGTGAAAGTCCCTTTTAAGGGATATAATTTGGGTAATGATCCTTCTTCTATTTAAATGCTCATAAGGCTAATGAGCAAGTGTGTCTATTTCTGGAGCACTTCAGCAGTAACACGAGATGCTTTGCAGCAGGAAGCCGACTACATCGGGTTGTGCTTTCTTCGCTATTGCTCTTAACCCCTTTGTCCAAGCATTTCTGCAATTTCATCAGTTAGCTAGAAAGCATTTTGCAGGTGGTTTTGCCTTACTCATAGCAATGCATAAATGTACCAGACACCATTCAACTCCTCATTACCTAGATTACAGTTTCTCTGTATTAGTTATGTATAAGACCAGTAAGTGGAAATACCTGCCAGGATGGACCAACAGAAATATAATCATGTCCTTCTAGGAAGAGATGTTTTCCTGACATGGTCTTTTATGTGCTTACAACTAAATTAGACCTAGCAGTTAGTTCTTGGATATGAAAACACGGTGAGGAGTCTCCATTCTACCCAACTCCATTCTACCCAACTGTGAAGGCAGTGAGGCGCTTAGGGACATGGTTTAGCAGGCATGCGTGTTGAAGGGCTCACGGTTGGACTTGATGACCTTGAAGGTCTTCTCCAACCATAACGATCTACGGGAAGGAATGCAACATCGTGACGCACCTACGACTCCTGCAGGAACATCGCTGGCAAAGGGTCCAGCCTTGGCCAGCATGAAAGACAGAGCTCAGGGCTGGGGAAGGACTATTGCTGTGTCTCCTAGGGGTTCTTGGGATTTCTACAATAGAAACACATTAAATGTAACTCGTCTTATAAGTAATTAGCACATTTTGTTTCAAGAAATCCCAGCTGACTTTACCTACCTGATTGCTAGGTCCCGCACGAAAGCACTCCAGAGATTCAGCTTTCTAACAAAGATTTAATCGTGTGCAGGTAATCTAGGTTGTCAATATACAAAAATAGCGCAGGCAGGATAACAGACTGCTTAATTCCTCACTGAGCCACACTAAAATGAGAATGCTTTAGAGCATGAGATCTGGACTATAGTAGATCCAGTAGATCTCCGCTATTGCCCTTTTATCAGTTACTAGAGCCTTAAAGGATCTTTTTTTTCCCTTCTTTGAGCAGCAAAGTAAGCAGGAAGGTCTCTTTGTGCAGGTCGTTCCTGCCCATGAGCCAGAGAGTGGCCTTGCTCTGTGAGTGCCAAACACGAGGTCTGGGTGCCGAGGGCTGCACGCTAGAGGTCACTGCTGGAAAAAAAGAACAAACCCGCCAGCCCATAAATCAGGATTTGTTCCCCCACCTCATTATAAGGCAGCTCATAATGCAAAGCAACAGCTCGCTGAATTATAATGCACTTCATTATGTGCAAAGCATCACTGAATACGGACTACTCATTTAGAGAGAGAGAAAAAAATAGACATCTTCAGCTGTTTGGAGAGATGGTTGGAGACAGGGGAGCAGGGGCATTTATTTTGAAATAGCAGTTATCTTCTATCAGTTTCAGTTCACTTTAATTAGAACTGAATTTGGAACTGAAAAATTATGTAGGTCTGGTGCACCTTTCCTTTCCTTTCCTTTCCTTTCCTTTCCTTTCCTTTCCTTTCCTTTCCTTTCCTTTCCTTTCCTTTCCT
>JAWLRI010000116.1:225538-263533 GCA_034781795.1 Crypturellus tataupa
CTTTTCCTTTTCCTTTTCCTTTTCCTTTTCCTTTTTCTTTTTCTTTTTCTTTTTCTTTTTCTTTTTCTTTTTCTTTTACTGCAGGTACTACTGGGTCGACTTCTCTTGACCAAAAGCCTAACTCTGCCTTCAACTCCCACATGTGAGTTCTGCTGGACAAAGCCTGCAATAAATGGACACAGGACACTTTATTACAGAGCCAGGCAGAAAATGGTAGTAGAAAAGAGTAGTAGAAAAGTGTAGTTTGGTTCTCCTTTATTATGAAGTTTGCCATCAGAGATGCACGGTGGTTGAGGATTATAAGTAGGTTCCTGATAATATAGATGTCTGGTGAGAGATTGTCACTGACAACCATGTGTCAGTCAACTTATCCCAAGGCTTCTGAGGTCTCCAGGGGTTCTCATCTTATATCTTTTTGCTACTGTAAACTGTTAATTAGTGTCAGGGACTATTTATTTAGTGAGGCATCTCGCACTTGGGCCGTGGTATCTTCTCTTTCCTTCATGATGCTGCCAAGCAGACGTGGCCAGCCTGAATTTTCAGTCTGTCTTCTCCAAGCTCGCATCATGATGTTATGCTGTTATTTAAATATCTTCTTCCCAACCCCTGTCAGATTATTAATGTCATTCCTGGTTGAGCCACGTAACCTGTCCAGGGCCTGCTTGCTGATGATTCATGACACGCTTCCTGTTTTGTTTCCCTCATAGGAACCACGGTTCCTGATGATTTTGCACATATTCATGTGGCACATCCTGCCCAGGGAATTTCTTATCACTGTTGTCAACAATCTATTTTGTCAGCTGTTTCTCCTTATTCAGTCTTAGTTCCAGTACTTCCCATCCTTGTGGCACTATTTTATCCCACTCACTCCATTTTCACCATTTTGCTCCTTCTTTGTGTTAAATGACACATGAGGTGGAAACATGAAATGGGAGAGCATTTTCATGGGAGGCAGCCCTGATGATACCAGCAGACCAGCTCATCTCCAAATCCCAGTTTGGCCACCCAGTCCATTTCCACCCTAACATCTTGTCTATAGTCTAGTGTTTCATCTTTGTTAAATTTCACACCCCAGGAGATGATCCCTTACTTTACCACCACAGGAATTGCCCGAATTTAAACTTATAACTGCCTGTACAGTTTATGCACCGATCACCCCAGCTGCAAACAGTTTTCTGCCGAGATGTTCTCCTCGATACCTGGTTTATGTCTTTCTTTTGTAACTGTCATCCTTCTCTTTGCTAAGAAGTCTTATTTTTCTTGCCATTTTCCCCAGGTAGGAGTAGCTGAAGAATTTGGTTTTATCTCTGGTGGCAACACTGTTCACGTTATTTTTTTTCTTCCAACATTTTATACAATTTAGGTCTTTTAGGTTTTACATCTGAACCTAAAACTTACACTCAGCTTTCTACAGCAGTTTCATATTACACTTTCAGGACCAGTTTGTGCTTTGTTTGTGCCTGCTATTTTTCCTAGGCCTTTTTCAGCATGATGATTTCCCAGGTTTTCTACCTCTCTTTCTTTGACTATCCATTTCCAGTTTATACATTCCAGAACTCAGAAAGGCTGAATTGTTTCCAACATTTATCTCATTTTTTATGAGTTTCTCCCAGTCCAAGAAAGAATTAGCATAAAAAAAAAAAAAAAAAAAGAAACAGCATCTTATTTCTAATTATACTTTATAATGAAAATTTTATAGCATTTAATAGCTAAAGTAAATTTTGGAAGAAGCTGTCTAGAACTACAAGTACCGGGAGTGATTTCAACATAGTATAATACTGCTTTCTGTTAAAATGTCTCTAGTCATGTCCATTATCTTTCTAACACTTATCTCTCTATGAATACAACCCGGCTGTGATATCACTGAAGTGCAGAGAGGCCGCAAATAAAAGGGAGAAGACCAATTCTTTTCCAGACTTTGCATGGAGTAAGAAGACTGTAATGATTATATGTTGGTCATTTACACAGACTAGAGGAATTTGTGCTATAGCTTGCCCTCATTATTGCATAATAATAGCATTTTTTCTAGCAAATATAGAAATGCTTCCACTAACAGCTCTGTGAACGATGCTGCCCCATCGCTGTCCTCTTCCTGATGGTCCTTCAAATATCCCTCTGCCCTACTGCCCGCCAAAAGCCTAGGGAAGGCTGGCCTGCCAAGGCCACCAAGCTGCATCCTCCTTTTCTTGCCTTGGATTACTAGGTATCCTGCTGGGACTTAGCCCTGCGACATCCCTCTAGGCATCCCTGAAATGCAAATAAATAATGAGCAAAGTAGAAGCCTCAGAGCTGCAAGCCTAACCTGGTGCTTCCAGGTTGATGGTTCCCACACTTGGAGTGGGAGCCTGGAAGTGTTCATGTGAGTAACGCTGTGATTTGAGTCATAAGGTCATGAGGGGAAATGATTGAGAGTCAGTGCTCAGACAGTAAATCTTCTAGAAGGGACTTTCCTTCAGCTAGTTTTTGAGCATTACCCAAGCTGAACCTTCTAGGATATCATAAGAAAACTGGAAAAATCATGAAGATTAGTTGTTTTTTTAATGTTGTTTCAAGCCATAAATACAGAATTTGACTCCTTTGCTAAGCTGGGATGCTGTACATGCTCTGAATGTATATATTATTTTTGTTGGTTTGCTATCTCCCAATTGCATTAAAGAAATTTCTAAGCATTTGCATAAAAGAGAAGAATAAATGAGTCCTCATGCCCATTGCCTCCTCAGGAATTAGCATGAAAACACGCAGGCTGCGAATTTAAGCACCGCTTCTAATCACCAGTTTTTGAAACAACACCGAGGGAAGGAGGATCTAGTTTTAGTTTTACAATGGGGCTGGAAGGAGGTTTGCAGTGCGGCCTCCCGTGGGAGCGGGGCCGGGCGCTCCCGGGAGCCGGGTTCCGCCTCGGTGTTCCCCAAGCTGCGCTGCGGCCGAGCGTGGCCGCGCGCGGCTCTCCCCGAGCGAGGTCGTGCTCCTGCTTGGAATTTGGGTGCATGAAGGTTCTCATTGTTTCCAAGTGATGTCAAGCCGAGGGAGTAGGATCGCGACTGTATGCTAGAAGTTTAATCATGTCACTTGGCCAAAGGTTTCTTGGGCAGGGACGAGGGCGTATGATGAATTCTTGGATGCTGAACGATCCATTATTTACGCTTAGCACGGTGACTGTTGATTGAGGAGATTTGCACATAGGTTTGCGTTGTTTGATTGATTTGAGATGTTTTCTTTTTTTCCTTCCTAAGCGAATTTCTAAGAAGGTTAAAGGCCTGGCACCAGCCTCCATACAACCCTCTTCTTTTTTCCCAAGTATGGTTTTGGGGAGCCCCTGGAGCTGATCCCAGAGCCCTCAGACAGACCCAAGAACCCCAGAGTTGATTCTCAGACCTTTGTTCCTGCACTAAGCTTTATACCGCTTCTGAATTCCCGGTAATCTGGGTCTGCTTGGGGCACCAGTCTCTCTCCTTACCTCTCTCCTGATATGAAAACAGCCACGAGGTCCACATGGCTGCAGAGTCCACATGAGGTCCACACAACTGCCCCTTTCAGCAACACAAGTTCGTCTACATCACTGGTTAGTGTGGACCTCTTGGGCAGATCTGAAACAACTAGAGAGGCCCTTTGTGCAGTACTTTTCCTCAGAGGGGCTTTTACACCCATTTTCAAAAAGTCCCTTATGTTCTCTTGCTAGTTTTTAGTCCAGGATTAGGTTGTGGAAGCTCCTAAGACTGTACAGCTGCAAGGGGAAGCTTTCACAGTGCCTCCTTTTCCACCTGTGAAGGATCCTGACATCTCTAAGCCTGGCTGCCACTCAGGAGTAAAAAGAATGCACAGAGTTTTCTTGATAATGTGGGATAGTGGATATCCCACATTATCAAGAAAACTCTGTGCATTCTTTTACTGTCATTTGTTATTCCTCCTTTCCTGTCCCATCCCTCCCCGGGTAAAACAAAAATAAATGTGTTTGAATGTAGGCACGCTGCCGTGGGAAAACATATCAAAACAACAGCGAGCTATCTGCAAAGACTAATAGTAACAAAGCCTCTGTGTCCCAGAGGACAGTGGGGAGGTTTGTTAATTTATTTGTAAATGGCTGGAAATAATGATCCTGTAATTAGCTGCTCCGCTGCATTGCTACCGCCTTCATGTGCTCTTACTAGAAAACAAAGGAAAATGTAAATAAGAATAGGTGCTCATTTTAAAATAAGACAGGCAAGGGAGTCATCTGTTAGCAAGTGATCTGATGCAAACACAGCCGATCTTTTTCCTAGAGATTTTGGTGTCTGGATGAACGGTCGTTTTCTGCAGTTATCAAAACCGCAACTCAGGATTCACAGAGGTAGCGAAAGGAGACCCAGGCCGGTGTGTCCCCCTGCCTGCATTGCCCAGCATGCGAGAAAGAGGGTCTCAAACCCCTCCTGATCTGCAGCCATGGCCAGGGCACGGCCAGGCTGGTGAGAGGGAGCATCACTCCGGCGCGTGGTTGCACCCCAGCTGGGCTGTGATTCAGCTGTGCGGGAAACTGGGAGGACTGAGGAAGAGTGGAGTGTCCCATATGTAGAGGCCAAGAAAAGTCAGGTTCAGTGGGATGGCAGGAACTAACGCAGCATCTCCAGAGTCTCTGTCTGCTCTCACTAGATCAATATTCTCTGTTTCTGCGTTCATGCGCAGTTAAATGCCTGGTAAATCAGGCCATTTGCAAGAGGCACTAGTTATTGGGTACTACATCTTGGTCACACGTTTGATGCTTTTCCGTTTGAGCTGTGCAAGGCAAGGTGATGAGAAGCTCTGTTCACGCAAGTGCCGGCTAGCAAGGCTGCCCTGTGTGAATCTGCATTTCTGTGAAGTCTAATTCAGGGTAAGGGTAATTTTTCATATCGGGCAAGAGAAATTTACGTACTACCGCCTTCATGCAGAACAGGACAAGCAATATGTTACCTACAGACTTTTAAATGGAAACACTGTAGAGAAATGAGCTAGCTGGAAGGAGCTAATAGAGCTGATCTTTACAGCATCTGAAGCAGATAAATAGTCTACAGTCTAAAAACAGACTCATTTTCTAAAGTGTATTGGGTAAAAAGGCAAGGAAATCTACCACAGGGCACAGGTCTCTGATGGCAAGTTCAGGGAAGCTCAGAGCTTGAGCTATTTTGATCCTATTGTTTCCTAGGAAAAACACCTCTGCACAAATGGCTGTCCTCAGCAGCTGCACACTGAGTATTGCTGCACGCACTGCAGGCTGGACAAAGAGCTGCCGAATGCCCTTTTTCAATGTTCAGCTTCAGAGACATCATTTGAAGGGAATATGCTTTGTCCTAAGAGCTGCCCAAGAACTGCTCCATAAAAAGGTACATGTCAAAACACAGGAACAGAGGAGGAGTCAGGTCATGAGTCCAACACATGGTTAAACATGGAGAAGCACAAGAAAACTCTTTAATTCCCCTCACAAGCAACAGGGAGTGCGACATAAAACCGCCTGCACAAGCAGAGATGCAGCACAGAGACATCTATAGGAGAAGGAACAATAATAAAATGAAATACATTAAAGGATCATTTCCCTCTTCTCATAGCACAGGGAAAAAAGTAAAAGCTTTGACATCTCTAAAGATTATAAAAGTTAATCAATCAGATGGACTCTGGGGCAAGAACCTGCAACATGTAATGGACACCTTCACCTTCAAAGACAAAACAAAATATCACAACCATATTCCCAGAAGAGGTTTCACTGGCGGCGCTATCACTAGAGAGCACTGGAGTTGGACAAAGATCAAAAAAGACAAAACAGGCTCAGACAGAAGAAAAACAGCCACCGTTGCAGGAAATCAGAGTTTCTGGCAGAAGCGAGCTGCAAAACTAGCAAGAATGTTGCATCTCCCAACTTTGTGCACAGTTAAAACCAAGTGAAGATTTTAAAGGTGCAAGTGCAGGACCTTAAAGATCAATTTGAAAGTGAGGAGTAGGCCCAGAAGAGAAATTCACAGAGCAGATGATACTTGCAGCAACTCTGCGGGTGGAAAAAGTGCAAAAGAGGAACATCACTTGAAGAATGCAGTTGGTATTAGCATGTTCACCAGTGGCTACGGTATTTACTCACAAAATGGCTGTATCTCCTTTCCTTAATGAATTTTAGTGCACAAGAAGTAGCCCATAGCTAACTGGGAGCAACTTTTCTAAAACTGCAAATAACTTATTGTTACTTACAGGTCAAGAAACCCAGTCATTTAGAAATGAAAAACAGCACTAAGAGTAAAAGATTTATCTTTTTAAAGCTCCAGGAAAGTCAGGACAACCTGCACAAAAATGAACACGTTGCTTTTGCTATCAGAATCATTTGCTAAAAAAGAGTTTGACTCCAATGACAGTAATACTGTAAGCAGAGAAATGAGTGCTGCAAAGAAAATGAGCCCAGAGATTTCCAATAAAATCTCATAAAACAGAGACAAGTGGGTGCCCATCCCAGAGCTTCCCTGTGCGCACAGTTATGTGCAGGCAGAGGCAATAGTGCCAGCAGTGCTGCACGGACAGGACTACTAGGAATCAATGACAACAGATAAATATGATATCCCTCTCAAATCTTAACAGTAATAGGCTGGGGATTTGCCTATACTCAGAGAAAACCACTGAGTATTCGATCCTCACACTGAGTTCTCAATGGTAGCCTCCCTGGCTTGGATTTTGTGGCTGAGGTAACACAAATAAACAACCTCCTAGTCACTGGTAGGCGATGAATCATCCCAAGAGCCTACTTTATTCTCTTGAATGTCCTATTTGGGATAGACTTCTTTTGGCTAACGGACTGCAATGTAAGTCTGAAGAATTTTGAAGGCTGGAGGTCAGTCTTCTACTTTTAGCATTTGCTAAACTTATTTTTTTAATTACATGAAAAGCTAAGCTAAATTAAACTTGGTCTACTAAATATCTGAAACTTCTCCAAGAAACTGAGAGATCTAAATAATTATTCATAAACAAGAGGCTGAAATCACTTTATAATACCCCAGACTGCTGATTTGGACGAAGTGAGCAGAGTCTGAGAGATCGAAGAAGACAGGGATTTCTGTTAAAATATTAGAAAGATGGATGGTTTTCATAAGGGACTGTAACAAAAAGGCCCAAGAGACACCCACAGAGCTGTGCAGAGCAGATGCCCCAAAAATGGAAACTAGCCAACTACAGGCAAAATTGTAGGGCCTGATGATCACTCTGACTGATGCAGAGTGACACTGAGGGCGCCACCTGAAATGCTGCCAGGAGAGGAGAACCTCAAACGTGCCTCACAGCCACTGAGAAAACCAGGTGCAAAGCTGTAGTCGAGAATCACAGTTAGTAGGAAACACTGCCTGTAAGGAAGTGTAACATTTTGTCTAAATACAGAGGACAAAATAAAATTCAGAGGCTAAAGGGTTATCTGTCCTAATGCTCTTGCTTGGTAATCATTTTTTTTTCCTATTGAAAGAATAACTCACTTCTTCCCATTTAAAGGCTAGAAGCTTTAAAAAGAGGATGCACTGGCCCTTCAGAACAAGTGCATGGACGTGCAACCTCTAGGCTGCCTTGCTTGCGCAGCTGTGCAGACCAATGTGAATTAGGAAACCAGATGAATATAATTTTATTTAACATACCCTACTCCCGTAGAAGAGTGACCTGCCCAGTTGTTTACTGCTTAGGCAATCTTCCCCACTGAAAGCTACGTCACAGATCACACACCTTTGTTCCAAACATACTATTGCCTCATAATATTGTTACTTAGGGAAACATATTGAAAAGTCAAAATAACAGTAACAAGCTAAAAATTCTTCTATGTATTTAATGTCTCTAAGTCCAACAACTTCGCATTAATTTTCTACTTTCAGTATTTGCATAAACTTTTGCAAACCTTATTAGGCTGACATTTTGAGTATGGGTGGGCAGTATTAAAGTGTTAATCCCTGCATGCATTTAACACCAAACCAGACTGTAATAACCAAGACATTTTATGTCTCTGCTTTCTTGTGAGCAGTTTCTCCTAACCTGAGTCTAAGGTGGAGCTCATTTTATGGTCTAGCAGCATCAGCAAGTATTTAACCTCAGCCCGCTAAGAGGACTGACTCAAATGATGAAATGAGGAGTGGAGCACGCTGCTCCTCACTCCCAGCATGACGGTTTCCTTCTGGGGGAAAGCAGATCATGGAGAGCACAAAGGAAATTGCCAGACATGGTCATGACTGGGCTGGGAAACTCTTCCAGATCCCACCAGCAAACACATCTTAAAACACCTTTTCATGGAGCAGCTTCTAGGAGCTAGCTCCCACATACTCACCAAGGTGTGTCAATGGACATTTCCAATGCATTACCCTGAAAAATGTGCCCTTATGCAATTCTCCCAAAGAGAAACCTGAGGTAGAACTAGAAATGTCAGAAGACAGGCACAATATATAAGCCACCAGACTGTAATTTTTCTGCTCACTTGCTCTCCTGGGACTTCGGGCACGGCCACGTGGTTGAGTATGAAATGAGAAACAGTGACTTTGTGGGTCAGTGCCTCTTCCTTGAGCCACTCTTTCTGCCGCACAAAAAAATCACAGAGGACATTCCCTTCTCAGGAAGGGACCCATTTCCCACCACTTATCATCACCTCCATATCCCTGTTCAAACTTCATCACTGGGAACTCTATTGAGATGGGTCAGTACCATCTCTCTGGTCCACACTTTGCCCCAGCTGTGGGGCTAATCAGTCCCAGCACGTAGGTGACAGCACATGGCTTGGACAAGAATACAAGACAAGAATGTCTTTTACTTCTGTACCGTTTCGCTCTGTGAACATCTGGGGTGGCAGGTTAAGCCCCTGACCGCCTCACAGGCAGGTAACCCTGTTGGTTAACCCACTCTCACTGAAGTTTAATACAACTTTTCCTTTCATTGGGAAAGGCTAAGTGCTCATGCCCAGGCTGTTGTAAGAGCTCAGTTGACAGGCAGGAATACTATTAATTTGCCATAACTTGCTCACTGCTGTCACTTATGCCTGTTCCCTTGCACCTGAACAACGAGCTATTTATTTCTCACAATACCATGTAAAATGATGGTGTTTCAACAGAAAACTAAAATTTTTGCATCCTTGTTGGATCCTGTGGCTCTGGTGACAACAAAAAATGATGAATTAGATGTGAATGAAAGAAAGATCAGATACTACAGCTTTTGCCTTTCCATTCTAATACAATTTCCCGGCTCTTATTTGGCTCACCTGTGGCAGTTAATACTGTCTCTCAGACTCCAGTCAGGAACACAGAGTCCCAAGCATTTCTGCTGCAGTCTCCCAGTTCATTTGGCTATTGTAAATCAAAACTGCTCGTGGGTAGGAAATCAGAAGGGCCCATATTCATGGCACTAATGCGGCCGATGAGCAGGCTGTGCCAGAGCTACAGCTGGAGTTACATGGATGCTTGGGATACGACTCCAGCATCTCTAATAACCTAATTACATACTTTCTGGGGGTGAACTGAGCAGTAACTTTGGCATTCTCCTTTCAAATACAACCTCAACCACAATGATGTTACTATGGGAAACTTTAAACTGACACCTTGGCAAGCAGGACGTTACTTTCATCGGCACAGCCAGAGCACAACCTTGCACAACCACCATGATTTATATGCACTGGAAAGCACTTATGCCATGGAGCACAATGTCTTATTTCAGTCAGAGAAAAGCAGCACCTTTGGGTTCCTCAGTGAGAGCAATGTGGGCATCATTATTTCCCCACAGCACTTGGAGGAAATGGCAGGCCAAAGCAAGACTGAGAAGAAAATACTTTATTCTCTCCTACAGCAAATGCAAAGCAGGCACCAGGGGGAGCTAACATAGCATGAGAACCTATTTCACCAGAAAATAAATAAATAAAGGGAGAACCCCTTTTAAATGCAAAGCCCTTAAAAAAAAAAGAAAAAAAAATATTAGCTCTGTGTCATATGAGTATTAACATGTACAGGATTCTGTCATATTTGTTTAGAAAATGTAGACAGATCAGAAGGAGTTGGAGCCTAATGGATAGTTCCCAAGAGACGCAACACAATTTGCAGCATTAGCCTAATGCCAGCCGTTTAGCAGCAGTGTGGTTACATTCAGCGATCTGCAATTTTCAGGCATGGGGAACATGGAGGAACCAGTGCTCTGGAGACCGGGTGAATCATATTTTCCATATTCAGCTCTAATCTGCGTAATTTCTTTATCATAGGGCAAAACGCATTAAAGCCCAAGCTGCCGCCAGGTAGCAGCCTGAGGGCTCCGCTCTGCTTTTCCTCGGCAATCGCTCCCACTATCGGAAAGTAGTGCTGGGTGGGCTTTACACCACGCGCGCATGCCCTGTGCTTCTCAGTGTGCTCACGTCTTGGCAGTCAGCTTTCTTCTTTCCCTTTGCTGATCTGCCTTCATGCATAAGGTTCAAAGGCACTGAAGTCTGAGCCAAGAAATTGCTGCTCAGCTGCTCCATCCTTGGCCTGAGGTACGGACCTGCCAGGCGAATGCAGGAGGCGTTTGGAGAGCAGCTTGTGGATCTCCCAAACCCACTGACTCCTCCTCATCCTTCCTTTTCTTTGGTGGTTTTGATTCCTCCTTCTAAATGTAGTTGCAGGAGAAGGATCTTGCAGGCAGGAAATTATGTTGTGCCATTTTACCCAATTACTGTTCCTACCTGTTTCGGTCACTGAGACAAGAAGTGGATGATGAATTGAACCTCAATCTCTGTTCTGAGCTTTTCATCAAAAATGCAACGCTCTGGCTATTAGCTGTAGGCAAGAGAGCCGGTGCTCTCTACAGGCTGCAAATCTTCATCAGCCGTGTAGAATATTTTTTTTTCCATCACACTCATCATTTATACTGTCCACGTTACAGTAGATTTCTTAGTCATTTCCTTATCTATCAGCCAGTTGTGACAGTCAAGTCACAACATCCCCTGGGCCTTTCCATGTGAGAGGGTACTGCTTCAAACCCTGTGCCTGCTTCTGTACCAGGAAACCAAACAGTGCTGTGTCGTGACCTCCATCCTGGGATTTTCCATACCACTAAACTTTCAGACACTAACATATCACATTTCTGCCCACTCCACCACAACCATCTCCCTGGTTGTGGGACCTGGGTTATGGACCATCCCAGCAGGCAGTGTGAATGCAACACATACACATGCACATCTCTCAAGGACAACTTACGGACTCTAGATCATTTTATGCATTGGGATAAGGACTAGAGAGCCAAATTTGTCTTTTATGCGTGGAGCTATTAACTTCTTATCTCTACTGCATGTACACCTTAAGGCAGGATTCATGTCACCAAACTTCAGTTGTTTAAACTACATCTAGTCTCCCTCCTTACCAAAGTACAGAATCAGTAACTTCCAATGGGCATCCTAAAATAGATGGAGTGAGTCACCGACTGAAAACATCTGTTATTATCCCCTAATTAAAAACAGAGTCTAGAGGACTAACTTAGACAACTATCTTTGCTCAGCTAAACATGGGTGACATGAATCTTGTGCTATGTGGTTTTGGCTCTAACTCTCTATGGAGTCCTAGGATAGCACAGTGATATATGCATGCAGTCAGTCGAGCTACTGCATTACTGCTACATACATAAACATGCAAATTTTCACAGACAGCTCCTGACTTTTGATTGATTATTTAATCATTCAATATTTATTTAATCTTTTAATACTCTGAAACATTGGTTTTCCTAGGGAATATATGTAATGCCATACAATCTGCAACATGCTAGATTCTGGATTCATGTCATAAATGAATTTAAGATGCATTTCTGACCAACATATCCCTTCTCTGAATTCTCACAAGGCTGAAGAAGAATATGGTTTCATCAGATCCCTTAAAGCTGGTTCACCCGATGACCCAAGCATATACGGATCAGTGGTGTCAACCTTCTCCAGCATATCTGAGTAATTTAGTAGCAACATAACTTTTTACTCATTGATGATGGTGGCATTTGTGACAGCCATGGGACAAATTAGAAGCTCTAACACGACCCTATTACTTACCATTGTTTGGCACCTTCTATTGTTTCAGTTGGAAGGAGGAGCAAGTGTCAGAAGAACACGTCTGTCTTTCACTGTAGCTCATGAAACACCAGTATGACAAGTCTCTTTCAAATAGCCAATAAAAACTCATTTCCCTCTTGCTTCCATGTGTTCATGAGTGGGTGAATAAATATAAACCGACATGTGATTTGTGTGTGTGTAATAGCATGAGGTACCACTCTGCCTTGCATTGCCAAGATGGGGGATAGCCACGTCTCGCGAGGGATGGAGCCGTTTGCAAGTAACGCAAGTCCTGAAAAACACGTGATAAGCCCTGTGCAGTGCGCCAAACCACCGAGTGCTCGTTGTGTTTATTCCACTTCTCCTACTCAAGTGCTAGTCCTCATCCTTTAAATTCCTCTGATTTTTTCCCCTCTCACTGAAGCAGTTTAGTTGCCATGGGAACGGGGCTGTGGCTACAGAACTTGGTGACATCCACATGGAGCAGCGGCTGCTTCCCAGGCACCTGCACGTGGACGCGGCGCTTGCACGTTGGCGCTGCCAACAGCCCCGGCTTCGCAGCGACTTTGCAACAGGCCACTGAGGGAGCAGAGGTGGCAGACGAGGCTACTGTGGAAGCAAAACAAAATCCAGCCACTGGTATGTCCTGAAGTCCCATGACCAATCTAGTAACTGACCCTGTGACTCAAGGGGGAAGAAATCATGGCTGAGCGGTGTGGAAGCCACAGGACTGTGGATCATTCCCAGGAGCAGCGTTGGATGGTGAGAATAGCTCCATGGAGGTTACTGGTGCTCCTTTTGTGGGGGAGCTTTAAGGACACTCGCAGGAGAACTGCTAGCAAAAAATAAAACTAATTAAAGCAAAAAACACCACACACGACACACCAAAATTATCCTTGGAAGCGATTTAGCTGATTTTACAGAAAAGCTTGTTTCTTCAGAGAGAAATCCATCGACTGCATGAAGACGCCCTGGGTGCAGCAGCGCTTTGGCGTGCTGCGGAAGGGGAGAGACTCATGGAGGGCTCGAGCCCACGTGCGAGCAGGTCCCCAAGGGCAGCCCTGGGTCTCGAGCACGCTGAGCAGGGGTGGCAGCAGCACCTGAGTGGCTAGACAGCGGCCCGGGAGGAGAGCGGAGGAGGTGGCAGCAGGAAGGGACGCATGTGCCCGCGATCACACACACGGCCCCCTCAGCAGCACCTCTCGCCACCTGGGGACGGCTCTCTGCCTCGCTGAGCGCTGGTTTTTGTTCTCATTAGATAACTCCTTACACTGCTGAGCCCTCCCCCGGGCCCCCAGCAGAGGAAGAGGCAGGAGGGATCCGTGGGAAGGACAAGGACGAGCAGAGTAGCGCTGGCCTAGTCTCAGCCTCGGTTTACAGCCTGGGCAGCCTGGGCCGAAAGCTCAGCGAGCCCAACGGGCGGAAAGGAGAAGCCTCTGTCTCATGAGACGCTAGGGACATTTTCCAAGGCATCACAAGACGTGTCTGCATCAAGACATAAAACTGCCCTGGGAAGGAGAGAAAATTGGAAGAAGGAACAAGCTCAGAGACTTCAAAGGGAGAAGGGAAAAATTAAAAGGTAACTGGAGGACAGTCTGCAAGGAAAGCTGAAAAATTAGGGAAGGTGTTAAGGAGAACAAGACACAAAAGCAGAGATGACTGAGGCTGAACACGTCCTTGCCTGACATCCTCTCCCTGTAAAATATCAAAATCAGACACGACACAAGATGATTTCCATGAATACATTGGCAAAGGAGTAGGCTTCTTTCCAATCTAACCGTTTTCAAAAATCCCAACTTCCTAATTCAGTTTTGATTTTCATTTTTTAGAGATTAATGGTTAAAAATGAAATCTCATCCACTTGTAAGATCCTTTGGAAAGTTGTGCTTAAAAAAATAAAAATAAAAAAGCTTTAGTCCTTTTTGGAGATTGGTCCCGCTGCATCTCCAGCAGATCTAAGTATGGGTAGAAAGGTAAAGAGACAGAGAGAAATTGTATTTTTCAGAATGGGAAGTGGGTCTCTCCTCAGACAACCACATAATTTAACACTTTGCACTATGCTGTCACATTTCCATTTAGCATCTGTGTGAAAAGTCATCATGTCCCATTTTTAGATGGCCACCTCCCTGTTCCCACTGATCTTTATAACAAGCATGCAAATGCCCATCTATATTTAAAGTGAGCTCTTTACTGAACCCTAGAAATTTGAGAGAGCCACAGATATTTCCCAAGACCAAATATTGACAACGTTCCAAATTTTGTGCAGTTTGCCTAAATTTCCAAGACCTTCCCAGGGTCTCCTCCAGCGCTGCCTCCACCAGTCACCTCCCTGCTGTCCTCAGGGACTAGCTGTGCGCAAACTACCCTAGGAAGGGAGGGGTGGCTCTGATGCATTCCAGTTTCACTTCCCAGTGCCTTCAACTGTAGGGATTTTCCGGAGTGCTTTTTTAGATCCACCTGTTGTTTGTTCAATGAGCGCCACAGAAACATATAAACCTGTTTTACTTGTCAAGGGAAAGCAAGCTAGCCTCCCTGCACAGTGAGATTGAGCTGTCTGCTTCCTTCCAGCCAAAACAGGAGGACGGCAGGTTGAAGGAACAACTTACCTGAATGATGTCTGAAGAGGAACAGAGTGAATCCCCTAAATGAACATTTCTCTGCACATACAAGGCAAAAAATCTGCCCTATTCTCACATTTTTCTCTATTTTTCCTTTGATTTTTGTGTGAGGAATGATGTTTCAGATCTGTTCTTACTTGAAATAAATAGGTCTGTCCATCCCTAACCAAAACCAGCCTTTTAAATCTGTCAGAGGAGCAGCTCTCCAAAACAGCAGTGAGCTGATGACCCAGATGTAGAACCTAACTGCCAAAACCTCATTATCTGAAACACACACATTCAAACCCAACTTTATATAAATATTGTTAGATTCAACTAACAAAGATACAGAAATAGTTGGAAAATGTATTGATGATTTTGCAGTAATCTTATGTGCTACATGCACTAAAAACAATCAAAAGTGAAGTAATCACAAAGCTACTATTTAATGGGAAATGATCTGTCTGGGATTCATGTTAGTCAGAAAGACACTGGTTGCATGTCGCAATGAGTTACTGAGCACTAACTAGGAGGTGAAACAGAAAGGAAATTGAGTAGCAACCTCACCACATCTTTCCTAACATGGAGATGTCTCAAAATTTAGCAACACTTTTGAGATGGTACAAAAGGAGCTCTGAAGCCATCGCTGGGAGATGTGACACCTGAGAGCTGCAGAGTCCCAGGCAAAGTGGAAAAAATTGCTACCAGACCTGACTGCTAACACACTCCATCCATCAGCAAGGCATACTGAAGGAAGAGGCAGTGGAAAATCCAGAACCAAGAGTTAAACAAAAGGTCGAAAATGAAAGCCAAGACAGAAAATAATTTAAAAAAAAAGGTCATCAGACTTGCAACACTTTCCTCTGATCACCTGCATCAAGCAGTGAGACCTCTCCTTTATTTGCATTTGTTTTTGCATGTTGACGTGAGGTCTAGCCCTGGAGATAATAGGTCATATTTTTATTAGATATGGCTTGTCAAGGTTTGAATGACGTTAGCGTAGCAAAGTTTAAGCAGCCTTTGCCTAGGCTGAGTGCAACGGTTGCTCTCTATAAACACATTGGGTGGGGGTAAGCATCAGCCAGAAGGAAGAGAGATTCAAGCAGACAGAGATTTTGCAATAAGAACAAATGGTTGTCAAGTGGCCAGGGCTGCTTGCGCTGCATTTAGGAGAAGTTTCTATCTGTCAGAAGGGAGACGTTCTGCAACTTCCAGTTAGCAGCACCCAAGCCCAAAGCGAACTTGTGTGACACCAGAGGATGGTCAGCCCAGGCCAGAAACACGGTAACAGCTGCCCGCACCAGCTAAGCTCCAGCAGTGACCACAGTCCATCAGAAATGACACGCAGACTGCCACGTGGTGAGAACATATTACGTCTTTGGTGGTTTTAAAGCGTGCAAGATGTTCAGACACACTTCCCATTGCCTGGTTAAGCTGCTGCTGGGGCTCCTGTGCTGGCAGCACAGGGCTGTTGGTGCTCCTCCGCTCCTTCTCACATACCTCTCCATCAAAGCCTTGGACACATTTGCAGTGGCTGGCTATGTATTCAGTAAA
This sequence comes from Crypturellus tataupa, assembly GCA_034781795.1. NCBI lineage: Eukaryota > Metazoa > Chordata > Aves > Tinamiformes > Tinamidae > Crypturellus > Crypturellus tataupa. The sequence goes on from JAWLRI010000116.1 coordinate 241,688, forward strand.
TCTTTCTCAAAGATCTTTATTGAAGAGCCTAGATTTCAAACAAGGCACTTGGATGTTCCTTGCAATGATGATCTCAGCAGCAGTTACTTGAAAGCACTCAGGAAAAGCAGCAGTTTATTTCTTGTGCTGTTCAGAAACACTCATATACAACTGGACAAACTGTTTCTCTTGAACTGTAACTGATTTGACTTGAATATTCTCTCAAATGCTCTGGGGGTCCATAACCTGCCCTGGAGTGGAGGAAAAAGAGGAAGAAAAAGCTCCAGTGCGGGCTAACTGTCATGAAAAGGAAAATAAATGGGGCATGTGGTCACACCTCCTCACATAGGGAGGGCATCCTAAGATGCCTATAACCGAGGGCCTAGAGCACGCTGTCGGGTTAGGCTCTGTGTTGACCCGTCCGTCTGAGGCTGGACAGGACACGGCTGCAGAGAGCTGGGGGTGGACCCTTGCAGGAGGCTACCCGGGCCCTGGCCTCGCTCCTGCCGCGCTCTCGTCTCCGTGCTGGGACTGCCGGGACCACAATAGGCCGAGGGGAGCCCTCATCTCTTGTGCAGTGACCAGCGCGGGCCTTGTGGGCAGCCCAGCTCCCATTTGCCTGCCCGCTACGCCAGCGTGCAGGCCACAGGAGCAGCTTCCTCTCTGCTGGAAAAGCCCTTTCAGCAATTATCTGGGTTGCTTACTGTAACACTTAAGAGGTTATTGTAGGTTTACAGATGGACATGTTCTATCCCCCAAAACTTGAAGTTAAATAGAAGTATTTTGTAAGATTTGTTGGGAAAAAGTGTTCTGTTCCAGTGCAAACAGCTGGGTGTAGGCAAATTAGCATTGTGTTACTGTGTCACATGTACAACACAAAGGACACAGCACTAAGAACCCAACAGCAAAACTGTCCAAGCAAAAAAAAATTGCTTTTCAGTCTCCAAACTGAAAACACAGAATATAAAGGAGGACTTTTAAAATGATCTCAGGTTCAATAATTTCAGGTATTGCTGCTAGCATGAATAACGGATTATACATTTAAAATATAATCTTTAAAAACTGATGTAGAGTATAGAAGTTTCTCAGAGTGAAACCCCTCCTTTTGAACACCAGAAGATAGTGCAAGAAATCTGAACATCAGACTCTTGGGGTTTATACAAGCCTAAGTTGAAGTATGAATACAGAGCATGAAAGCAATTCTGCTATAAAAATAGCAATCCCTAAATCCTTTTGTTGATTTCTACCCAAATTCATTTCATTCTTAGTTGGCAAGATTGCTTCAGAGAGCAGATCTCACTCCTAACTTAAAAGCATGTACAGCATAAAATAAAGTCTTCATCAGACCTATACCAACTTTCACCCCAGTTACGGAGGTGCACCCTAAATTAAGATAACATTTTATCTTGTTCATACTGTACTGTTCTAGCACTGCAGAAATTGGGAGTTCCCTCAGAGGGATGTGACTTAGAGACAAGGGCTGTTCAGAAAGACAAAAAATCTTTGTTACAGACTTTTCTATATCTAGTACCCACCTGCCTTTCTGTCAAGCCCATCACTGTTTTTTTCTAGGTGTCATTTGTAAAATTTGCAGTCGTATTATATCGGTTTGAAAAATGACTTATCTAACCCATGTAATTCAGCTGCATAGTATATTACAGGAACTTATTTTTCTTCCACGTTGCAATTCACAGTGAATCCAGAGTTTAGCAGCCTCCCAGGCTGACTTCCTACATCCCAGATCAGAGCTCTTCCCTTCTTAGGCAATGCTTTCAAATAAAGGTAAGAGGTTATTCCTAAATATTGGATATATACAGGTCACAGGGGGATCACATTCATAAGAGAAATCATGAATTTCTTTTATGAATTTCAGAGAGAGGGGCTGAAAGGCCTGCTAAATGGGGGTATGACATGCCCAGTTCAGTGGACTAAAGGTAGGCCTGAAAGCAGCAGTCTTCCTAGGCTCACCTCACCCATGGCAGGGAGCCAGGGGCCCCTGGATGTACTTCCATATTCCCACCTGGAATAGGAAAGTTTTGCTACAAGCAGTTGCTTTCAGGTGGCAAGAGCTCCTCTGGTATTACTAGGGTCAAGTTGAGAGTTTTTCCTCCCTTTTTGATCCCAGATATCTCCAGCGAGACAAAACTGGCCCATATCAGCAGCAATGGAAAACTAAGCCTTGAGCCAGTGTATGTCATTCTCTTAAAAAAAAAAAAAAAAAAAAAAAAAAAGAAAGAAAGAAACAAAGAAAAGAAAAAACACCCACAATAAATAAAAACAGCCTAAAAAGCTACAATAGGAAGTGGCTACATGCTCAGTGTGCCCCTTCATTTCCTGGCTCAGTCCGATCCGGACATAGAAGTCCTGCCAGTCCTGCCAGGGGCAGCCTTATTAGCAACACATGACTATTTGCAGAAGAGCAGAAATCTCCTGCTCCCACTAATTCTGGTGAGCATGCACATTACTTTTGGACATTCTGAAATTCAAAGTTCAATGTAACCGAATTTTACAGAAAAGCCTCAGGACAATTAACCATTTTCTGTATTTATCCGGACCAAGCTTCTCACTGCCACTCAGGCACCCAGGGCTGGTGCTGGCAAGGGTGGCCCTGCACGTGGCCTGCAAACCCTCCTGGCTCATCTGCGGGGCTGAGGAGCCCGTTAGCACCCGCAGAAGCCAGATCTCCCCCTGACACTTGAACCCTCCCAGCTGTGAGCTTAGTGACCCTGGCAAGGTCGGCTAAAACCAGCCCAGGTGACACGAGACAAAAGTGTCTATCTGAAAAGCTGATCTCAGCTGTCAGCTTCCTGTGTTCGCGAGCCCACTTCTCTTACCTCTCACCCGCTGTGACAGTGATGTTTATTATCACAGCCTGTTTTGATGCTGGTCTGTGGCTTTGTTTTCTTCTCAGCTGTCGGCTGCAGGGGTCCTGCTGAGAGCGACAAACATCCTCCTTCGTTTGCTGGGATCAAAACCTAACTTGACGTTATATTCTGTGAGTGGAAACAATCCGCTTCAAAGGAAAACTGACCTGTCGGAAGCGGTTTTTAAGTGGTACTGCCGATTATGGAGCTGCAAAGACCAGTTTGGAGGTGTGGATGTGATCCTAGAACGCAGCCCCAGAAGCCACACCAAGGGAAGAGGAGCAGCCCCCAGGCTTCAGTGCTGCCTGATGCCAGGCGAGCACAGGCACCAGGGACACTTCCCCGAGCAAGGATGGACAGGGGCACCTGGTTCTGGAGGGGATGGGAAGGTCGGCACACGGCTGTGAGCTCTTCCCCACCAGCCAGTCTCAGGGGCTGCAGACCTTGCCTCAGTCTCTTGGGTTGTAAATATGCCCAAACAGCGTTTTCAGATTCCCTTTGCCTTTAGCTGTTTCTTCAGAACTTGGCCAGTGTGGTGCGGCAGTGGTAAATAATTTGGAATGTATATTACTTTATAACAATTTTAAAACTCTCCTGTCAATCTCATATAGGAATAAGTGCACTTTAATTGAATATGAGGGATGTATTCACATCCTCAAATAAAGCCTATAGGATCCCTCCCTATGTCTCTAAAATTGCTGCTTTTTTCCCCAAGTTTGCATCAAGTGTAGCTGTTTTATCTAGGGAAGAACCTGCTTAGAATAACACTGCTCTGAACAGCAATCCCAATGAGAAGAGATGAAGAAAGTGTGGCTCGGGTAGCAGAGGTGGGAGGCTAAAAGTTCAGGCCCATGTTTCATAGTGGAACACAAATATGGAAAGATGCTTGCAGGTCCTGAAACAAGCTCAGCAGCCCCTTCTGGTTCTGCCAGAGGAGGCCTCCTTCTAGCTTGCCCAGCCACCCTTCTGTCTGTCAGCTCCGAGTGATCCAAATCCCTGGAGTAAATCCCTAGTGTGGCTGCGCCACACACAGGGGATGCACTGCCCATTTTTAATCACCACCAAATCTGCGTCACTTGTATGCAAAACTACAGAGACAGAGAAAAACGTAGGGGAAGTTACCCCTGCTCCAGTTTGCCCCGGAGTGGAATAGCAAGATGAGCAATGGCTGGAACAAGATGCGACTCCGCTGTAGTCACTGGGCCTCCTGGCCGCTCCTGTCAGCTCTGGCTTTGAACCTGGCAGCGCGGCGGATGATCTGGGCACACAGAAAACAGGGTGTGGAAGTGACCTTATCTTGTTCGCTGCTTTCCTGTTTCACATTTGCTGCTGGGCTGCTTAAAACCACACGCCAGGGCCTGGGCAGGGTTAGCACAGCTCTGCTCCGCCGCCTCACTCCAACTGGGAATCCCCTCCGACGTTTTTCGTCCACACTCAGTGAGGCCAAGGGGATCATCACAGAGCCTTGCACAGAAAGCAGCCCGGTGCCGCCTCTCTGCCAGTCGTGCTGTGTTATCATTCAGGGACTTTTCTGGTAAGGTCACAATCGCAGTAACTTTCTACACCAAGGTTAAATCAACAATGTATTTGAACAAGGATTTTCATTGGGCTGCACACGCCTATTTCTGCCCATATGTTGCTTAGTTGGCCTTAGTCCAGGCACAAAATATGAAACTTGACTAAGTAAATCTGCTCTAACATTTGACCATCACCTGGCAGATGCCAAGACAGACTCTGACGAAGGCAGCAGTGCGCCCACATGTGCCAAACTATCTGGTGTTTGAGAACCAGTGCTTGTCATACGGTTTTTTTTTTTATCTTCTCTCCACAGATCAAAAGCCTTGTAGCCAAACTAACACTGAGTTTCAGACTTTTGGGGTCAACTCTGGGAGGGATCCCGAGCCATGTCCCTCTCTCATAAACAGCTGCAAGAGCTTCATCATATTTGTGCTGACCTTTTTAGAGGCTCTCATTGACAGTGCCCAAACTATAGCGGTCTTCTCTGTTTTGGGTGCCACTGGACCCTCGCCCAGTGCCACTCCACGGATAACCATCACGGGGGGAGTAGTCCCCAGTCTTTGCCCACACTGCTGAACAGTGAGAGTCAGGGGAAAGGAGCCCAGCAGAGCTTGGTAGCACTGAAGACTTTTGCTTTACCTGAGGTGAGTGGGTGTGATCTGGCTGCAGGATGGATCTGCGAGGATTCCCCCAAGAAAGGAGGACTCTCCGTGAGGAGGAGTGAAGGAAGTTCAGCTTCTTCAGTCAGTTACTAGACTAAACTTGGCAACTCGAAGTACGCAACTTTTGAAGGCTTTATTTTCCCCATCTCCCTGCCCCTACTGCTGTGTGCACACCATGCCCAGGACCCCAGAGAGGAATCAGGGCAGGAAAACAGTTTGACTAGGAAATCTTTCCAACATCAACATCCTCCATCCTGGGGCCTTGCTTTCCGGGAAAATGTGTACTTTGTTTATGCACATTTGTGTGGACTGGGCTTAAAGGCAAAGACTCTTCTTGTGGTTAAAAAAAAAAAAGTTGAAAGGTGGTTTACAGACTGCAGGACTACAATGATGGATTTAGCAACAGTTCCTGCTTCCATGTGGTGGAGCGAAGACTGGGAAAAGCACACCCTGGCACTGTAGGATCCTATATCAGACTGCTTCTCCGGGAATGCTGTGGACTGTTGTGTCAGTCGTTGGAGGACCCTGTGCTGTGTGATTTAGGCACAAACAGGCTGTTCAAGCTCCAAGAAACTGGTCTGGGGAAACCCGCAGCCACCCAGATTCCTAGTGCATTTATGCTATCCACCTTAATTTCTACCGGAGCAGCAGCAAACTGTCTTACACCATTGCCAGTGATTTCTCCATGTTGCCGGTCCTGCTAGGGCAGAGATAGGAAACCAAACCAAAGCCTTAAGGCTGAAAGCCCAGCCAGTAAGTGCTGGTCCTGGAAAGCAGCTAAGTAGGATCTGCTGAATTCAATGCAACTCAGCTGAACCACGGGGTAGGATCTTCCACATTGTCCTGATCTCTCTACCTTGCCCTCTTGCTCTTTAGCCCCTAGACTGATCAAAAGTGGCTAGAGTTGAAGCAACGTTACACAAATTATTCTTTCCCTTATTGACACATACCATTACCCAAGAGAGAATCAATGAAACAGGAATATTCAGAACTGCCATGCTGAAATATTGCTATTTTAATAGAAGCATTATTATTTCTACAGGTCAAGAAATCGTGAGTACTTTGAGATCACATAGCACCAAGTATCAGATTATTTTACAAGACTGAGTTGCATGATATTTTGAAGGAAGTTTTGTCCATGACTAAAAATAAACATAGGCATTTTCCCTATTTGAACTTCCTCTAGATATTTAAAGAATACAGAGGTCCAACCAAGTCATTCTCTTTGAAGGAAACATTTGAGGTCATTAGCAGCTTGCCTGCTGGGAGGATCTCAGATCCAGATGTCTTGTGGTAAAACTGCACAGAGCATTTGGTATCCTATTTACTCCCTCATTTACAAACCATATGCAACTTGTAAAGTCGGCACTGCATTAAGAGAGTCATGACTGCTGGTAGCTCTGCTTACAATGGATAGGCACTGGATTAAGATGAGGTTTCATTGTTAAGTGAAAAGTTACTTCCAGACACAGATCTTAATTTAAAACATCTGAAAAATTAACATTCTCATTTGGGCATTTATCCAGGTCAGTTGCTAGCTCCTGAATGTTCTCTGAACAAACTATCTCATCCGCAGTAAGTGCCCGAATGTTTGGCTCACTCCTCTTAACTCATGTAAGGGAAGAATGCTGTTGTTTGTATTAATCACCCCAGAATTAGTTCAGCATCCCACATCACAGGATTTTGTTCCATTGCTGTTTCTGGCTTGCTAAAATCAGAGCAACTGTGTCACACTCTGTGACACCCTCTACACATTTCAGCAACTTCAGATGACTCCACTTGCTTTCATTGTGGATAAGTTCTTTATTTCCTTCTACACCAGTCACATCTATATCTTAAATAGGCTTAGTCTGTGGGGATTTTTATTTGTTTGTTTGTTTGTTTTTTGTTTTTCTGGGGCAGGTTAGGATCTCCTAGCTTGTCTATATTCCATAAATACAAACAGAATAAAAATATAGAGGGACTATCTGCACACTATTTGCTTCAGTAGGTCCCCACTTCTTTAGTATATATTCACATTATGTACTTGGTCATTGCTGGTTTGAGTAGTCCATCAGGGAAGGTGACTTATACCATACGCTTGTGCCTAGCAGAAACTCTGTCTTCAAGGCTGATGAAGTTTACATTGGTTCAGATGAACTCCAGTAAGCCATACAGAGGAAACCTTATTAAAACATAAAATAGCTGCAGGATTGCAACCTGCTTGAGGCAGCTTCAGAAAAGAAGTAGAGTAACTTGAGAGAAATAGAAATGTGAGGGTCCAGGAAATATGACCTACTAGGAAAGGTTGAAGTTGGTAAGTCCAGCCAAAAAAATATAAAACAAAAACAAACAAACAAACAAAAACCCTAAGGGAGTACATTAAGAACTTTCAAGTACCTGGAAGGGAGATGCAAAATCGAAGAAAATAAATTATGTTCTTTGGTGACATGACAAGAAGTAATGCGTTTTGACTGCACCAAGAGAGAGCAAGGATTGGTGCTAGAGACGGCTTATTCTAGCAGTAAGGACAGTAAACAGTGGAAAGGTTGCCTAGGGAGGTTGAGGAATATCCATCACTCCTGATTTCTAAGAGTAAAAGTGACAGATGTAAGTTAGGGATTATTTAGTACAGCCAGGCCTGCCTTTCGGCAAGGACTGTGGACAAGATTACACCTAAAGGTCCCTTCCAGACCTATTTATTTACTAGCTAGTGATGATGTGCCTCAGCTGCTGCAAAGTGAGGAGCAAACATTGAATATTACAAATAAAACTATCTCAAGAAGGAAGATGGGAGGGTGGAAAGGAAGATCTTACAACACCAGCAAGTTTAGGGGAGATAGAGATGTGCCTGAGTCTTCAGAGTTGTCTGTTTCAGTTTGAATTTCATAAAATCACCTTAAATAACCATTTTGCAGGTAGCATTACGTAGAAAGCATTACATGGGAAGCAGACTTAATGGGGAGGATGAATGGGATGGCTTCTGAACACATCAAGTTTCTGCTATCTGTCACAGTCATAACCTTCATCAGACAAAGTGCATATATTGCCCTGTAGAGAGAAGGGTATTGCTATGTTCAGAATCCTTTTAGAAGGGATTCAAAGTTAAAATAAAAATAATATTTATAAAGCATAAAGAAAGCTCCAACAAGCTGATATAAACCTTAAATGCCACATTAAAAAGAGAGAGGGGTGGGGAAAGAGAATTAAGCTCTCCTAAATATTTAGAAGTGGTAGAGATGCAGTGTGATCAAGGTTTGGGTTATAGAGTCTCAATTTAGCATGCCTCAGGGTATGCACAAGGATTTTAGACAAGTGGGGCAGTGGGTAGGTAGGGCGGGGCCTGGATTATCCCTCCCTTCCGTATGGAAGAAGCAATGATAAGTTGTTTGCCTTGCAAGGCCAGCTGGACCAACATTCATGATTCCTGCTAGGTTTTTTTAGTTCTGTAAAATCATCTGGCATCTTTATATAAGCCTCCTAAATCTTCTTCACTGTTACTTCAGTAAAATTCAATAACATATCCATCATCTTAAAATGCCTTCCCCAACAGCAGCTCATTAACAGATTTTCCAAATTTTCACTTCACTGACACCCAGGACGTAATGAACTGTTGAGATTCAAAGCAAATTTCACATGAAGGGAAAATTGAGGTCTAAACCAGTAAAAACGTAAGGTGACATATTTCTGAGATCCTCATGGCCGTTATTTCTCTGAATATTCTCAGCTGCGCTAGGATAAACTGGGAGCAACTCCGCTAAATATAGCAAGTGCATATCAGTGTAGTCCCACTGTGACAGCATAATCAGTCCTGAAAGTGCTCTCATCAATTGTCATTTAGATGGTACCTTTCTGAAAGCCTCAAGCAATAATTGAGAAAAAAAAAGCATAAAAAAGGTACAGTTCTAGTCATTGCAAAATGTCACCTTATAAACAAGAGAATACCTCTATGTTTTCTTTTAGCAAGCTGATACACTTTCCAAATGCAGACAATAAAGTCAAAGTACTTAAAACAATAAAACATTACTGTGACAAATGTTGTCTGTTTGGGGATAATACTTGAAAACTCGCTGGTTAGATGGAAAAATGGCACTTGAGAGGTTATGGGAACACTGGAGATAGATAAAGAAGCAAAGACCTATTTAAAATGGTGTAGAGGTGGTTGTACCAGTCAAGATTTTCAAACAACGGGAAGTGGACTTGAAATAGCAAGTAATACCTCTTTTTCCTTTCAAACATACTCAAATCTGTCACAAAGAAAATCCTGCAAACACACTGAGAAGCCAAAAAAAAAAAAAAAAAAAAAAAAAAGAAGAGAGAAATCCACCTGTATTTTGGCACTCTCTTGTGCTTAAACTCAGATCTGATGAAATGAAATAATTAGTACTTCTTCGAGCAACTTTAGATTAGAAACCTTTCTTTCTTCAGGCTTTATGGATCACTTAAGTCTCTCACAAACAACACTACTTACTTCTTAGTAATTTTATCTGGCTTCAGTTGGAAAGCTGGGGAAGCTTCAGTTTCCAGCAAATGCAGTTTTGAGTTCTTGGCTGCTTTGCCTGAAACTGAAAAGTAGGTTTTGAGTCCATGCCGTACAAAGCAAATGCATAATCATCAAACATATCTAATCCACAGCCTAAATCTGCCAAGTTTGCATAACAAAAACAAAAAGAGAGAAGAAAGAAAAATAGAAAGAGTGGCTTTGTAGCTAAATGACAGCAGTAGGTAAAGATGAATGAAGAAAAGTGAATGCTGTGTGTTTGTATTGTGTGGAATAATTTACGGCATGAGTGCCTTTGAACACTCCTTCCATTGATACATAAATACTCCTGATGGAGGAAAACACCCTTGGTGCAGACGAAAGAAATGACTAGATTTCAGTACTCCAAAGTCGCACTGGAAAATAACCAATAAGATTGCAGATTCTTACAAAGGAATACAATTAGTCAAAGTAAGTAAGTATACATTCAGCTTCTCTGTACATACTAAAGGGAAATATGTTATATGAGGGAAAAAAACACTTTTTTTCAGAATAAACCATGTCATACTGAGCAAAATTACAGCATGCACAGGGAAAGCTTTCACAGGAGACAGGCTGAATGGCACTGCAGTGGAGGACAAGGGCTCTGCCAGCATGTACCGTGCTCACCACAGAGCACATTTCTCCTTCCTGGCCAGCAGAGATGATGACAGCATCAACGCTTGGGTCTCTAGCGGCAGCTCCATTTACGTAAAGTGCAGATGGCTAATTCAATATACACTAAATGCTGAAGTCAAACAGGATAATTTAGACTTTTTTTTTGCCATATTTTTACCCAGTGAAACAATTCATCAGCCTGCGGCACAGATCAGGTGGCCAGGTCTGCTCAGTCATATACTTTAATGTTGAACAGAGATTGCTCAGGTGAACAACAAGAGGATCTGTAAAGTCGGGGACTTCTCAGTCTCCTCTGTTTTTTATTATCTTTCTGCCAATTCTCCCATGCTTTGATGGATTGTGCCTGAGTCACTTACTACTGTTTCAAACATGACTTGTCAAGCTTTTTGCTACTGTTTTGATCACCACTCCCTTTATGCATATGTGAATTTTTAAATATAGCATGTAAATAATGAACTTACTAGATACATGATATGTCCTTAGGTGGTATTTATGTGACATTTCTGAGCATCTCCCCTGGCTTTTGACACACTCTTGAGGACAATTTCTAGTATTTCATTCATAGCTTCATGCATCTATCATTTAAACATATAAACAAACAAAAAAGCCCTGCTACAGTACACTTCCTGCTTTCCTTGCAAATTTAAAATGTGCTCCAAAATCGTCCTGATGTGGATTATATCACGGCCAAAACTGATCCATGCACTGGAGATCTAAAAATTCAAAGATGAAAAATGGCAACTTATAAATGTGAGGTAATGCTGGTAACTGCACTGGAGGTTTTGGTTCCAAGAAAATCTTCCTCTCTAATGTACAGGCTGGTGTAACTGCTAGGCAAGCTGCCTGGAATGGTGATTCTGTGAGGACCCTTCTTGCAGTGGGAGGACCTATTTCAAGTCCAGTGAGCGCATCAGAGGCCACCAGAGGATTGGGACCTGATTCCAGAGGTACAGACAGGAGTTGGTGAAGGAAAGAAGGAGCAGGAGGAAAGACCCAAGGCATGAGCCCGTGCAGGTAAGATGCAGGGGAGAAAAGCAGCCCACAGTGCTGAGCACAGCTCCTGCTAGCACCCTTTATCAGCTAACAAGGCTTTTTCCTCTCTTAGCAGGGCTGACAGTTTGGCCCCAAACATCCATGGAGTGTTGAAACACAAACCTCTGCAAATCAGATTGCTTTGTCAAAAAAGCAGCTTTCACCTAAAATATTCCAAAACCAAGGGATGTCACAGTCAATTCTGCATGCCTCAGAGCAGAACAAAGGAACAGACCCCAAAGAAAAAAGGGAGGTTCCTGGCTTGAGATTCCAATTTGGTTCTCAACCTCAATTTTCCTTTCTTTAAATAACAAAAATATTTTTCAAAGTAGGAATCTCTTGGGCACTGTCATATTATGTCACCAAATAATTCATTAAAGAATGTTAGCTCTACTGCTGCTTTTTGAAGTGTCAGTGATTTCTTTGCCTGAAACTGCCTGTTATTCCCAAGAATGTAGGGAAGAAAAAGGTTCTCTCTGTATTTTTCTTTCAGAGAACAATGGATTAAAAATAATCGTTAATGAGATAACAATGAGAGAAGTCATTCTAAAGGATCCTAGCGTGCTGCAAAAGTACGTCAACATACATATTAGGGCAAGGCTCTGTTCCCTCCCTGAGCACAAATTGCTTGATTGCACTCACTGCCACAGTTTGTTTCCTAATATTCAGCATGACATTTCCTGTTTCTAGCCTTGGGCTTAAATGGGTTTGATCCAGCCCGCCCTGAAATTAATGGAAAGACTGTTGTTTCCTTCAGTGTTCCCTGTTACCTCTTCCTGCACTCCACTGGCTGCTCCAGCAATTTCTCTCCCTTTCATTCTGGCTGGCCTTCAAGTACGTCCAAAACATCACACCTCTTGCTCTGTATGCAAGCATCAGAGGAGGCAGAGATGAGATAAAGTGCCCAGCTCAAATTCCTTCCCTGTCAGGGGGTAGCGCTGTCCACACAGTAGTGGTGCCGGGGATGGGAGGGGACCCTTTTCTGAGCCGACCACCAGCAGGTTCCCAAGCCTGCCCTGGCTGCTCCCACCTCTCTGCAGCTGCTGGCAGCAGCACAGCCGAGGGCCGCACTGCAGCTCGCTGCATTCAGCACGTGCTGCCAGGTGAGGTTTCAAGATCCTGACATGATCCCATACCCAACCATGGTACAATACTCCCTGCTCAGATGTAGAACATTCCTCTTTGTCCCAGTCATTTGAGATAGTGGGAATACAGCTCCTTCCTTACTTCACAGCTGTTAACCAGCTTCTAATCTCTCTGTGACTGGCCAGCTTTCCTCTGGGTCTCTGAGGTATTGCAGAAAGCCAGGCTCCTGATACTGAAACATGTGCAGGTTTTTCTCCCAATGACAATCAATTGCCTGGTACTTCTGGTGCCATGGTGTTTACTCATTACGGGCAGACACTTTTATTTGTCTGGATTTTCAATTCAACATACAGTTCTCGGAGGCCTGCAGCTTGCCGCAGTAGCAGGCCTTGGCCCACAAGTATGTCCCTTTTGTCTTATTTCTTGCTCTTACTACCACTGCTGTTCGCAGTAGCTAAGTACCAAACATACATATATTCATCTTGACAGCAAGCATTTTCACCAGGCTGTGATTAAAGCTTTCTGCAGGGACTATTTCTCTATCCAAGAATGGTTTGACATATGCTTTCTTTTTCAGCAGCTTTCTTTAACAGAACGGTAGCAACTCTAAGCAATGCTTAAGCTTTGTCATTGTAATGTAATGGTGATTCAGAAGGCTAGTTCCAAGGTAAATCATCTAAACGGAGTCGTCCAAGCCGGGACTGTTATCTGAACACATGAAGCCCACAATATGAGGTCTGCTGAACTGTGTCTTTCTGAGGTGGGTGCAGGAAGCCTCTGAGGAGAGGCTGCAATAGGATGTGTGTGTTTGCCTACCACTACCTATGTCTGTAGCGGTGAGTAAGGAAAGACCAGGGACTAATTCCTGTCTACAGTTTCCATGGCTGGATCATGTGCAGCCACGTCTGGGGATTTACTTATACAACAGATTGCCTCGGCCAAAGCTAGTTGAAGTAGCCCAAGAGAAGCCAATTAAACAGCGCGGACAACACACGATCAGCACTCAGGCCCATTCCTAGGCTGTCCCTCATTCAAAGCACAGACAACCCAAATGCTATATATATTTCCTCATCTTTGGGTTGTTTTTGCACATTCTCATATGAACCACAAGTGTTTACCAGGTCTTTGATAACCGTGGTCGTGTCTGCCAAACAGTGACAACTCCAGGTTTCTCAAGACACATTTCAGCTTCAGAAGCTGCTCTTGAGAGAACTTCTGTTCTTTGTAATGTGAGCTCTCTGAGCCAAGTGCTTGCACTATAATGCTGTCTTACATGCTCAGATCGTCTTGATAATTCAAATATTCTATGGATGCAGGTGGGAGTTCTCCTTTGGCACACACCCAGCTCAGCAAAATGACAGATATGAGCATTTGTTTCATATGGTTTATTCTCAGATTCCTTTCAACCACATCTTTGACAATGGTAAATAATTGACTTGATTGTTTTCTATGCCTTTCTGTTATCCATCTTTCTAGCGATCTGAGGATCTCATATTTTGGTTCATTTGCTGTACTTTCATGACCTGGATAGAAGCCAGCTATGTGTATCTAATTCCCTTGTTTAGCTGTGAACCTCTAAGTTGTAGCATTGCAGTTTCAGCATCATGGAGAGTTGCTAGCCATAGCTCCTTAAAGATGCTCTCTAGTGATTTAATGTCATTTTCTACTTGAGTTGTTTTACATCCTCAAACTTAACGATGAAGCAACTCGCAAGCATGCTCAACTGCAAGACTTCTTGGTTTGGGTATCTCCTGGTTCTGCTGCTAATAATGAATTCAGCCCAAAAGCAAACAGCTGTCTCTGCCGTAGAAATTAGCACTCCAAAATACAACTCACTCTGAAGTCACAACTCATACTCTGTGGTTGCCGTTTCAGTCATACTTCAGTGTTTTGGAAAGAGCTCACCTGTTCCCTGGTCATATGTAATGGTCATACCAGGTAACTGTCCATGCTGGGTTATTGCAGAAATTAGGGAATGATGTTGGGAAAATAGTAGCAGACATTTTAGAAACCTGATATTTAGAATTTATCTGTAGACAAGACTGAATTGCTTTTACCACTTCATCATATAGCCCTTGTGAGATTAGCAAATGTCTCTGTATGACATGGCAAAAGATTGTTTGATTGATTTTTAATCTATTTCCTCTACTCTTTCAAAACAGGTTGTGGCCATGATCAGCTTCAGCTGTTGCCATGCAATCTTGTTGGTGCTGCAGAAGGTTGTAGATACCTGCTGCTCCCGGTAAATTTACCAATCAACTACTCCTACTTCTTTTGCTGACAGGCATTGCATCTTTCTTCTGCAGATTGGATCCTAAGTGTCTTTCCTAACTCTCTGTATCTACAGGAGGCCCAGAACCTTGTGAAGGAGCAATCTGCTTTACCTGGCTGCTCTTGCCAAGTTTTGCCATTGCCATGAATCAGTGTTTTCCTGGGAATCATTCTGCTTCTGCAAAACTGATGATCTTTCTTCCGGTAAGTATTTAGTAACGAAGCCTAGTTGCACCCAGTGTGCTGCTTGTCTAGTGTTTCTTCATCTAGGGGAAAACAGAAGCATGCTCACCCCAGTGCTTTGGGGGCACCCCAAGGGTGCATATGAGCCAAGACAGCTTAAGAAGTCTTCAAGACCAACTCTTCTGAGCTGTCAAAGGGAGGAAGCACTGAAGCCAAGCAAAGCACAGGCCTCCGAACAGAAGGAGCATCCTCTTCACGGGGAAAGATGTGCAGGGAATAGATGCAGCAGCATACGTGCACAGAGTCAGCATGGGCATTTTAAGGAAAGCTGCTCATGCTGCTTGAGCTTGTACTGACATTCGGACAGTGACACTCACTGCAGCACTGTTGACCTCATTGTGAGGTGAGGCAGCTTATAGTGGTGAGGGGCAACCATAAAATATATCTCCCTAGCAGGTTTTGTCTGAGTTTCTCCTTTCCAATGATGCAGAGGAAGCCTGGGTAGTATTACATGTTCACTGGTGCTCTACCACTTTTGTGTTATTGATTTCCTGGATATTTTTTTTTTGCTTGTTTCATTGGACAGTAGCTTTTTCTGATGCTGTCTTGCATTTGCATCATGAGGTTGTCTGAGCTTTACAACAGCATTTCTTTTTCAGGTTTGCACTGTACTAATGTGCATGCAAAATCCTACTCTTGGTCTCACTTCTTGCCTCTTCAACATGTTAGTTCATATTTTTGGTTTTTATTGGTACATTTTATCTCAATGTTTATTTTTGCCACAATTATTGTGTTTAAACTTCTTAATATCCCTCTAAGCATTATGTCTCTTCTGGAATTTCATCTCCTCTTATTTGCCCTCACATTGCATTCACAGGTTTTTGCATTCACAATAGTGCATTTTTATGTTTTCTGTATTCTATTTAGTGGACTAATAATTCTGTGTCTGCTCCATCTTACATCTTGCATTTCCCTGGGACACTGTTTTTGCCTACCTATGTCTTTTGGACACTTGTAGAGCATTTTTCACTTAAGTCTTTAAAAATCTTATATTTAAGAATTGATAATCATGTGAATGTTGAACTATTCAGCAAGATGTACATCTGTTCCAGCCTTGCATAAGCAGGTACTCTTTTTAGTAGAAATGCTCCTAGGGAGTTTTTAGAACTGCAGTTGGGCTCTCAACAGCCTAGTGCTGATCTATCTGTTCCCACATGCAGCTGCTTGGGTATCACTATGAGCAGCATGACTGGGTTTATTTAGTTTCCTCTTCTGTCTTCACAATATCCTACATCTTGTTTTCACTGCAGTCTAGAGAATATCCAGGTGATGGGCACAGTCTAGCTGACTTGAGAGAGCCATGACAAAAAACAACAAACAAAAGCAAATTGAAAACAAACAAACAAACAAACAAAACCCCCAAACCTTTCAGATAGTTAGAAATAAAGCCCACGAGAGCACACCTTCATGTCAACATTGCCAAGTAAATGGCCAGCTCAACACACAAGGTGAGAACCAAGGAAAGTAAGGGCAGTGGAGCTCAAATCAGCAGCTCTGCAAAAGCACCAGTGCTGCTGTGGGTGTGAGGACAGCTAAGGTGATGGCTGCTCTGTGGGAGCTTCTCGCTGAATTACATCCATTTGCAGGTGCCAAACTGAGTGTGGATGAGAGGATGATGAGCTGTTTTTTTATTTTTATTTTTTATTTTTTTTTTCCTGAGGAGATAACAGCAACAGGAGAGGATCCTGTTAGTAAGCTGAAAGCAAATCGGACTTGTTAATCCTTGCTTGGAATCTGGGCTACAGATCAGCATGTTTTTTTAAAAAAGAAATATAGCTAATAGCACTGAAGCAATACTTTAAATCCCTAGGCAGGATACAGGGATGAGTTAATGGGGCAGAAGAGCTAGCACTGGAGTGCTAATGTTCTGCATGAACAGAAAGGGGCAGATTTGGGACTGAAGGTGAGCAAGAGAATCTGTACGAGAAGCTGGGCCCCTGCATTAAAATAGGAGAACATCAAACATTGCTCTGCTGTCAGCAAGTAGCTGGAAACTCACTGGCCAAATATGCACTTTGTACCCTCCTGAGAGCTGACACCTCAGAGGACACCTCTCTAGTGCTGCTGGGTGGCATCTCTGCAGGCTCCAGAGCAGGCCTGCCCCCCATCTAACCAGCTCATTAGCACATGTCTCTGCTGATGACACATACCCAATCAGACCCTTTCCATATAACACATCTCCGGGTTATTTTACCATCTGAAAGAAAACTGGGAAATCGCACCCAAAAATAGATTAAAAGAACATTAGAAGTGCAAGGTTAGGCATCCAACTGTTGGGTAATGCCAGAACCTAAGACTGCTTATATAACCTTATTTTAACTCTGTTAAATGAAAATAGTAGTTAGTCACCGGATTGTGTGGGGGGTTTTCTTCCAGAGAATACTGACTCACTTAGTGACATAATGGCTAAAAGGATTAATGAAAAAAAAATACTCTCCTCGTTCTGTGCGTGGCACTATGCAATATTCACTGCGCACAAATTCACCTCCACAATGGAAAGAGAATCATTAATTTTCTTCATGAGCTCCTATAGCGAAGTCTTCTAAGAATATTTTTAATTCTTTACAGATAGTAATTCATTACCCATGTGAGAAGATATTATTATCCCCATTTTATGGGGGAACTGAAGCACTAAAATCAGAGTCAGATTTTTCCCCAGGGTAATTTCAGGTACCTTTATGGCATAATTTATTTCTTAGTACATGGGTACGTTTTAGACATGAAGAATGTCTGTGCTAGTTGTGTGACTATGTTGGTGCACCTTGGAGACTGTGACAGACAAGCAACTTTATTCTTTTTTTTTTTTTTTTTTTGATATTTGAAGAGAATTCTTTGGAAAGAACATTTTTTGGGAACCACCTAGCCCTACCTCGGTCTATTCTCTGGAAGAAGTTGGAGTGTATGATTGCAATTTATGAATATCTCTGCTATGAGATTGGTCTGCATGAGTAAACAAAGGTATACTTAGAATGAACTTTGACTTTTTGCTGCAGATTTTTTCCTACCTGGCCTTCTCACAATTCCTCTATTAAAATTATTAAAACAGAAAACAGATTATTAAAACCAGAGCAATGATGAAACTTTGGGGGTTGCTACTGTTTTTCATTTCTATAAAATTATGTAATGTAATATATGTACTACCTCCTGTACCTTCAGTGTTGTCCCAGAAGAAGAATGAATATATTTCCTGGCTGGGTTACAGATACACTGCTCTTCCCAGTATCTTCTCCCAGTCTCCTCACTACCATGAAGAAAAAGTAAAATTACTGACAGTCAGTACATTTTATCAATTTTAATCAAGAGTAAAAATATTTAAATTAAGTGTTTTTTTTTTTTTTTTTTTTTTTTTTTAGTTTAGTAGGGGGTAATGTTTAATAAGTCTAGATTTACTGGAAGTTTACATCCCTGGTCTATACCCTGTGCATAAGTCATAGCTCGCCTCTAGCCCTGCCAAAACCCTTCCTGCAGTTGCAGCGTATTTGCAGTATTAACATCCCAGGGCAGGGTGAGGAGCTCCCCCAGCCCCCGCCCTTCCTCCTCCAGCCTGTTGTTCCTACATGGAAGCCCGTCTCTCTGGGGAGTCGTATCCGCCACCTTAGCATCCCGCTGGAACAATCGTCGGTGAGTCAGCACAACCCATTTAGCACTCACAAGCCGGATCGGCTCCCAAAAAACAGAGTGGGATGTTTCAGGCAAATACTGTCAGACTCTTGAAATACTGTAGGCAAGTTCTGATGTTCTCCTTTTTTTTTTTCTCTTATCCCCTACTACTCTGTAATTATTATTATAATATTGCATACATGACATTCTATAGCTAGTAAAACATACACAACCAAAAGCAAAATGAATGGAAATGTCACAGAGTTAATAATGTAAAGAGGGAGGAAGAGAAGCATGGTAAAGTATATAACAGTGAGGGTAATTAGTGATTATAGATGTACAGTCCTGAGTGAACAACTGGAAGGTGACTTTTGGAGATCCTTCTCAAGGGTTACTCTATTCAAGAAGTTTGTGAGGGACAAAAGAAAAAAAAAAAGACACCATGGAACTAAATAGTCTCTGGGTCTTTTAAAATACAAGTTTCATATTGCCTTTTTCAAATTATGGGTTAGAAAGTAGCACTGATATTTTTTACATAGAGTTGATCTAATTTTACCGACAGTAGCTTAAAACAACCAGCAAAACTGAACCACCCAACCGTTGTGTTCTACACAAAAACTATTCTTACATCTCCTTAGTACTACAGAATTCAGCTTAGGTTTTGTGTGTCAAAAGATACTACCTTTCAGTTCAAATTACAGCTAGTATTTATTCAGCACACCTTCACACTGATCTCACACTGATTTCTTGCCCACTGAGAAGTGAGGCAGTACAAGCACCAGTATCCTATTTCATCTATTTCATGATCGTGGCACCACATTCCCACATGCTAAACTTTTAATACAAAAAAGTTGTAACCAGGGTCTGTAATTTTCTCACCACTCCATTGCCAAAAAAAAAAAAAAAAAAAAAAAAGGGTTGGGTTGTTTTGTTAGTGTATAAGAAGACAGAAGAATGGGATAGGAAGGAAAAGGATAAAATCTTGACACAAAATACTGGTCAGTGCATGAGACTCTGCAGAATAAAGATTTTTACTTTTTATCTTTTCCATAAAGGCTAAGCAGGAAGAAGTATTTCAATGGATGTGACTGCAAGACTTTGCTCAAGAAATATTTAAAGGTGAAGCTGGAAAAGGAGAAAGGAGCTTGACCTGGGGAGAAAGGCTATGTAGATGGAGCTGCAAGAAGACAGCATTACATGATAAAGGCTTAGAAAAGCTAAGGAAGCAAGAGAAAGTAAAGAGCAGCTCCAGTGTTACCTGGGTACATTTATTTGCACTGTTTAGCTGGGAGGAGACCTGTCAGATTTTCTAGATGATTCCTAAAGACTGACATCCATAGGGCCAGATCGTAGCAGCTGTGAGGGCCAAAGCAGACACATTCTGTAAAGAAGAGCGGCCACATGCTCCTGCAGGTTTGAGCAGAGGGGAGGCAGCGCTGCACCACACCTCAACAGGGTCTACGGCAGTTTGATGGGCCCTGCAGGAGCTCACCACCACCCTGCTGCTCTTCACCATCCTAAAGAGATCCCAGATCCCTAAGGGGCTTCTCCCCCACTCAGTGACTTGCCCGCGCTCAGCTGCTACCTCTGCGCACTGTTGCTCCTTGGCTGCACTAGCCCAGAGCTGCTGCGGTCGCTGGTGGGCAAGCTCAGCTGCCCGGGCTGGGGGCTGCGGCAGCTCTCATGTGGCACTGCTGATGGTGATGGGGTGGCTGCCTCAGCTGCCTGCTGATTTCACTCAAAAGGAGATAGTGGCTGTTTTTTCCTTTTTTTTTTTTTTTTTTTTTTTTTGGTGCCAGTTTTTTTTTAATTCAAAGCAAGAGCATTCAAAGCTTCGGACAAGGATTTCCTCTCATCTCCTTGATTGTTAAATTAAGTAAACGTATTTCCTCTATCTCTTGCTGCATGAACATCTGGTTCTTTGATTGAAAAGGGGGGCTTATGGGCATAGAAAAATGCATTCTCCTAGAGCCAGGCATTGCTTTTGCACTGAGAAGAAAAACCTGAGCCCTTCGCAGTCCAGAAAATCTCCCATCTGGACGACCATAATCCTCTTCCGGAGCCACTGCCTGCCCCTGGCACGGTGCTGTCTGAGGCTAGGGCTCATTGAAGTCAATGGCACTGGCTTACTCTACCTGCTATTTCTGGAAAGGTAAAGCTAGACCTCTGTATTTAAGCTCTGCTATCACCCAGTAGGATGCAGCACTGACACTTTTTTTTTTTCATAGTTGATTTGTGCACTTCTGCTTTTGTGCTGTTTATGCATTCTATGGATTTTAAAATTAAAAAGGCATGGAAAGAGCAGGAGACAAACTAAAAATGAGCTACCTAAAAGCCCCTCCAAAAAAGATGTTTGTTTGTACTTCTATAATCTGAATTTTCATTGAGAAATAACATGGTTGTCACTTTCGTTTGGAAATCCACACCTCCCCAAGAACTGGTGAAACAAACTGTAGGATTTCAAGTATCACCATCGAGCAAGGGTCATCTACGCACACAGCCAGACAGATGAACAACTTCTTCTGTTGTAAGCATATGACTGTAGACATTCTGATACAAAACAAGGTTACATTTGAACCTATTAAAACTGTAATTTCATCAAGAAATCAAATCATCAAGATCAAATGATTCTCTGGGTTAAATACCCAGAGAAAAGGAGAGATAAATGGAAACTTTACGTACTGCAAACTTGCATTTGTTCTATTTCTCTTCCTCTGTATCTTACAGGAATCTTGTGTTTTTGCTGGAGCACAGAGCCTACGCTGCGATTTCTTTAGCACTGGAGCAGAGGCACTTTCGAAGCCTACAAGTGGAGTGACAACCAGACGAGCTGGACCCCAGCACAGCAGCAGCCCCATTCCCAAGCAGGGTCGTGTTCAGAGCTCACGAATGCAGCTGGAGCTTGTGGGGCTCTTCGGCAGATGTAGGGAGTAGAAGAAAACCCCTTGCAAAATGCAGCGAGGGGCTGAAGCCTGCCAGAGCAAGGTCTGCGGCAACCTTGAACTCCTGCCTGTTTACGGAGCAAGGTGTCCTGCAATTTAAGGACCGTAAAACCTGTGTGCATTTGTGCTTTTAATTGTACTAAAATAATAAAAAGGTATTCTTCCCATTATAAATCTTTCTGATAAAAAAATCTCATTGCAGTTAAATGCAGAGATGGTATAAAACTATCGCTCTGGAAAAAAAACTCCCCATTTCACTCCTGCCGTTTCCTTATAACCCACTCCTGCCAATTTCAAGAATTATGGATAAAAAAAGAAGATGCCTCTTATAAAAGAGAAATAATCTACTTAAGCTTGTTCTTCTATTCATCTCTGATTTCGAGCCTCATGCTTAATTCCCGTTTCCCACTTCTGGGCACCCCCGAAGACATTTCTCCTCCCTCTTAAAAAATATATATATATATATATATATATATATATATCTATATATGGGCGGGGGGGAGGGGGGGCCG